>OZ024741.1:149803103-149913103 GCA_964016885.1 Eledone cirrhosa
TATATAAATATATATATATAAATATATATATATAAATATATATATATATATAAATATAAATATATATATATAAATATATATATATATATATATATATAATATATATATATATATATATATATATATAAATATATAAATATATATAAATATATATATATAAATATATATATATAAATATATATATATATATATATAAATATATATATATAAATATATATATATAAATATATATATATAAATATATATATATAAATATATATATATATATATATATAAATATATATATATAAATATATATATATAAATATATATATATAAATATATATATATAAATATATATATATATATATATATATATATATAAATATAAATATATATATATATAAATATAAATATATATATATATATATATATAAATATATATATATAAATATATATATATATATATATATATAAATATATATATATATATATATATAAATATATATATATATATATATATAAATATATATATATATTTATATATATAAATCATCATCATCATCATCGTTTAACGTCCATATTCCACGCTTGCATGGGTTTGGACCGGAGTTTTCCCACTTGAGTCAAGAGTGGTTGTCTTGCTCGCATAGGACTGTCTAGCTGATTTTCTTCGGCTGGATGCCCTTCCTAACACCAACCACATTTACATATATATATATATATATATAAATATATATATATATATATATATATATAAATATTTCGTTTCTGAATTTGTTTAGCAAGATTCTTTATCTGAAAACGTGTGTTGAAACCGATATTGTAATACTTTGGGAGGGTCATGTTGCCAATAAGAAACACACGCACCAGTTGCTTTCACTTCAATTTATTATAATAAATTTATAAATTTCCGGTTGGTTGGTTCCACAACTAGATGATTGTTTATATATTGTCAAAGTTCTTTCGTCACACATTCTGTGTCCTCTTCAGTGACTGGGGATTCTTTTCTTTGTTTTTGTGCCTCTCCTTTGTTCTGTCCTACGCCATCTTGTTTTTGTGTGTTTTATTATAATAAATTGAAGTGAAAGCAACTGGTGCGTGTGTTTGTTATTGGCAATATGACCCTCCTAAAGTATAACAATATATATAAATATATATGATGCTTCTGAGCCATCTTTAATTCGTTTCTGGCGGAGATCATGTAAGAAAAATCATTGTCCAATTGAGTTATGTCCAAATGATTTCCAAACCTCATTGATTTATCCAAAAATGGAATGAAACTGCCGGCGGTAGAGATATTTTGATGATTTTGGTAAGGTTTATGTACATTTTTTCTTCTAACTTTGATTTTGTACCTAATTATGTATGGTTAACTATATGTCTAGTCAATTTCTACAGGCTATTAGAAATACTAGGTAAATATTTTGTTGCTATAAGTCGCGGATAAGAAGCTATATCATTTATCTATTGTTTCTTCATAAGTATATTTTAAACTTATAGCCTCGTTTAAATGATTTTGTGTGTGGTTGATTTATGCTGATTGGGAGAAGAAATACTGTATATATTTTATCTAATGATTCTATGGACTTACTTTTTATAAATATATATATATATATATATAAATATAAATTTTGAGTATATGTTGGTTGTTTACCGACACCTCAGTATGCAGATTGGAGCACTCGACGAAGTACGCAGGTTGGTTTGGTTACTCCGGAGTAATGTAAAATAATTAAGTCAAATATTTAAAATTTGGCTTCGTTTATTAAAGATATACTGCTATATATATTTCGGTGACAGCCATCATTGGTGTGGTAGAGACAGGTACACATGTTGTTGAAGTGTTTTACTCCGTCAATACTCCGATATGTCTAGCTCCTGGTTGGGTTGTTATTTCTCTGAGGAACTGGAATCAAATGATATGATTCCAGTTCCCCAGAGAAATAACAACCCAACCAGGAGATGGTCATATATATCGGAGGATTGACGGAGTAAAACACTTCAACAACATGTGTACCTGTCTCTACCACACCAATTCGGACTACCTGAAGAAGTCACAGCCAATGATGGCTGTCACCGAAATATATATAGCAGTACATCTTTAATAAACGAAGCCAAATTTTAAATATTTGACTTAATTATTTCATATATATACATATATATCTCTTAACTATAAATTTAAAAAAAAAAAAGGTGTGGGATTGCATCCAGAATATATATTTTTACCCCGTTTGTAAAATAAGTTGGATTACTTTAAATAATTGTTTCTACGTTTGGCACAAGGCCAGCAATTACCCAGTGCATTACTGGTACTTTATTTTATCGACCCCGATACTTTAAATAAATAATGAATGAATATTACATAATTTATGTGCTAAATTTTGTGGCTGTTGATTAAATATATTTTATAGCTTATTTAAAGACCTTTAAAATTTTCAAATGTCAACACTTCCGGTTAGCGGCCGTTATATTATAACACTTAAAAAAAATATAGCATATATTTCCGTCCCTAATTTTCTTTTAATGCACTTTATATATAATATCGTCTTTTTTTAAATGTATCATGGATTACGTTACTGATTACAGAAGACAGTGTAACAGACTTTGTTCAAATTCTGTGTATATTGTCAATTACGATTTTATTTCATGTATCATATCTACATGCATATATATATTTCTGTATAATATCAATATACACACTACACATGCTAGCAGAAAACCACCAGTAGGGTGGTTTTTCTGCTAGTATATATAATCTTCCTATCATTTTATGTAAGAATCTTTATTAAATCTTAACATCCTCAAACAATTTAGAAGAAAATAACTAAAATCAGGTTTGTTAATTCAAGTGTTTATAGTGGACAGATTACAGTGAAAATTTAAAGTAAACTAAATACTTCAATTTTTAACATGATGCAGTCTTAGTGCTGTTTTGCACTCTTTGAGAATATCTTGCTAATCCAGTTTCATGCAGTACAGGATGTTATAAATTATGTTATGTTCTAAATACCAATTCAATAATGACAAAATTACTTGAAAATCATTGGTCTATATTTCTAATGAAAGACACTGAGTTGTTTAGAAAAAAAAAAACAGCTTAATTATTATAGAATTTTGTTATTTTACAAAGTCCTTCTGCAAGAAACAGATAGGTAGGGAGGGGGAACTGGGAATTTGGCCCTAATACTTGTAACAGAGAGTGGACTGAATATACTAAGAAATATCTTTCTTGGCAATTTTCTGGGTATTCTGTAGATAAATCAGATGTCTGACAGAATTAACAAGCTTCTTCAGTTGAACTCTCATAAACAGCTATTACTATTTTGGAATCTATTACTAGACAAGTTATATTCACCCCGATCACTGAATAATGTAATCAAAGATTTTTCTTGCAGATCACATATGTAGGTTTAGCTGGCCCTCTGCAAGATTGCATCTCATAGAAAGTTTATTGGGTCCTTTAATGACAGGAGCCCTAGCCTTATTATAAAAAGACTGGACATTAGTCTGTTCCAGGGGCTAACCCCCAACTGTAAGTGGTACTCATAATCAGGGGTTAACCCCTGCAACAGACTGGTATCCAGTATTTTCATAACACTAGAGTATTTTTTTTTTTTTAAATTCAGCAGGCCTGGAGCAGCCTGAAATAAAGCATCTTGCTCAAGGATGCAATACACTGCCCAGTTTGGGGATTGAACCCACAACCTGTGAATCCAACACCCTAACCACTAGTTCAAGATACATTTTATCTTTTTAAAAAGGTGAGAAGATTATCACCAATGAAGACCTGCATGCTGAAAAGGATTCACCAAACCATGCTCTATAACCTTCAATGCTCAACAGTAATGGTGGTATCCCCATGTAATATGTAATGGGCAAGTTAAGTTAGCCTTTAAGTAGGAGTATGTGAAGAGAAATGGTTCAACAAAGAGTTGAATTAGAGCTTGCCTACTGGTAGCTTACCATCACCATCGTGTAATAGTAGTACATTGTAATAAATCAGAAGGGAAGTGAGGAGCATTGTTAATAAGCAGAGCAAGTACTGTGAAATACTATAAACACAGACTCACGTGATCTTTAAGAAATGCAGAGGCAATGTGTAGAAAGGTAACATAGTCCATTAGTTTACACATTGAAATATTTTAATACTTGCACTACTTCACTGTCTAAAGTAGTATATAGATGAGAGGTGAAGAGAGAGGGAGATGGAGATTAACAAAAACAATCTCTCCCATAACCCTTTGAAGAGTGTATTAAGTTAAAATTTAAAGATGTTTCTTAAAATTGTAACATAAGTAGGTTACTGTTGACCATAGATTGAAAAGTTTGAAATATTTAACAGAAGTCAGCAGTGCACTGAGAGCCATTTCACCTCTTACTTTATATTTACTGTTGTATTTTCATGGTAAACACTTTATTTTACAATTATCATACATAATATCGAATCTACAAGATTTTGATATTATTTATTTTGAGAACAATACCTTAACATAAGTATGAGCAGCCGGTTATGGCTGTTGGAACAGAAAGAGGTGAGAGAATTCTGGCCGGATATGGCCAGTTTAAATGCTAGAGTTAACATATTTGCTAATTTGTCTACCAGGACCGAGAATCATGTACTTTATAGAAGGCCCCAACAATCTGTTGTTATAAAAAAAATATACATATTGTTAACTTTAAGTTTGCAGTAACTTTTCACTTTCTAATTGCTGTTAACTATTGCTTTCAGTATAAGGATTAAGACAGGGGATAAATTCTATAGATTATTATAAACAAATTTTTATTTAAAAAATAGACCCGATCCCCACCCCGATCTATTGAAAAATCCTACATTTTCACCAAATAACTTGACTTCTAGACAAGGTTGACCTGAAGTTAAACCAGTCATCAAAATAATTTACACAGTAAAATGACAGAAATGAAAGTGAGTTTCATGTGAAAACAAAGAAGATCCATGTTTCTGGCAGCATTAACAAACCATTCATTCTCTCTCGCTCCTTACCCCAGCAATAATAGGACTAAATACCTATAGAGTTTATTAGCTCCAAACTCTGATGACACAAATTTTGATTTAAGAAGACTATATATAAATGTGCTTCATTTCAACAAAGACCAATGCTTATGGATATTATTAGAGTAATCCGGATTTAAAAAGGTACAAATTATTAGAGATAAACACAAATCGTATCATAAAGTAAATAATACATGATTAAAAATAACACACACACACAAGTTTATAAAATTAACTAGATATTGCTGAAGCCTTTCAACAAACACAATTTCATCCTTCCAATCATGGGCTCTTAACTCCTAATGGTGTTATAGGAGCATTTAAACCTGGTAGAGCCTTCAGGTCTGAACACAACCAATTTCCTCTAGAGGAAAATACATTGATACTTATGGTCTTTTATGCTGAAAAGAGATAAAAACTTAGCCAACAAGTACTCAGTTGAAGTAAGTACTGGTTTTGATATAATCAGTAAAAGAATAAAATAAAGTTTCTTTTTGCAGGTATTTCATGTTTCTGAGCAAACAATTGATTCTGGATACCACTCCTGGTTCTATGATACAAAGCTGTTATTTTAACCCTTTAGCATTTACATTACTCTATATATACTATTGGATTTTTGTGGTAAAGGTTTTATCTCATCTAATATTGAATCTATGAGATTTTTTAGAATACACATACGAGTGGCCAGTTACAGTCGGTTTGAACAGAAAGAGGTGAGAGAATTCTGGCTGGATATGGTCGGTTTAAATGCTAAAGGGTTAAAGTGTTTATACTTATCTAAAAACCTTCCATCATGATTTTATGTTAAGAACCTTTAAGTTATTTCCAAATACCAACTAAATCCCTCAAAATTCTTCATTATTTTCAAAATGATTTGAAAATAATCGGCAATGTCTTTCATTAGAAATATTGAAATCAATGGGTTAACTATTTATTAGGAAACTGTCTTACCTATGAACTACCACCAGCATATATCTCTTTGGCATTACAGAAAACAGAGCTAAGAAGCATATACTGAGCTCATGAAACATTGTTTGCACTCAAAAGTCCTAAAACAGGAATGGAATCTTATGCCATGTTTATTACTGGATGTGGTTGTTTGTAGTTCTGAATCTACTTCAGTTGTACACATATTCCTTATTCTGCACCTTGTGGTTTTACAGTCGAGGGTATATATATCATGTGTAACAGTTGCAACTCGTGTTATGCTGTAGCCTTGGTGATAACATAACTAGTTTTCCCCTCTTCAGAAATGGCAAACTAAGACAAAGACAGGGTTGCTCAGTCATCAGAAAAATGTTGTTTTGCAAACATTTTAAAAATGAATTTATTAACTTGCTACATAACTCTTTTGAGACTGCTTCTTGTTTACATCTAGTTTTTAAATTTTCTTATTTAAATGAAAACCTTCCATCATACTTTTTATGAAGTTGTTCCAAACACCAGGTTAAGAAAGTAATCTACTTAAACCCTTCAAATTTTTTATTATAATTTTCAAAATTGATTGAAATGCAAGAACAGTGCATTTCATAAGAAATATCTGTCATATTTATAAAAGTAAGCAGGGAGAGAAGGGTACATTTTTACATGTCTTTCTATAGTATTACAGATGCTGGAGGGTTTCAGTACTGTATTAGTTTTCCATAAGAGGTTGTTAGTTCCATAACACAACCCATACGCCATTTCTGGAGAAACAGGAGGCTGTGATGGTCCCCGAGGATCCTTTTCACAATACAGCATAGCTGAGACATATCGCATAGATTTCTTGTTTAATGATAGGGGTCCCAGTCATATCATGAAAAGACTTCCTCCTGGGCTGGTCGCCGTTGCCAATTTATCACAGGGATTAGTAACCCCAAGCTACAGTTGGTACTCATTTTTTTAAAAGCTGCTGGCCTAAAACAAGACTAATTATAGAACTTAAGATTCTGCAGGTATATTTTATATTAGTAGTATTTAATCCTTTTGATACAAAACCACTTGAAACTACCCCTATTCCTATAATACACAACTGTATATCTTAAAGTGCTTATATTTATCTAAAAACCTTCAATAATGATTCTGTGTAAGGACCATTTGAAAATCATAATCAGTGACTTTAAAAATATGGTAACAAAGGTTAAGAAATGTCCATATAAGATTAAACAATATTTAGATCTAGTGAAGAAACCTCTATGTAAAAGTTACATAAAGTAATGAAGTTTATATCTCCCTACTATACCAGTGGACATGAAGGACCTTTAACAAACATGTCCACAATAAAGCTACGATTAGTAAATGAGGTTCAACTTTCATCATTATCAGTTAATAGCTCTCAACAAATCGAGACATGTGGCTTGATGGTTAAACTGTTGGGACCATGATCATAAAGCCCATGGGTTTGGTTTCTGGACTGGGCAAGCATGTTGTGTTCTTGAGCAAGGTACTTCATTTCACATTGCTTTTTGTAATAAGACTGGGGATCCTACAGTGAAAACACTAAAGAAACATGAAATGCAACTTGTTATGAGTTATAAATTTCATTTTCACTTCAACAAGTAAACCTATTTGTCAAAGATGTTCCATAGTGTATGTAGAACTACATCATACAATGTGGTGTTCTGTTTTAAGATAATACGATTTGAATTGAGGAAGATCTCTTAGCCACACAAAGGTTCTCCTGATTGTTGATTATAATGGTAAATAATTATTTACCATAGTTATAAGAAGTTGTAATGTAGCACATAAAGTTCGACAGTAGGTACCTTTCATCTCTTTCTAAATCCAAATACCCACTGAAGTTAACTTTAAGACTTCTGGTTACTATATGTCTAATAAAATACACTGCTTGTTATTTTCAAAAGATTTTTGAAAATAGTCAAGAAACTTGAGAGATTTAGCAATATAACTAGCTTTCTCATTATTAATCAGGTGTTTGGAACATATCTTTAAAAAGCTCTTACATACTGTCATGATGGAAGGAGTTTAGATAACTACGAAGGCTTTTAAATAGCTTAGTATCGTAGAACCTAGAGACGGCTTGGTATCAAAAAAGTTAAAATAAATACCAGTCATGTATTAGGGTCAATTCCACAATCTTAACCCTTGTAACATTATAACTTATTTTAGATCTGCTCTGAGCAAGGATCAATTACTATTTGTAAATAGTTCACATGTATATATCATGTTAAATAGAACTTGAAAAGACCTGAGGTTCACAGAGAACAAACTCTTCAATAGCCCACTTGTGTGCCACAACACATCCATTGATCTTACAGTAAAAAGTATGGCAGTGCATGTTCTACCATGATTGGAGAAGCAATGCATGTTCTACCATGATTGGAGAAGAATATTACAAGTGAAGTGACAAGTAACAAAAGAGTGAGAGGAAGGACTATTCCAATATACATGTGGTGAAAACTGGACCAAACACAGTGCCAAAGGATGAATTGGTTAGTTGAAAATATCAACAATAAAAGCTGAGAGTATGCAGATGTTCAATCACTTCAAGTCAAAATTTACATTATCATAAAGATTAACCCAAAATAACGTATGTGTAAAATAAATCTCTATTTCTTTTGGTGACCAATTGCCGTGTTCTCAGCAACACAACTGAACCTACTGTGATCAATGAATGCAAGGCAGTCTATTCAACACTGAACTAGCTCAGCCTCCTCCCTGCTGCATCCCCTCTCCCTTTTTGCATTCAGTTGGACAGCAACAGTTTGCACATTGATACCCGCCCCCCCCGAGACTCAGCCTCCAGATCGGTGACCCTCACAAATGTCACTGTGGATTTTTTCAGCCTCCACCCTTTGCCATGCCATTGTTAATAAGGAAAGTTGGTTATTTTACTAAATCATTCCAAATTTTTGATTATTTAGAAAAAAATTTTGAAATAAATAATCACTGTATTTCATCAGAAATATGGTAATGAAAAGATTAAGGCAGATTATTCTAAACTGTGCATTGTAACTTTTAGTGTAATTTAAAGATCTGACGATTCTGTGCACACTTACCTGATTAGTGATGTGATATCATAATTGTATTGTGTTTTTTTAATTATTTTATCTGGCTCACAAAATCTAATTCATAAGCCATGAAAAATCATATTTTTAAACAGTGTGCCTCTTTATTGTATAGTAATAATAATTGTAGCTGTGTGTTGCAGTTGATCCACTAGATCAAATACAGCAGTTTAAGAGTCACAAACAATAATAAAAGTGGGGGTTTGTTAAACAGAAAGTGGAAATGCCACACACTCTCTAACAACAAACTTTTTACAGATAAAGCTGAGACAGTTAAAACTACAACTTCACAAGTCTGTAAATGGCTATTTATTCATCTCACTAGGAATATTTTTGTAAGTTGCAATTTGTATGAATTTTAACACTTAGTTACTCAAATAAAAACACTAACTGTGGCTTTGATGGCCCAACAGCCAATCCTATTATTTCATCAGGTGACAAGTAGATGATTTATTCATTTTCACAACACAACCCACTGTAATTTCGTGAGAAACAATTTGACAACACACTGAATAAGAAGTGAGTTTTTAAAATTATAAATAAAAACTTCAGACACTGAAACATATTAAGTAAACAAAGACAAAGAACATTTCATTTTAATCTAGAATTCAAACCGGTGCCTCCCAAACTTATGTTGTCATGGAACCTTATACAATTTCCCCCAAAATCATGGAACATATATACTTAACAATCCCCATCACCCTAACTTTAATAGAGTATTAAATGAAATAAAATCCTAAGGAGAGAATTTATTCATATAAAAATAAATTCTTTTTACTAAATTTTATCAAGACACCTATCTCACGGAATCCACTAGACTTATCCCATGGAGAGAGGAGGGGAGGGGGGCCTAGCATAATCAAAGACGAATGAATGAAACCTGAAAGGGACTGAAACAATAAACCAAATGTTTCTCACAAGTAAGAAATATAGTTTTTATCTTTAATGTTTAAATGTTGTCATGCCTATGGAATATCTGACATTTTCACAAAGGTGAGAATACAGTGTTTATTGTATGTAGGTATTAAGTGGCTGACACTTGTTATCACTCACCTACATAGCTAATTACACCAAGGAAACTATTAACACCACACACCCACCTATATTCATTCCACATAAAAAGTTTCTACCAATAGAAAAATTATTCTACCACAGCCCCACATTTATCAATCAGTTTTGTAAAACCCTACAGTTGGTGAATATATATAATATATACACACGCAGATATATAGCAGCAAGCATTTCAATGTTATTTTCCTCTATTAAAACAAAATTGTGGGTCTTAGAGAGGCTTCATGTTCATCAAGGGAGGACTTTTTGAAGCAATCTTTTGTTTTCTAGTTCCAAACCCTTTTTAGTCGCCCATTGCTACACAGTGCATTTATTCTACACCGTGTGTGTGTGTGTGTGTGTGTGTGTGTGTGTGTGTGTGTGTGTGTGTGTGTGTGTGTGTGTGTGTGTGTGTGTGTGTGTGTGTGTGTGTGTGTGTGTGTGTGTGTGTGTGTGTGTGTGTGTGTGTGTGTGTGTGTGTGTGTGTGTGTGTGTGTGTGTGTGTGTGTGTGTGTGTGTGTGTGTGTGTGTGTGTGTGTGTGTGTGTGTGTGTGTGTGTGTTAGGGTGATGGTAAGTAAATAGAGCAATCGTATTGATTACATTAAAATGACAGCAGGTGGTGCTTCTGAAAAGTACATATGTGAGTTAGGAACATCATGTTTAAAGAAATAAAAGAAATATGGACGTTTAGTTTTCGCACGTTCATGCAACTGTATAGGGGACAAAAAGAAATACACATTTATATAAATAAAATATTTCCTATAATTGTGTTTCAGATTAACTCATGGTGATGATTTCGAATCTCCCTCAAACCACAGAAAAACAACATTGAATATTGTAGAAAAAACAACATTGAATATTTTAGTACAGAGAGAGGATGATTACATTTGATAATAAACATTGAACGATCAAGACTTAATTGTAGCTAAAAACAATTTTATATATATATATATTTATATTATATATAAACACACACAGTATATGAGTCCTTAATTCAGTACATTCATCGCACAAATCCATAAAACAAGCATGTGTGTGTGTGATGCAAGGAGTGGTAAAGTGGAAAGAGAGAGGAAGACAAGGTGAATACTCTTCCAGAAGACAGACAGCAACCATAGGTTTGGCATCATCAATGAGAGAAAGAAGAAAGCAGGAAGAACAGATAAAGACAAGCGAAATCAATAAATTGAAGTTAGTAGTTTTCTTTCGCAGCTAACAAATCTCCCGCCTCTCAAGATACAATACCAAAGAATTACGTAATGTAATATATATATATATATATAAATCTCAAAAGTTGGAAGAAAAGGAATACACATTATATATATATACACCATGACTTTAGTCTAATGACTGAAAACAACAAAAGAATATATATATTAAAATAACAGATTAAAGAGTAAGCAAAGAATCGCTGTTATTTTAATAAATATTTGCTCTACGGTTCTTATATATATATATTTATCCTTATCGAGCCCTCTTTGGATTTTAGTCTTCAAATTTATTATTTTTACTATATATATATTGAGTTTGAATTATTTTTTCCACATCTTACGTTAACTATTTTCCCATTTTGACGCTATAGTCACTTATATATTATGGAATACTGTTGGCTTCATGCTACAATACTTTCTATACCTTTTATATATATATATATATATATATATAAAATTGCTTCTACTTTTGGCACAAGGCAAGCAATTACCACAGTGCTTTACTGGTGATTTTTTTTTTTTCGACCACGCAAGGATGAAAGACAAAGTTAACCTCGGCGGGATTTGAACCCAGTATATAATGTAAGTACGTTTGGATTTGCAAACTCATGGAAAAAGTTCTCAATGCTAAAGTAGAGATTATTGTTTATTTTTACATTACTAAGATTACTGTGTTGCGATTACTCGCTAATAACGCATCTCAGTACCAGAGAATAATTCATAATATATATATACATATATACACATACACCTGCATACGAGGAAAAGCGGGAACAAGTAATGACGATGCAAAACCAGTGCGTATGTGAGTGTGCAATATAAAATGAGGCGTTTAGTCATCTTAATATGAATATTGGGAAAACATTTTAACGATTTATCTCCCACGCAAGTCATTTTTTTCAAATTTATTATTATTGCGAGATGGATTATAGAATGGAAAGAAGAAAAAAGAATTATATATATATATATATAACACATTATTTATGGGAAATGGAAGGTTAAATACCTTACGCTGAGCAGCGGTTGGTTTCATCCCGCGCCGGGACTAGTTTGACTGACTAAACCACGAAAAACGTATTGAGCTCTCTTTCTTTCTAAGAAAGTAGCAGTATGTAGTACACTAACTACCTAAAAAAGGTTGATGCCGGATAGACCATTCGACCGTAACAACACATGCCGGCGTGGAAAAGCATTTTTAATAATCACGCGGGCCTCTGTGTGTGTGTGAGTATATATAATGTGTGCGTATAAAAATATAACGAAGGTTAATCTATCAACTAATCAATATCTACAAGAAACGAGAGCGAGTGTTGCAAGCGGAAAGATATGTCAACCATACCAACAAATGAACAGCTTGTGATGACGTGAGAAACATTAGCTACTGTGATGCAGGAACCGAGAGAAAGGTTATCTTTATTTATTTTGTCATTAGATGTATGAATAATGATATCGTGTGAGTAAGAGAGAGAACAGAGAAATTCCAACATCTCCCAAGTAACTACTTATTCCCACATCCGACCATAAGCCATGTATGTATATATACATACATATGAAATTGCAACAACGCACAAAACTATAATAATAGTTAATAAATCGGGTAACGTACCTCTGGAGAAAAGGAAATGTGGACAAGGGTGCTTTGCCTGATTTATTCAATTATGATTTAAAGTTATCAACTATAATTATAATTATCTGCATTGGGGCGACTATATTTTCCAATACTTTGTAACTCAACCAAGTCTTAATATATATACACACATACATACATACGGGACTTTCAGGTGATGCAAGAAGTCATTGCTGACCAGGACTTTAAGGATCATCGAAACCATGCATCACATGATACTCCTACACCCGCCACCGTGACGATATGTGTGTGTCGACCGTTAGATTAGATCGTATTTCCATTGGTCTTTCTATTGCTGATAGTATCTGGCGCTCGCAACTCTTGACAGTAGAACTCAGAACGCACAGAGCCGGAGCAAATACCGCAAGTCCTGTATGTATATATATATAACTTTAATCTGTTATTTTAATAAATATTTGCTCTACGGTTCTTATATATTTGATATATATATATCCTTATCGAGCCCTCTTTGGATTTTAGTCTTCAAATTTATTATTATTACTATATAGTAGTAATAGGGAGCTAAAAAAAAATCCAAGGTATAGGCCAACTAAAATCCGTAGGGCGAGTTTGAATATAATTATTACAGCCAGTTACTACAAAGGCGCCATACCAGGTACGTACGTTTCGTTGGTCCTGAGAACCAACTTGTTCAACCTATGCCGATGAAAATGAACCGGAAAGGGGCAAAAAAGAAGAAAAGGAAGAGAGGAGTCAAACCATATAAATATGAAATTGTAGCCATCCCAAAATAAATGACTAATAATTGTTTCTACTTTTGGCACAAGGCCAGCAATTACCCAGTGTATTACTGGTACTTTATTTTATCAACCCCGTAAGGGTGAAAGGTAAAGTTAACCTCGGCGGGATTAATAATAGTGGATCACTATAAATAGTTGAGAAAATCGGATAAGGTACCCCTGTTTGGCGGAAAGCGATTCTAAGGGTACTCTACCCGACATCCTCAACTATTATTACGGTTATTTTGAGACAGCTGCATTTCAAATTTTCCAAAAGGTTACTTATGTCAACCATAAAGTATCATTTTAAACGTTTCGCTGCAACCCAACATACAAGATTACGAAGTGTTTGATAACAGAAAATTGCGAGCGTAAAACATTCAAAAGTTTTTGGGTATTGCTTATATATATATTATAAAAGCCTACAAATCTCGCTCTCCATTACACACACACATTATATATATATATATATATATGTGTGTGTGTGTTGTGTTCAATACATGCCAGCATGAAAAGCTGATGTAAAGTGATTTTATATACGAGTTAAAAGGATAACATGAAGAACAATGACAAAGGTCTTCGTTTCTTCATGCTTTAGAGGAGGAAAAAGAATGCATCGGCGTATGCACGTATGTACGTGTCACCTAAATATCGCACGTAGAGAAAAGAAAGCGCAACGATAGTGAATCATCAGTTTTGGATATAATATATAGACGTTAACCTCAAGATAATTGCTAACAACCCCCGACTGTGGCAGGAGAATAACGATTAACAAGATCTTTGTGAGTTTCAGTTAAGGGAAGCGCGAAAACCATCAAATTATATTTGTATCGTTTTCAAGAAAGAATGAACAGATTAGGTAATGTAATTATTAATAGATCGTGATTGTAAAAAAAATAATTTAAAAAGAGATGATCACACCTGGAACGTTTTCAGTCTTTGTCTGCCTGATCAGGGCTGACCTGGAGTTAAATAATAACTGATACAGAGAGGCCGATGGTATTTAGTTGATGAAAATGTCTGGGAGTTAACCTATATTGTGGTGAAGGAATTTATTCATGCAGCCCCATCCTAATAGGAATACGCGGCGGGAGAGGGGTTTTATGGGTATCACTTTGTGATAGGTATAGTTGTGGTAAGAAGGGGTCTAATAGGACATTTCTTAATCCTTTCATACTGCTTGTGATTGATTTTCAAATCAATTTGAAAATGGGGGGGGGGTATACATTTTACAGGAGTCGAAACTACCAAACTCCACCTCAACAGCCGATGACCCCTGGAATTCTGTCCTTCGTATGTATTTTTCTTTAATAATTTTTCAAGGTCTCCCCTTCGTTGTCTTGTCCTCTCTTTGTTTATGTTTATATATATATATATATATATATATATATATATATAAACACTCGTTATTACGCTGGCGTTTGGAATATAACTTAATCGTTCCTACATGAAATTATGATGGAGGGTCTTTCGATAAATATCGTAGAATGAAGTGTGGTTTGGTAACAAAGAAGTATAAATCACAAATAAACAGGAACACTATTGCTTGGCACCGCGCAGACGTTGCCTGTCACTACAGCCACTTCAGGAGAGAAAGAAAAGCAAAGAATGTTTATGGCTAATTTACCATTAAAATGAAACCACATTGACAAAAATGAATTGAAAGAGTGAAAAATTGTCTTTGGTGACGCAATAGAGCTAATAAAAAATCATCACATTGTTTAATAATGGGGTGGGTGGGACTGTATTCTGCAACGATTTAAAGAAGTTGATTTAAACAAAGGAGAGCATAATCCAAAATGGAACATCTATCCTTACCACATGCATACATGAATATTTGGAGGAAGTATTGTGAAAATCATAAGAAGCCTTAAAGGGTTGTCGAAGAAATACGAACTATGGTGGTTACAGTGATGATGGTTGTGTGAAGGTGAAGAATTGTATGAAATGAATGCCCAAATTCCTGTATTTTATAACCGTTTCGAAAAAATACGTAAGAAACAATGAAATCAACAGAGAGGATGGGGGTGTGTTACTACACAGGTTGATAACATAAAAAGAGAAGGCCGTCAGAGAACAAGAAGAAAACAGTGTACAGAGGAAGACGAATATAGATAGAAATAGCTTTGGATTAACATATGTAGGGAGAGAGAGAGGAGGGAAATGGAGATATAGAAAGTGTAAAAGGATGAGGTGTGAAATAGAGGAGGGGAAAGAGCAGTATGAGAGAGGGGCACAGGAAGGAAGAGAGTATGAGGAGCGGTGACAGCAATGTTTGACGTAGCTGGTTTGTTGGCAGGTTTTACTAACGAGCGAGGTCATTATAGTGTGTCGTTGGTTGCTTGCCTCCGCCCACCACATCACTAACTACTACCATCACCAGCCAAGAGTATACGGCAATAACAACGAAGAGACCACCCTTTCTATCTCTCTCTCTCTCTATATATATATATATATAAGTAAAGAGAGAGTGAGGGAGGACGAGAAATTAATAGGACCACCGACTAACACTATATTACCAACAAACCAGGCAAAGCTCTATTTCAAAAGCAAGCTGTATATCTCGAGGGAGAAAAGGACCATATCAACCACACAAATAAAGGCATGTCTTTTTGAAACGTAACCAAGTAAAAAAAAATCGTTTTCAGAAGCTTGAAATTCACAATTTTGCGTGTGTTGCGTGAATTCTAACAGAGTACAGAGTAATTTCGAATTCAATTTTCAGTAGAAACCGTTTTCACTCGCCAGAGAAATAAAAGCGTTATTACAGAAACCCTAGCACTTAACACACACACACACGCGCGTATGTGCGTGTGGTTTTTATATAAATGTTTTACACAACTAAGTTATTGTTCTTCCTATAAAAGGTTTAGAATGTTAAGAACATCAGACCTTTCATTAAACACATTGTTTAGTCCCTAAAAAATAAAAATACAAGAAAATATGTATGTTGAGAACAGCGGCGTAATTAAAAACGAAACAGACCAGTTGGGGGATGTTAAATAACTTGGCTTTCCTGAATTATCGAAACGAATTGCTGACTTTTAACAAACTTGTCTCTCCCTCCCCGCCTCATATATATGGGTGTATTTTTTTTTTAAAGTAGGTTTCAAAAAATGTTATATATATATAGTTAATGGTAAATAAACATGTTGAAACGGGAATTGCCAGGTAAAATAATGAATTATCTCTCTCCCTCACTATACAAGCACACGTGTGTGCTTGTATAGTGAGCCAAAGTACTTTCTGTTGTAGTGTTCGCAAAACAAAATGATAATAGCAGTAGTAGCAATCTAGTTTGGTCTTTTCTTCAGAACAATAGACAGAAAGCGATGAAATGGGAGAGAAAGAACGTTGAAAACATTTAGTGGACGACAGCAGCAGCCATAGACAGACACAAGAGAAGATTGAGTGCAAGCCAACGCTCATCGTTGCTTGTAGCTCCAAATCAAACTTGATCGAGCAGACATCAAAAGCATTCCAGTTGTGACCATCCCGTCTTTTTTTAAAGAACATACATACAGAGCTACACACTTATATAAAATTATGTGCGTCCGTATTTGCACGAACATATGTATTTATAATTTACTTTCTATATGATTTTGCCAACTTTTCCTTATCCAAAACAGTATAATGTGGTTTAAGGGGCAATCTGCTAGCATTTCTGGCAAGCAAAGTATATCACAAGAGTGGTAATGTTAGCACAGACAGAGAGACAGGAATAACGACCTTCCCCTTCATGTCATGTGTGTATGTGTGTTTGTTACACATGATGACTATGGCGGTAATACTGATGACTACCAGCGAGCGGAAACTAGAGCTGGACTGCAACTTGATAAAACGGGGGCAAGCAGCAATGTTATGTTATGTTGTGTTATATATATATAAGCGAGAGATATATCTATATTTTGAGGATATATTGTATATTTGTGTATGACCATGATACATCAGTTCCGAAATTAAAATATACATTTTATTTTGTTTTTTAACGAAGATCGAAATAGGGTATATATAAACACACTTGTACGTATACGAATATAACATACAAGTATGCTGTGCGTTCATGTGTAAAGATAGAGCCATACTTCATGCACACACTAACAACGCCAAAATGGGAGTCACTAGGTCTGCTAGAAATAGTAGCGAAATTTTCCTCAAAACCACAATCACGCCGTTTTAAAAATGAAAAACGCATTAATGTGGTCATCAGTGCTCTGATCAAGATTGACCTGGGACTAAACATAACGCCTATATCAAAAGTTGATTACTATTTTTAAATGTACGCAATTCACATAGCTCAACTTTATACACTTGTTTGTGTCTATACATCTATACGTTTGTTCACATTAAATCTCATAGTAGTCACCGTCTCGAGATGGACAATGTTTGGAATGTTGAAAAGGACATATTCATTGTAAAATTGTATCTTGTATGGCTTGTCTTGGTTAGTTAAGGTTTGTAGTATTCATTTACTTTTTTGTTGTTGGGTGGGGTTTATGTGAGAAAAAAATTAGGTGTGTATATATAAATATACATTCATACACACCAAAATGTAAGCAAAGCAAATGTATCAGTCAGCCGAGCCACCAGTCAATGTTATATGTCTTGTTGCTAATCTACCTCATATTTGTGGTGTAAGCAACTCAAGTGTATATCATTTCCCCTGCGGTTATCTTTATTCTTCATATTTTACTTCTCTCACATCGGTTTGTAATTCTTTACTATATACATATGTTTGGATGTATAAGTATATTATATATTCTACAAATGGGAGAAAATTACTCCATGTCTAGACCCAGCCATGACTATCTCATGTTTGCTAAGGATTTGGTTGTTCCTGTAATGTTGAACTAGAAGTTCCCCTCTTTCTCTGACTAGCCAACATATGTAGCAGAATGCAACGGAGTGAATTATCAGCTTAGAATGATATATATTACATAAAAAATATATGTATAACTATACCTCGGTTGAGATAAATTCAAGCTGGCTCCATGAGACCAACTTGGTAAAACAAATTAAACATGCGTGTGTACATATCGTATAAGACCCACCCCTATTTACAAAATATACTATATATTTTTTTATCAGTTTTAGTAGTTACATCGTATGATGGTCGCATTATCGTAAAAAAGGAGCGAGTTTATCAAATATGACTAGTGTAAGATAATTTAATAGGCGCACATACACACATTATATATACATCGAACACATTATTCGTGCATAAATGCAAGCTGTGTGTGTGTACATAAAATGTTTTATCACACGTTCCGTCTCCTTAATCTGTGTATGATAAACAAGAATCTATAACTGCTAACAAATTCAACGCCCCTGCAATAGAGTAAGAAGTGGAATCGTCCAGAACGTTGACAACGAACACTTATATATGTCGGGGCTCATCAAACGTGTCCGACTATATGACTAGAGCTATGCAGGAATGAGGACGGAGAGGACCAACTGAAACAGTTAGTCCCATGGTTTACAGGGGATGGGGTAAAAATAAAACCTGAACTTGGGAATTGCATAGAATTTTGTTTTTGTTTCTTCGTTTTCAGAGAACAGGCGAGAAAAAGTGAGATATACAGAAAAGAAGGGGAGGAAGGAGATTAGAAAAAAAATTAGGAGTGAGAGGTGGTAAGAGAGCGAAAGGTCCTGAAACAAAAGGAGTGAAGCGAAGGGGAGGAGGGAGAATGAGGTGCTATCAGAGAAAGAAAGAATTAGATAAGAGAGGGATGAAAAAGTGGATCAGGCAGAGGAAGGAAAAAACACGAGATAGATGAGATATTATTTATATAATGGAGAGAAAGATAGATTAGAGAGAGGGAATAAAAAGGTGGGAGAATGGGGTATTGTGATTGTTGAAATGTAGTCGACGGCTTGTGGCCGTAAGTGATGGAAAGAGGAGGTAAGGTCGAGTTCATTTTTTTTTTTTTATTTCAAGCTAGTCGACTCTGGCACACACTATACCATACAACTGATTGTAAAGGAAATAAAGCGCGCTGCAACGAGAAAGGGGAATGAGAGAAAAGTATGATAGAGAGAGAACGTATACTAGATAGTGGAGGACATGTATGATAGAAAGAAAGACGGAATGAACTAGGGGACGAATACAACATACCACACACATATTTTCTCTCAAGACAATGTTTATTATCTATATAGGTAGGAAGGTAGGTAAGAGATGAACTGTAAACAATAAACAACCTAATTTTAATTTATCTATTATAAACGAAAGAGATCAAACAACGTTTATAGTATTGTAGAGGGAAAATAAAGAAATAATAATACAAAGAGGACCCGAGACTAACATTATTTAAAGTAGAAGAGAGATGGCTGATAGAGAAGGAAACTAGATAAATATTGAGATATATCTAAGTGAATTAACAAGGACATTGGCGATGAACGACTAGATTTTTGTGTAGGATCGAATTTCGTTGTCTAGGAAGACATGACTGAACTACAAAATATCCAACTTGCACACACACATATATATATATATATATATATATATATAATGTATGTATGTGACATTCGCGCGAACTGGAACAACTAAACTAATTAAACCAAAGACAAACCACAAACATTTCGACAAAATATTTTATGGTTGACTGGAAAGAAGCCAAAATAAAATAGATTTGTGTATGTGTGCGTATGTATATATATATATGTATGTATGCGTGTGTGATGTTTTATATTTTGAAGTAGCTCTAACCGTTGTTTATCTATAGGTATATATACGAAAGATGTAGGTCACCCCAAATTGATTCTCGCTGTGAGAAAAACAAAAAGGGAGAAATAGGTAAACAAAATTTCAACCGGTCAAACCAAACAAATTGACACAAAAATATTTATTCCTAAACATCGCTGTAACAACAAAGAACATTCGGGGGGGAAATATGGTAGATAGAATGATACGAACATAATATTGATTTACAATGTTTTGTTGTGTATTCACGTCAAAAAAGGCACACGACATGAAAATAGTTATGTTGTTACATATGCATATTGAAAACTAGGAAAGCTATAGTCCCGGACGAACATCTGATGAAAATATGTGAATGCATACAACATCTGAAGCATGGAGAGAAAAAATCAACGATATTTACCTTTAGACATTGGATGATGACGGTGATTTTTCCCACTTAGTGAAAACGAGTATGGCAATCTAGCCACATCAACCACCATCAGCGATGTACCATCCTAACTCCTGTAACAACATTTGGAAATCCCTTACGTCATACTCGCGAGCCAATCAGCGACGAGCGGCCACTTTGAAACGCCAATGGAAAAACATGGGCTTGTCTTCCGGGTTAGCAGTCGTCGTAGCAATCAGCTCGCGCTATCCTGTGTGTAAGTACTAAAAGATTAGCTGCTGTTCCATGTCGGGGTATATCTAGTTCGTTTCTGTTTTAACTGCAGAAATTATAGTCGAAGCCCTACGATTTCGAATGAATATAAACACATCTATCATGGAGCCTCTACTAGCGAAAACAGATCCTACCATCTGAAAAAATACGAAGCACACGCTACACTACGTTGCAATTATCTACGACACAGATCATACAACACTTATTATATAGTAACATAGTAACACTACTACACACACACAATATAATCCAAACAAGAGAGCTTCATAGTAAGAACTCTTTAGGTAAGGTTGTTTGATCGTGATGATATAGTGTTAGTCTGAAATTGGACCTAAGACGTTCCCGTGATGACCATCTCTTTTTTTTTTTCAGGCAGTACCTAGGATTACTTTATCTAATTTCTTTACTTTTTAAAGAAAAATAAGATTTGATTTCACGGCAATGTAGATGCTATTTCTAGCAGGGAAACAGGCACCATCGTTGGTCAAATTAGTGGTATCGTTTAGATTATTTTCTTTTAAAATCAGATTATATCCTTCGAAGCTGATTAACTGCGTCTCTAGACTACATATATTGAGTACCCTTTCTCCCGTTTGTACACGTATATAGAGTAAACTGAGTGTTAAAATACCGTATAATTGACAACAAATCTCCATTTTAAAAAGTGAAAATATATTGTATTTATATGATTAATTGCGTATATGCAGATTAGGGTTCTTCCCGAGCTCGTTTATATATATATATATAGTGGGGAAGTTACTAGTTTTGATTAGTAAGACTATTGTTCAGCTTAGTACTCGATACTTAAGACAGTAGAATGTAGATATTATACTGATGTTCTGCCCTACGGTTGAGCTCTTACCGTTTCGACAAGAATGTGTGCGAGAGCGGGTGAATCGAACCATATATTTTTACTTTCTTCGAACGAGATCTATAGTATTAAATAACTATGTTTTAGCAACCCAAATATGATTAAAGTTAATACAACGAAATAATTATAAGGTTTCTGAAGATAAAAATACATAGCAAATAAGATTTGATTTAGGAAGCCAAACAAGCCACCTGGTTAATATCGCAGAAAGCTTTTCTGGTCTTATGAACATTGTATTTATTTCTACCTGGCCATATTACTGCGTGTAGTTTTGTTGCAGCTTCAGCAATAGGATTCAAAATTGATACTTCAAAAAGTGATATCTTAACAATAATCGATTTTATAAATATATAAAATATATATAGAATATATATATTATATATAAAAAGTATATTTTATATATATGTATGTGTATATAATATATAAAGTACATATATATGAGCAACTACAGAGGAATAAAACTAATGGACCGAGTTACGAAAGTGACTAAAAGAATTCTAGAAAAGGCTTTGACAGAGTAACTTGATCTGTTATCTGGTCCTTAAGAAAACTAGATGTAGATAAATGGCTTGTGAGAGAAGTGCAAGCCATGTATGTACCGAGGAGCTGTCAGTAGAATGAGAGTATGAAGTGAATTTAGTGAGGTATTCAAGGTATAGGTAGAAGTTCATCAAGGTTCGGTTTTCAGCCCACTTTTGTTCATTATAGTTCTCCAGGCCATGATGGAGATGTTTAAGATTGGCTGTTCATAGGTCTATGCAGATGATCTGGTTCTTTTCGCTGAATCCATAAAAGAAATACAGAATACGTTCCAACTATGAAAACAGAATTTTCGATCAAAAGAGTTGAGAGTAAACAAAAAATACTAAAGTTTTGGTAAGCAAGAAAGAAGACAGGACCCTATACGATGTACACAATGCAAATATTGGGTAAACAGAGGTGTAGGAGGATAGCAGGCAAACTAACAGGAAAGGAAGCCATTGTATGTAAAAGATGCACAGGGGAAATCGACGGGAAGAGCATCAGTAATATAAACCTTTTCCAATCACATGAAGGATCCATAGAAGTGGTTGATACCTTCTACTACCTTGGTGACTTAATTAGCAGCTGAGGGATTGCTCTGAGAGCATAATAGCTAAACTAAGAATAGGATGGAAGAAGTTTAGAGAGCTACTCCCACTGTTGATAAAAGGTTTCTCCCTATGTACAAAAGAATGACTGAGTAAAATGCGATGCTGCATGTTTGTGAAAAATGGGCAGAGAAATAAAGCAAACATGCTGGATGCCTTTCCTAACACCAACCTCATTTACAGTGAGTGCTGGGTGCTTTTTTGCAGTGGAATGATAGGGACCCCAGTCCCTATCATCTCATTTCTACAGCTGAGTAAACTGGAGGAATGTAAAATAAAGTGTCTTGCTCAAGGAAACAACACATCACCCGGTCTGAGAATTGAACTCAAAACCTTTCGATTGCAAGGCTAATGCTCTAACCACTAAGCCCTGTGCCTCCAGACATAAATACAATAAGTTTGGTTTATCTGGCGCCTACACGAAGCCTGAACCTGACATGGCTCAGAAGGCCAAGTCAAGTCAGGAGTGGAACAATCTCGAGCATTGATCACATGACACGACGGTCAGTAGTCTGGGCTGGGGTTTCCAGGCCTTGCGTTGCGTTCTTTTTATCTTTTCTTCGGTCCTCCTTTTCTCAAAAGTGGAACAACCAAAATGAATTGGTCTTTACGAGGATGGAGGGTCAGTGGCTTCTGTTTCCCAGTTGTTGGAGCTGATTCTGGCTTGAAGGAGGAAAGGATCTTTGAATCTACATTTTGGAGCTCACAATATTGTTTGCTATTGACGAATTTGCTGTAGAGGATGGTCTGTAGGAGTCTTGAAGGGGTCATTTGGGTGAGATGTCCTGACCACCTGAGGCAATGCTTCAGAATGGCAGTTTCAATGCTTGGCATTTCTGTGCAATTGAGGACTTTGTTGTTGGTGCATTGGTCATGCCATTTGATGTTGAGAATATGCCAAAGCTTGGCTTGTTGGAAACACTCAAGCTTTTTCAGGTCTTTTTGATATAGTGTCCATGTCTGACAAGCCTAGAGCAAGGTGGAGATGACAATAGCATAGAATACCATGAGTTTTGTTTGACGGGAAAGCCCATGGCTGTTGAATACGCACTTGCTGAGTCTTCGAAAGCCTAATGAGCAGATTTGATGCAGTGGTCAATGTCTCTTTCGCATTTTCTGGACTGTGAGAGAGTGCTGCCAAGATATTGAAAGTCATTGGCAACTTCCAGAGGCATGTCAACTTTTGATGACAACTTCTGATGTTTCTTGTCCAGGAATAGGTTGTGCAAGTATCTTCATCTTGTCCACATTCACTTCCATCCCAAAGCAATAGTAGGCTTCGGAGATGAGAGCCAAACAGCCTTGGAGGTCAGCAGCAACAGAGGAGTAATGGGTGACATTGTCATCTGCATACTGGAGCTCCTTCATGTTGTTTTTCAATGTTCGAGTTTTGGATCTCAGATGGGCGAGGTTGAAGAGTCTGCCATCCAGGCGATAGCAGATGTCAACACCAAGTGAGTCACGTGGGATCTTGTCGAGCATTGTCACTACATATGTGGAAAACAGGGTTGGAACCAGGATGCAACACTGTTTCAGACCTCCGGATGGGGAATGGTTCTGAGAGTGCAGCTGCATCCTACCATGGCCATCATAGAGCACGAATATGAGGTTGACAAAGTGATTGGCGCAGCCAAAGCAAAGCAACACAGACCACATTGCTGGTTGTGGAACCTTGTTGAAGGCTTTGCGAAGGTCCCAAAAGATGGAGAAAAGTGGCCACTGTTGTTCGTGCCTTTTCCTGTAGTAGCCTTGCACAGAGATCATGTCAATTGTTCCACATGAACGTTGAAAGCTGTATTGAGATTTCAATGGTGAAAATTTTGCCGGCAATGCTGAGCAGGGAGATACCACAGTAGTTGTTGCACACTGACCAGTCTCCATTCTTGAAGATGGTAATGATGTTGCGTTTTTGGAGTCATCCAGAATGGTCTTGGTGTCCCACATTCACAGCATCAAGTAGAACAGCTTGGTTCTCAATCCGTATTCACCATATTTGAAGAGCTCCAAGGGGATGTTGTCTGAACTGGGAGCTTATCCAGGTTTCATTCGTTTGATGGCTTTCATGAATACTTGGAATCATGGAGGAAGGACCATCCATAGTTTTGACAGGTTGCTGCGGAGTGTTTCTCAAGACGCCTTCTGGGGTTTGAGAATGATCATTCAGCAGAAGCTGGAAATGTTCTCTCCAACGATGCATGATCTCTTCTTCTGTGGTAAAGATTTGACCATCAGAAGTTTTCAAGGCACCAGTAGACGACCAGATGGGGACCAAAGATCCCTTCATAAAAGTGTTGCATGTCTCCTTGGTCTGCATAGCCCTTGAGTTCAGCAGCCTTTGCTTGCCACCAGGTGTTCTGGATCTCTCTGAAGTACCTTTGACACATTTATGTTTCTTGAATGCATCTCGGTGGGTCATGCATTGTTACAGTAGCTTTGCAGACTTATTCTTTAACCATTTCTTCACCAACTTTAACAGGTTCAGAAGCATGCAAGTGTTCTCCTTTCTCAGTGCAATTTCTATTCTTCTAACCTTCGTATTCAAATGGGGTATTCAACCATCCTTTGCAACCCTTCACTTCACAACGCCATGTAATTGTTGTTTGAGTAGCTTTATTCTTTCTATAGATGAAACCATTATAGGCTATTTTGCTTTTACCATAATGGGTTACCTACTAATGCTAACTGATTTGAAAAATATCAAGGTCATTTAAATTAATATCTATTGACGTCAACCGCTGCCAAATGTATGATAGTATATATTTCGGTTAAAATTAATCTTCGCTGAAATTACTGTTTGCTCTTAATGTTTCGCTCAAAATGACTTTGATTTTGTTCAAAATGAATGGAACCCATTTAATGTCTATTTTTCCACGCTTGCATGTGTTAGACACCTTGTCATATTATGAGACAAGTCAGGTCAGGTAATACACATCTCGCTCATACGAATTTGTATTTTACCTTGGGTTCTACAGCTGGATGCCCTTCCTAACACCAACCACATTAGTGTGGACTGGGTGCCTTTTATCAAGGTCACCAGAACAACCACTTTACAGGGTGGACTGGGCACTTTTTGTCATCACCAGCATGACCACTTTACATGGTGGACTGGGTTGCTCTTCTCTTGTAGAAATGACATTGTGAGAGATCAGATGTAGAGCATATCCAGCTTTCATGCTTGAAGGCATGGATTGGGCAGATGTGATGGTTTTGAGAGAAGACAAGTAAGCAAATTCAATATGGGCGAGGTGCATGGGATATTTAACTGGCAGAGTATTTCAGCAGAGTATACTGGAGCAATGGGAAATGAAGTGTTTTGCTCAAGAATACAACACGCAACCCAGAAATTGAACCCACGACATTATGATTGTAAGTCCAACACCCTTACCACTAGGTCACGTGCCTCCGCTATATATATATATATATATATATATATGTATATATATATATATATAAATATATAATATGTCAATGTCAGGTCGCTCTTGAGTGTTACTAGTAACCTGTCATCCAGTACAACCTGTCACATGGTCATGTCATCAGTGACTAAACCAGCAACCCCTTCCCAGCTTGCTTAGTGAGGAGAGTTATTTTTTGGACACCTTGCAGGATGAAAAACAAAACTTGTCAAAGGACATGAACTCAGTAGAGTCAACATCTATCCATTAGAGTGTAAAAAAAGACAAGGTAGACAGAGTTAGTTAGCAGACTGTCTAGGAGAAGGATCCTTCTGAGTTCCAAACTAATTCCTTAGTCATCCTGGAAACATCTTCATCTTTGTGAAGGAGACGGATGTGATACGGCTCAGTAACCCACTTCGGAGTAATGGTCAGACGACCAACATCACTTTTTTCATGATGAGAATCATGGATATACAACATCTTATAGATGAGCATTGGTACATTTGCCCATGGTCCCCAAACTTCAGCAATAAAGATATCTCTCATCAAAATTATCATTATCATATATATATATATATATATATATATATATATATATATATATATATATATATATAAATAAAGTTAGTCCTTCATCAGTGATCTTCCAACCATCATTGGTATTTCATCGCTTTAAAGACCATATACCTCCAGTTGGTGCGAGCAACGGCTAAAAAAAGTCGTTGGGACACGTAAATAAAGGGGACATGAGAGTGTAAACAAACAAAGATGGTGAAGCAACGAAAAGTGAGGAAGAAGGAGTCAAGTCCCAAATCTCCATGAATATAAATTCGGTGAAATCGTGAACGAGAGAGAATAAAGACCATCAAACCTGGTTGGAATGTGAGCAAGGAAGGAATTCCGTACAGGTCTAACGGGAGGAAGAAGGGATCTAGTCTGTGAATTCAGAGAACGTAAGTTCTGTGAAATCGTAGACGAGAGAGAGAAAAAAAGCGACCTGCCTGACCAAGGGTGCGAAAGAAAAGAATTACGCACAGGTCAAACGGGAAGAAGGAGGAGGAGGAGAGGTAGTAACAGAGAATGAGTGAGTGAAGGGTGAGGAAGAGGCTAACAGAGAGAGCGACTGCTAGAGAGGGTAAAGATACAGAGAAAGAGGAAGCAGTAAGAACGAAATAGACGGGTCACAGCGGGGAAAAAAATATGTGTAAATATGAGAATAAACGTGCTGCGTGGTTGCTAATGGGTTACATATGAATAAAGTTAGTCCTTCATCAGTGATCTTCCAACCATCATTGGTATTTCATTGCTTTAAAGACCATATACCTCCGGTTGGTGCGAGCAACGGCTAAAAAAAGTCGTTGGGACACGTAAATAAAGGGGACACGACAGTGTAAACAAACAAAGATGGTGAAGCAACAAAAAGTGAGGAAGAAGGAGTCAAGTCCCAAATCTCCATGAATATAAATTCGGTGAAATCGTGAACGAGAGAGAATAAAGATCATCAAACCTGGTTGGAATGTGAGCAAGGAAGGAATTCCGTACAGGTCTAACAGGAGGAAGAAGGGATCTAGTCTGTGAATTCGGTGAACGTAAGTTCTGTGAAATCATAGACGAGAGAGAGAATATATATATCATTTATGTTAAGTGGTTCGGATTAATAAACAATGATGCAACAAATTAATTGAAGCACCCAACATTGTATATAACTGCGAATTGGGAGAGTCGTTAAGACGTCGGAAAGAATGCTTTATGGTAAACTTTCTACCTCATTGCGCTCTCTGAGTTCAAATCCTGCTATGGTCAACTTTGCTTTTCATCCTTCGAGGTTCATAAAAAAGTACCAGTCCAGTACTAGGGTCAATTCTTTCTCTATAGAAAAAATTTGGCTGTGTTCAGACCTGGAGAGGGTTGGGCTCTGTCATGTTTAAGTGCCTTAGACACGCTGTGCGCCTCAACGATTCCACAAGGAGTTATGGGATCTTTATCCT
The DNA here is from genome assembly GCA_964016885.1 of Eledone cirrhosa. Taxonomy (NCBI): domain Eukaryota; kingdom Metazoa; phylum Mollusca; class Cephalopoda; order Octopoda; family Eledonidae; genus Eledone; species Eledone cirrhosa. The sequence continues at coordinate 149,831,484 of OZ024741.1, forward strand.
TATATATTTACATCATCATCATCATCATCATTTTACGTCCGCTTTTCCCTGCTTGCAAGGGTGGGACGGGAACTGATTCTGGCTTGATTTCTACAGCTGGATGCCCTTCCTAACACCAACCTCATTTACAGTGAGTGCTGGGTGCTTTTTTGCCGTGGCACCTACACGACCACTTTGCAGTGGAATGATAGGGGCCCCAGTCCCTATCATCTCATTTCTACAGCTGAGTAAACTGGAGCAATGTGAAATAAAGTGTCTTGCTCAAGGAAACAACACATCACCCGGTCTGAGAATTGAACTCACAACCTTTCGATTGCAAGGCCAATGCTCTAACCACTAAGCCATGTGCCTCCATGTGCCTCTATATATATATATGTAGATATATACATATACAAACACTACCACTTTTCCTCCACTTTTCTCTTCCGACTACTTCCATTTCACCATCTCCTTTGGAGCTTTCTTTTTCTCTAAACATTTTTTTTAAATTGTGCTATTACCCTACTCCTCAATTTTTCTATTTCCTCTTTAATTTCTCATTCTATTTTCTGATGAAGGACTAGTGTCTGAAACGTTAAGACTCTTTTCCTACTATATCAAGTGTAAAACTAATAATATATTTCTTCATTGTACTATGTCATTTGCTTTGTTATTTCTGTTTGATTTTTGCATACATACATATATATGTGTATATATATATATATATACCGTGTAGGTAACATGGTAAAAACCTCCCAATCCACACTGTAAACGTGGTTGGTGTTAGGAGGGGCATCCAGCCGTAGAAAACCCGCCAGACAGTCCTATGCGAGCAAGACAACCACTCTTGCCTCAAGTGGGAAAACTCCTGTCCAAACCCATGCAAGCGTGGAAGATGGACGTTAAACGATGATGATGATAATGATGATGATATATATATATATTGCAGGCAATAAATGAAGAGTTTAAGACCGGATGCCCATGGGAACTCCTGTATGCGGATGATCTCACACTTATAACTGAATCTATGGTGGAACTAGAGAAGAAATTCCAAACATGGAAGCAGGGACTAGAAAGAAAGGGTCTCAAAGTCAATCTGACAAAGACTAAGGCCCTCGTAAGTAGACGAGAAAACAGAGTCCAGATCCCCTCAGGGAAATAGCCTTGCTCAGTTTGTAGGAAAGGTGTAGGTAGGAACTCCATTCTCTGCCCCAAATGCAAACAATGGGTACACAAGATGTAGTGGGATCTCAGGAAGCTTAGGTAAGAATATAAGCTTTACATGCAGCAACTGCACCGGGACAGCAAGCAGCAAATGGCCGCAGGAAACAAGCACCACCAAACTCTGGGAGGGCTCTGTAGAAACAGTAGACAGCTTTTGCTACCTAGGAGACCGAATTAGTGGAGGTGGGTGTTCGGAAAGTACAGTAGCCAGGGTAAGAATGGGATGGAAGAAGTTCAGGGAGCTACTGTCACTGCTAGCTGCAAAAGGCTTTTCCCTCAAAATGAAAGCAGACTGTATGCGTGCATATGAACAGCAATGTTACATGGTAGTGAGACCTGGGCGTTGTGTGTAGAAGATTTGCGTAGATTAGAAAGAAATGAAGCTTGCATCATCTAATGGATGTGTAATAGTAATATACGTGAACGACAAAGTATAAACGAATTAAGAGAGAGACTGAGCATAAGAGAAATCAAATGCTGTGTGCAGGACAGCAGGTTGCGTTGGTATGGACATGTGATATGTATGAAGGATGACAGCTGCATGAAAAGGTGCAGAGCACTAGAAGTTGATGGAATCTGTGGAGTGGGGAGACCCAAGAAGACCTAGGATGAGGTGATAAAAGCCGACCTTACCCAATTGCACCTCTCAAAGGCGATGACACAGGACCGTGACCTCTGGCATCACACAGTCATACAGAAGACCCGACTTCCCTCGGGTACAAGCTGAAGCTGAAGCTTATAGACAATATGCCCCCACCCCCTCCCACTTCAAAGTGGTCGTGGAGGTGCCACAGCAAAAAAACACCCAGCCCGCACTGTAAAGTGGTCGTGTAGGCGCCACAGAAAAAAAGCACCCAGCACTCACTGTAAATGTTGGTGTTAGGAAGGACATCCCGCTGTAGAAATCAAGTCAAAATCAGTTCCCGTATGAGCAAGACAAGGTCAGTCAATCGGGCACTGCCCACAACAGGACAACCCATCTAACCAATGTTAGCATGGAAGAATGGGCGTAAAACAGTGATGATGATGATATATATATATATATATATATATATAGGTGGTCAAGCTGGTGACACAAAATGTGCTCAGTACACCCTGTGGGGTGGTCGAGCTGGTGACATGACGGAAAGTGACCAGTACACCCTGTTAAATAGTCATTTTGGTGCCATGAGAAAAAGGACCCTGTCCACATTGTAATATGGTGGACATTAGGAAGGGCATCCAGCTGTATAAACGAAGCCAAAATACAAATCCGTATGAGCATGACATGGTCTCCAGATCTGACTTGTCTTATAATGCGACAACCCATCTAACCCATGCAAGCATGGAAAAATAGACGTTAAATATGAAGTTGATGATGATGATATATATATATTCATCATCAGCATTATTTTTATATCCATTTTTCCATGCTTGCATGGGTTATACAGGTCCTTTTCAGCACAGCATCTTTCCACTCGCCACGTTCCTTCGTTATAACCTCTGTGAGTCTCTGTGATTTGAGATCAGCTTTCACCACCTCTGCCCAAGTCTTCCTTCGTCTACCTCTACTGTGACTTCCTTCCACTGGGATTTCCTGGCACTTTTTCACCCAGCAATCATCATCCATTCGCATCACATGTCTGTACCAATGCAGTCTTCTCTCCTACATACCACTTTTGATTACTCTTTAACCCAATTTCTCCCTTAGTTTCTCCAAGCTCTGCCATTCTCTCACATTTACATTGCACTCCAACGAAGAATGGTAGCTTCATTTCTCTCCAGATTGCGCATTTCCTCTGCAGTCACTGCCAATGTTTCATTATCATGCAGCATCATACTTTGCGTACAGGATCTTTCATGTGATTGGAAAAGCTTTATATTACTGATGCTCTTCCTGTCAATTATCCCTGTGCATATTCTACATACAAAGTCTTCCCTTCCTGTTAATTTATCTGTTATCCCACTTGTGTACCTAAGATTTATATTTTGTACATCATATAGAGTTTATTCCTACTCCTTTTCTATGTATTGAGCTGGGCCACTTCCCTGGAGGAATCAGTGTCCTATCTTCTTTCCTGCTTTCTAGCACTTCAGTTTTGGCTAAATTTATTCTCAGCCCTTTTGATTCAAAATTCAGTTTCCATTGTCGAAACTTATCTCAAGTTCTTTTATGGATTCAGCTACAAGAACCAGATCATCTGCCTTTAAAAGTTCCCATGGACAGTCAGTTTTAAACTCCTCTGTTATGGCCTGGAAAACTATGATGTGGGCTAAGAACTGAAACTTGATGAACTCCTACCTGTACCTTGAATTCCTTGCTCATTTCCTATTCTCACTTTACTGACAGCTCCTCTGTACAAGGTACTCCGTCAAAAGCCTTTTTTAGATCAACAAAAGCTAAATACAGTGGCTTATTCTTGCCTAAGAATAGGCCATCTATAGTACCTTTCCCAGGTTTAAAACTGAACTGCATCTTGTCTAATTTCACTTTTTCTCTAATTATAATTCCTTCTGTCACTTTCATAACTTGGCCCATTAGTTTTATTCCTTTATAGTTGCTCCTTTCAAGAGCATCACCATTGTAGCAATTTATGATTGTGCTGCTGCACTAGTCATTGGGTATGACTCTGTCCTGTATTACTTGATTGACTATGCGGCTTACTAGTTTCACTCCTACTTCTCAGCAACTATCTCTGAAAGTCCTGAAGCTTTACCATTCTTCACCTTCTTGATTGCTTCTTTGACCCTATAACTAAGCTGGTCTTTCTTTTAGATAAGTTGGAGGTGTCTCTCCTCCTCCTTTTCATTCTCTACATTAATCAGCCTCATATAGCAATGTTTCTAGGCTTCTTTCTTTTGAGCATCAGTGGTGTTAAATGCATCAGTGTCTAACATACTTTTTTCCCCAAAACATCTCAATTCACACTGATACAGCTCCTTGCAATGCAGAACATTTCATGTCTCTGATCCTCATGTTATGACATTAGCAAACTTCCTTTTTCAGCCTCTCTCTGAGCTGTGTATACCTGTTTTCTAACTTCTCTCTTAGTTACCTGGTACCAGTCTCTGCTACCCATATTTTTTGAGTCTTCCACGCCTGTCTCTTAGCTTTAATGACTTTACTGTGCTGTTCCACCACCAAGTCACCCTCTGTCTGGCTGGTACTTTACTCCAGCCACATGTCTCATCAATAGTTCACAAAACGTTGTGATGCAAGAATGTCCAATTGTCCTCTATGTCATATGTATTTGACTCATCTTCCCGCTCCTCAAATGCATCCCATAGGACCTTTCTAAACCTATATTTAACCAAAAGCTCCTTTAACCTCCAAACCCTCCATCTCCATGTTTTTCTGCATATCTTGTTCTGTCTTGTGTTTATTTTGATGTCAATAATAACTAACTTGTGTTGGGTGGCACATTCTTCCCCAGGGAAGGCCTTAGTGATTATTACAGTCTGTTTGTATTGTTGTCTTACAAGTAAGAAATCAATTTGGCTTGTGTGTTCACCTGATTGGTATGTGATCAGATAGCTAGCCAGTTTCCTAAAATTTGTGTTGCAAATGTTTAGTTCATTTGCATCACAGAATTCCAGGAGTCTCACTCCCTCTTCATTTCTTGAACCATAAACATAACCACCATGAACTCCAGTGAATCCATCTTGGTACTGTCCAACATGTCCATTGAAGTCGCCTGCTAAGATTATGAGGTCTCTTTCATCAGTATCTGAAGTTGTCTGTAAAAGTTCCTCATAGAACTGGTTCTTTAGTTCTTTACTCAGTCCTGCCTGTGGTGCATAGGTAGATGTAATTGTCATCATTCTATTTCTTACAGCTATTCTAAGCTCAATAATTCTGTCACTTACTCTAACTACTTCTATCACCTTATTTATCCATTTCTCAGCTAGTAGAATACCTACAGCACCTACTCCACTGCCATTTTCTACCCAGTAAAATATGTTGTTTTCCTGTGAGTAGTCTCATTGAGGTACCCCCCCTCCATCTCACCTCCTGTACACACCATACACCCACTTCACTCCTCTCTAATAGTTCCATAATTTCACTTGATTTACTTTTCAGGGTGCCAAAATTGAGAGTGGATGTCATATATATATATATATATAATATATACATATCTTTACAAGGGTCGGAGGACCACTTCTCACTCATTTATTCCATTTGTGACATCGTTTCTGTGACTGGATGCCCATCCTAATGCCAACCCAACAACTTTACATAGTCTACTGGGGATGATTTATCACAACTAAAGAGTAATCACCATTCTACAATATCATCTCTTGACACCTATACTTATCTTATTTTATGAATTATATCACCAGATATTTTTATAGTCTTCCTTGCTTCATCAATTTTTACTTTGTCATCATCATCATCATTTAACATCTATTTAGCAATTGTTTGACAGGTATCATAGACTGTTTCGGAACTCAAGTGGAGCTACTGACCTTTCAGGTCGGCCATGGGTCCACATCTTGCTTATATGTGTTCCCACACTTTACCAAATGCTGAGAAAGGATTCGGGGCCCACATCTCACTCGCATACATTCCTGTACTCTACCAAATACATTTTATCAGGGTACCAGCTCTAGGGAAGTTGTCATGCTTTGATACAGCTGGATAATCCTCATAACTCTTTCTTTGGAAGGCATTTTACAGCCTTTCAAATGCCCGTCCTATCGCCACCCATCTTACAGATTGTACTGGGTGCCTTTATCATGTAGATCACTAAGAATAGAGAGGTTGTTGAACCCTTGTCATAACTGAAGAGTCCCCATGACATGGTTTCTAATACCAACCACATTATGGAATGGGAGTGTCCACTCCAATAATCAAGTAAACAAAGATGAATACATGAAGGATTAGTTTCAAAGATTCTGTAGAAAGAGTTTCACTCTTTTATTTTTATAACATTTTACCATAGATTAAAGAAACTTTCAATAACAACTAGGTGTAGATGAATGGCATGTGAGACTAGTGCAAGCATGTGCAGTAGAGATGTTAGCAATGTGTTCAGTAAGGAATTTAGTGTGCAGCTAGGTGTCCGTCAGGTCTTCCTTCTCATTCCCTTCCTCTTTATTTTAGTTCTTGGGCTATAGGCTATAAAACAGGAATTCATTCTTCCTTGATACATGACACAGCCATCTCATTCCATTTCTTTTCACACCATTCATCACTGGCTCATCATGCTCTGCCTCAACTTACTGTCTTAAAAAGAAAGGGAAGGACACATTGGTCGATATAGTCCTTAATAAATAACAACATAATGTGATATGTAGACTCCTACCACAATACACACAAGGCCACATGGCAAGGGAACTCTTAATTGAACCCCAGTGCATGGTCGGTATTTGTATTATTGATTTTGGAAAAACTGATAGGCAAACTCAAATTTAGCTGACAAAAAGAGATGTAATTAAGCTGATATAATTGATTATACTAGGTCCCCTAAAATGTATGACCTTATGCCTATGTAAGAAATCAATATGATTTGTAGTCAAAATATGTGCAATGGTGCACTATCGCTGCACATAGCAGTAATTCAGTGCAACCAATGCAGCTAACATGATGAAACATATTATAATGTGGTAGTAGATGTGGTGATTACATACATATATATATATATATGTATACACAGACATATACATACATATACACACAATGCATGTATATTCTTGGAAATATATATTCCATCTCTCTCTCTATATATATACATACATACGTACATACACACACACATATATGTGTGTGTGTAATATGGTTTCGTTTGTGTGCATATATTAATCAACAAAACATAAATGCATGCATGCAACCATCAACCATACATACAGATATGCAGCATGGTGCCCCAGCATAACTAGCTGCTGCCACTAATGTGAAACCTGTGTAATGTAATCATTAGAAAATTACAAGTATAACTATATCTATGTAAGAGAGGATGGTGGCTAATTTAGCCTGAGATGGTGGGGGCGGGGGTCACAAGACAACAATACGTATGTGTAAATATATACATACACACACACATATATATATATATATATATATATATATATATATATATATATATATATATATATATATGTGTGTGTGTGTGTGTGTGTGTGTGTGCGTGTGTGTGTGTGTGTGTGTGTGTATAGATAGATAGATAGATAGACATATAAGAAGAGGAGGCAGTATTGCAATGAATATGTAAACCGACCTGCTGGGTGCCGTCCGAACAAGAGAAGAAAATTCCATGGCTTGTCCAGAGATCGGTGTGGAGTATTCAGCTGGAGAGCAGTTTCCATGGTGTCTATGCAGAGCAGGCTAAGACAACAGCAGTCGCTGCAAATTGTGAAAAGCCAGCCAGCTTGGTTTGAGTATTTGACAGAGAGAAACAAGGTGAGTTGTTTTTCAAATAAAGCTGGCTCTGACTCTGATGTTGAATGGCAACAGCTATGTTGAGCACCTTGGATGGATAGAAAACGGAGACAATTGAAGATATATTGGTTATCAAAACAGAATCATTATACCACTCAGTGACAAATACAAACGCACAGGCACAAACACAAATACACATATTTCATGAAATAAAAGATATACACATAGAGGCACAAAAACACACACACATCTGGTAAAATAGACACATATATGGAAATATATACATATACATATTTACATGTGTGTCTAAGTCTCTTTATATTTATATATATATGTGTGTGTATTTGTATATATATATATATATATATATATATATATATATATATATATATATATATATATGTGTGTGTGTGTGTGTTTGTTTTTTTCTCTCTCTCTCTCTCTCACTATATATATATATATATATATATATATATATATATATAGAGAGAGAGAGAGAGAGAGAGAGAGAGAGAGAGAGAGAAGGTGGTGGCGAATTGGCAGATTTGTTAGAATGTTGGTTAGAATGTTTTGCAATATTCGTTTCAGCTCTTTGCTATCTGAGTTCAAATCCCACCAAGGTCAACTTTGCCTCTCATCCTTTTTGATGTTGATAAAAAAAGTACCAGTCTAGTTAGTACTAGGGTCGATTTTTCCTCTATTACTCTTTTTCACTTTCATTCTTTCCTTGTCTTTCTCTAGAAGAATTCTACTGTGTTTAGACCTGGTGAGGCACCCCTATGACTCCACCTGGAGTTACAGTTCCGTATATATATATATATATATATATATATATATATATATATATGTGTGTGTGTGTGTGTGTGCACATTCACACACATATATATAGAAAGAGAGCTTGGATCTGGTAAAGAATTTAGTTTGTAATTGGCTTTGTTTTAATGAGAGTATCAGTTACGAGTTTGGCATTTGATGGTCTTATCCACTGGTTGTTTTGTTTATTGTTGGTTTTGTTTTTGCCGAGTATTTTTTATGTATAGGGACATTCAGTTATTACATTGAGTTTGTTCTAGGTGCATCTACATTCAGATATATGTACTTGACACTCCTATTTGTTTATTTACATATATGTAAACACACATACACATACATATATGTATTTCATCATTAAATGTCCATTTTCTACACTTGCACGGGTTGTCACGTTGTGAGTCAAGTCATGTCTGGAGACCACATCATACTCATACAGATTTGTATTTTAGCTTGGTTTCTACAGTTGGATGCTCTTCACAATACCAACCACATTACAGTCTGGACTGCTTTTTATCATGCACCGAAATGAGCACCTTACAGGGTGCTTTTCATCGTGTCATCAACTCAACTACTTTATAGGGTGAACAGTGCTTTTTTTATGTCACCAACACAACCACCTTACAGGATGAATTAGGTGCTTTTTCTTGTGTCACCAAGATTGAGGGTATTAAGACTGAGGAGAGTGGTTGGGGGTGGTTGTGGAGAGCGAATTGGGGCTGACTAGTGTGTCCTCTACGTTTGTTTATTTCATTTTATGCACACGAGGAGGCAGGTTTTCTGCAAAACAGCATGATGCCAGAGATCTCAACCCTGTGTCATCTTTGTGAGGTCTAATTAGGCAGGGTCAGCTTTTATTACTTCATCCCAAATTTTCCTAGGTCTTCCTCTTCCATAGTGACCATCGCCTTTGAGTGCCCGACACCTTTCTATACAACTGTCATCCTCCATATGTATCACATGTCCAAACCACTACAATCTTCTCTCCTGTACATTTCATCTATGTGTAGTTTCTCTCTCTCAGTTCATTTGTCATTCATGCACACTACTATTACACATCCATCAGAGCATGTAAGCTTCATTTTTTCCCAATCTCTGTAGGTCCTCTGCACATATTGCTCAGGTCTCACTTCCATGCAGCATTGCTGTTTGTACACAAACTTTATACAATGTACCTTTCATTTTGATCGAAAAAGCTTTTGTAGCTAGCAGCAGTAGTAGCTCCCTGAATTTTTTCCATCCCATTCTCACTCTGGCTACTATACCTTCAGAACACCCACCTCCACTCATAATTTGGTCTCCTTGGTAACAGAAACTATCTACTACTTCTACTGAGCCTTCTAAGTATTTAAAGGAGCTTGTTTCTTATGAATATTTGCTGTTTACTGCTCCTGTACATTGACCACATACAAAACCTACCTTCCTTGCTAGACTGCCTGAGATCCCACTACATCTCTCATGTACCCATAGTTTGCATTAGTAACATAGAATGGAATTTCTACCTACTTTCCTGCACACCGAGCAAGGACATTTACCTGAGGGGATCTGGGCTATGTTTTCCTTTCTGCTTACTACAACTTTAGTCTAATAGGTAGAAAGGAAACATACACTCACACACAGATATATATGTATTTTTATATTATAATAATATATATTTCATAAACATTATACTTGTTTTATGATTTGAAAAATACATTTGACTGTTTATTCATAGAACAAAGTGGAAAATCCCTTATACTTATCAGTGTGTCTGAGACTTGTGGGCAGAAGGGAGAAATTATTCTCAACTGGAGACCTGGCCCAAATATTTGCAACAGAATGGACTCCAGGTGATGAATTAAGATCACACTCATGGGTTGGAAAGCTCTGCTCCATTTTCCCATCACATGTGTATCACATTACTTGTCCAGGTGATGAATTAAGTTCACCATTCATGAGTTGGAAGTTGGGCTCCATCACATACCATATTGCTTCTCCAGGTTTCATGTCATCTCCTTCACTGCGTTCCTCATCCTGAGTTCAGGTTTCATGACTTCCTAGATTTTCTTCTGCAGGCTCCTTCTATTTTGATGGTTTGGTTCTTCTTCATTTAGCTTTCATTCTTCATTTTTATTTCATGTTTGAATCAGAACAGCCTTCCTTTGTTCATATGAAAGTTGATTTTTCTAATAATCATTTACTTTTGTCTCATCTCTGTTCCGTTGTTCAAACATGCTATCATTACACATCCAATGGTGCATGCTGGCCTAATTTTTTTCCAGCCTTCCCTCATTCTTCACATTCAACACCATACATCATTGTATTTCCAACACAATCATCATATGATCTGATCTTTATTTGAAGAGAGAAATGTTTCATTGTCAACAAAAGTAATGGTTCTCTAAATGTTTTCCTTGCTAACCTAATTCTCTCTTTGACTGTTAATTAAGTGACAGAAGTTGTTCAACTACCTATAGCAAGATTTCTGGCTAGTTGAAATATCGCATTCCATGAGTGTTCTTGCTACCAACTACTCCTATGCATCTGTTACACACATAGATCTCTGTCCTCAGCCTTCCCCTGTTTATTATCTTCCAGGCCATAGCAGCAGCATTTAAAACTGGCTGCTCATTGGAACTTCTTTATGCTGATGATCTAGACCTTATAGCTAAATCTACAGTAGACATAGAAGCAAAACCTGAAAAGGAAAGGGGTGGGCAGAAATTCCATAAGGTGCACACAATGTGAATTATGATTCACAAGAGATGTAGTGGGATTGTAGGCTAATGGAAAAGATAGACTTTATATGTGGCAGATGCACATGGGAAGTAAACACAAAGAACACAAGTGAAATAGATTCCCTCAGCTGTCATGGGGGCTCCATAGAAGTTGTTGACCCCTTTCACTACCTAGGTGATCAAATTAGTAGTTGGGAGGATGTGCTGAAAGTGTGATACTATGATAAGAGCAGGCTGGAAGAAGTTTAAAGATCTATTATTGCTGCTAACAACAAAATGCTTTTCTTTCAGAGGGAAGGGTAGACTGTATGATGCTTGTGTGCAAACTGCAAAGCTACATGACAGTGAAACATGGGCATTGACTGCAGAAGACCTGCAGCGGTTAGAAAGAAATGAGTTGAGTTTGCTCTGATGGATGTGTAATGTTAGTGTACATGACTGACATAGCATAAGCAAACTGAGGGAAAAACTTAGCATAAGAGGAATTGGATGTAGTGTGCAAGAGAGAAACTTGTATTGGTATGGACATGTGATGCACATGGAAGATAGCAGCTGCATACAGAAATGCAGAGAAACCCCAATGGCTGGGACCTGTGGAGGAGGCAGACAAAGGAAGATACGGTATGTGGTTGTGAAAACAACCTTAAAAATCTAAACCTCACAACAGAAATGATTAAAGACTGCGAGGGTTGGTGCTATGCAGTGCTGAAAAAGATCCGACCTGCAGCATACAATGTGACGTGACCTACCCCATTCTTCCACTAGCACTCCAACATCACTACTACAACCCCACTGTGTATCCCCCCCCCCATTCCTAGAGGTTTCCCCCTGATCCCTGTGAAGCAGTTGGCGATGTTAAAGGTATTCAGCCGTGAGGAGCCAAACAAACAAAAGGTTGGGGGAACCTTTCAGTCATGTGAAGGACATGACAGCCTCCCTAGCTAAACTCCTCACTATCATCATTATAGTTTGTCCTGTCCTCACATGCCACTCATCCACCCCTAGTTTCCTAAGTGCCCACCAAATTACAAAATGGTGGACCCTGTCTAAAGCTTTCTCCAAGTCAACAAATGTCAAGTAAAGGGGTTTACTTTTTGCTAGATACTTCTCCTGCAGTTGCTTCACAAGAAAGAGGGCATCCATGTTACTTTTACCTGGCCCAAATCCAAACACATCTAGGCTAACCCTAATCTTTTTGCAACCTTCATGACCTGGTCCATCAACTTGATGCGTTGGTAGTTTCCTGTCTAGTGCATCACTTTTGTCCTTGTAGCAACTGATGCAGCTGCTACACCAGTCATTGGGTATAGCACCATTTTGTATTACTTAGTTTACAATATGAGTGATTAAGGCGTGACCCCCTCCCCCATCCCAGATGCTTTCAGCATCTATTCCCAATGGCCCAGCTGCTTTGCCTGTCTTCGTATCCTTAATTGCTTTACTTACTATGTTGCTGCTGGCTTGAATAGCTGGTCCATCTGTTGAGTCTACTTGGGGCAAGCTATCTTCCTCCCATGCATTCTCCTCATTCATCAGTCTCTCATAATGACACTTTCATGCTGTTTTCTTTTCGGCGTCAGCGAGGGCAAGTGCACCATTGTCATCTCGGACACTTTCCCTGACACACTGCCTAGTGATCCTGACCACTTCACATCTTTGGTCCTCTCGTTGGATATCATGCATAAACTTTTTATTTTCTGTTTCTCTTCTTGCTTATCCTCTTGGTAATGTTTACTGCTTCCTCCATTTTACCACTCTTTCTATGCCTGTCTCTTAACCTTAATTGTTTCATCCACCCTATTCCACCACCAAGTGACTTTCCTATTCTCTACTCTAGCCACATACTCCATTTGTGGTCTTCAATAGATTATCTCTCAGTAACTCCCACTATATATATATATATATGTGTGTGTGTGTATGTATACATGACTGTCAATTCTAAAGGAAATAAAGTCGACTTCAAATGAAAGAAAGAGAGAAATGATGAGAATCGTCTGCTAAGACGGATTAAATATAGCGCGACTGCCGCAGTAAGGCTTGAAGGTGAAGGACAAAGGAGCAACACGGGAAGGTAATGAAAAAGAAACGCCGAGAAAAGCTGCGGTGGCGGCTTTCTATCATCATTTCAAAAACGTGATCACTTACCTAACTAGAAATAGCAACTAAATTTTCCTCAAATCACCCAGTGCCGTCTTCAACGAGAATGCACACATTGGATAATGCAGCCCCGGATGTCTGGTTACGGTTGGAATTTCGTTTAATCATAGGTCGATGTATCTATCTGTCTATCTATTTATATAACTATTCGTCTTTCTAGCCGAGTCAATTTACCTCTAGCTATATAACTACCCACCTGCATAATCTATCTATCTATTTTAGCCGGACAATTTCTCCCTCTTTCATTATATGTATGTATGTATATGTGTGCGCGAAAAATAAACGTAAAACAAAGCAAACAAAACAGTTCAGTGAAGATACATATTAGTTTAACGCTTGATATAGTAGGAAAAGAGTTTTAATGTTTCCGACGCTAATCCATCATCAGAAGATAGAATGAGAAATGAAAGAAATAGAAAGATAGAGGAGAGTGAGAAGTGGGAAAAAAAAAGATTGGGGCAGAAAAAGTTTATATATATAATGTTGACCCATAAGTTGATCGGATCAGTTCGCCTTTAGATCTAACGAGAGGCATTCAAAACGGGACCACTCAGTTTTTTTTGTATGTGGGAGAGTACATTTTATCCAATGTGGTCTTCTTTTTTTTAAAAAAAGATTTACTGCTATTCGTCGAACTTTTGTGTATAAAGTATAAATATAAATTATACATAAACGGTTAATTCGAATTTACCCATTGCCTCACTTTTTTCTACAAATTCTTTGGAGCTATGTCCGCTGATTATCATCATCTTTGGTGGTTCCTTGACTGTGTAACAACTTACCTAGTATGTTTGTAATTTTCTTGTTCATATGACAGGAGGCTGTGTGAAAGTATATTAAAAAAAATAAACCTATTAAAAAAGTAACTAAAAAAAAAACCTTTATACAAACAACTGTCTGAATTTTATTTACATAATGTATATGATTTACAAAAGAAACAAATCAATAAAATTAATCGGAGAGAAAAAGGAAAGAAAATATAAACGGAATACATGCACACTCAATTACGCACTACAACAGGGAATGTTGGTGTTTCCCTCTAAAATTGCCACAGGTGATAGTGAGGCTAAGGTGCCGGAATAGCTAAGCACCGCTCTAGGAACATCATCTGATACTTCAGTAAGGCGAGTCGCCAACAATAAGAGCCTCGTTGTCAGCGGTCTAGCTCCCGAATTTCTCGAATGCCGCTGGTTGAAAAAAATTAATGAACTAATTAACTTGGGTATGTAACACGCAGAAGTCTGCTTTATATATATATATGTATATATATTTGGAATTTCATGGACCGCAAATGCGACAGAATATATATATATATATATAACAGTTGTAGCAAGAGGCATTCGCTCTTAGGCACAATATTTTCTCTATTTTATCATACCTCTTAAATAGTGTGGTCCTCCAGGTCCATGATAAAAATCATTCCAGCCGTGATCATCCCGTTGTATTTTGTATATCTATTGCGTTTTCGAATGAGATTTGATTGCTGCTTTTAGCTGGCCTAACGGATGACCATGTAGTAGTGAAGGTAAGGCACCAATACAACTCACTGTGGCAAGCACGATAACTAATTAATCGAGTCTATCAACTACCTATACCGCAAAGTGAATATTGATAAATAATTCTTAACTGAACAGGTTTACGTTATAACATAAACCAAGTCGAATATTTCCTCTCCTCTTCTATTATTAGGGTGATTATTTTCGTTTGTTGATATGTAGTATGAATTTAAATTGGCTCCAAATACAGATATAGCTTATTTGCTTTGTGATAACTAAGATAAGTTACTCTATAGACACAAATACATTGAAACACGTAATAATCTGTCTATATATCTTATTAAAGATATTATATTATTTATTTATGTTCATACATGGAACAGAAAGCGCTACTAAGGTTTCAAGGCCCAATTATGACCATCTCCCCAGATTGTGCAGGGTGGTGCAGAGTGGAATATGTTTATATGTATGCTAATTAAAGATTTTTTTCTGTCTATCCTAGGCAGACAGATAACTAAATTTGATAGAAAGATAAATGCAGATAAACAGGCGGAAAGAGAGAATATATATCTTTTATAATTCCGTTCACATCTAGATTGCTTTATAGAAATTATAAACCGACTGCAGTACTTTCGACCATGGCGGGATTTGAACCCAGTAAGTAAAAAAGACTAACTAAATATTGCAAATAAATAAATACTCTGCAATGATACTGCTCGACGCTTCATCAATTCTGCTATGCTAATCTAAAGATAAAATTTAACATATAGACCAATAGAACAGAGAGAGGAGAAATAGGATAGACTGATAGACAAAGAAATAAAGACGGACACCGATCATTGTATGTAAACAACACATCGTTCGTCTACTTGGTTAAAATAAAATAACAGTTTAATTAGATATTATTTACAATTTTGCCTTTCATCCTTACGGGGTCGATAAAATAAAGTACCAGTAATACACTGTAATTGTTGGCCTTGTACCAAAAGTAGAAACAATTATTTACAATTGGATATACAAACGGGAGAAAAAGCACACAATAAGTGTTGTTTATTCGTTCGAAGCTTACATGTGATCCTTTAGGTGGCGCGAAATACAGAGCTGCTGCTATACTCAGACCATTAATTCCTATGGGTGGTAATTAATAAACATTTAAGTGAAATAATTTCAGAAGAGAGTGGAAACCGCTGACTGTGCGCCAACTTACCGCCATTAGCAACCTATGTAAAACCATCAGCCACACATACACGTAGTTTGACGATAGACACATATTTAACACTTAATAGGTTACAACACATATATAGAATCTGAGGAAATTGTACCAACAGTGGAGTGTGCCACATCATCATAATATATTTTAGTTATAACAATTCTTCAACCAACGACGAAGCCTTTACGTCTCAAAAATCACTTTCTATCAACATTAAAAAAAAGACGTGATAGTCGCGGTTGGAATGCCTTTTCATTATAAGTCTGTTGTATCGGAGTTGACGTGGGCCTAAACAACCATAATATTCGTTATTGCATGTAATCTAACTTGGTTCTTGACATACGCTGTTGTGCGTTTGAAATGCGACGTAAATATTGATCGCTATACATTTGCCTTTCATCCTTACGGGGTCGATAAAATAAAGTACCAGTAATGCACTGGGTAATTGCTGGCCTTGTGCCAAATGTAGAAACAATTATATGTAAACATTAAAAATCCGATAGAGCTGCCTTCCACAACGTGATAGACACGAATATTCAACAGCAGCACACATATATTATAAATAAACACACGCATTCCACAACGGCGCATATATCTATATGATACACACACGCATACACAAACGATAGCTAATAACACCATGAAACCAATAGTTATGAAAACATAAACACCGCGCGTACACACGTTGTTTTAGCTCCAAACTCAATCTTGATCGAGCATACCTTAATGATCAAAAGCATTACAGCCACGACCATTTTTTTATGCTCAGGACAACATAATATTCTTTATGGCTAAAATGGTGAGTCTTGTTCCTCAGGAGTTTCATTTGTGCACTTACAGGATCATCATACAAGACTACTATATAATGTGTGTAAAAGAAACGCCTTTTGAATTGAGAAATTGTTGGAACGACGTGGTTTGATTGAGCGACTTCCAAGATCGTAACATCTTTCTCCATTTTTCACTCCACTTCCTTTATAAAGAACAACCTCTGAGTCTTTACCAAACTGTATTTATACATATAAATAAATATATATATATATACACACCGTGAAGAGTCTGAAATCACACTGCTGAGCACAAACGAGACATTTAAGTCTGAATATGTAGCACCATTTTCCATCAACATCAGTTATCTATCGTGTAATGTGTTCCAAATATACGAGCGAATTACACACAATTAGCTTCTCTCGTAGTGTTTCTGAACCAAGGTCCGTCGCCATGCGAACGAAAACCACACAATGTAGTTGTTGACACATTTATATTTCACTATGTAGGCAGCTTGCCAATTAGACCATCCATCTTTTTTCGCTTGTGAAAGAAAACATGAAAATTATTTCGTTTCTTTCTTTTTTCCCTAAAAATTTATTATTATAGCTAAGTTGTTCAAGGTTAATTATGGAATATTTTCATAACACACTTGAATTAGAACTTTCAATTCTCTTTGCCTTGGCAGAAAAAGAAAATAACTTCGATACATTCATAACTATTTCTATCACGGAATCTATGATTTCCCCTCTCATTCTTCTGATTTAAAATGAAGAGATTTACATGGATAATATAATTAATTGATTGGCAATTGATGTATGTAGAAACATGTTTGTCTATGGATACGGGAACACTTATTAAGGATTACAGCATAACATTTCGAGTAATTTACTTATAAATGATAGTTTTAAGCTAAAGTAAGAAACGAAATAATTTTCACATGTTTTTCTCCTCAACATGAAAAGTGGATGAAGCGATAACTCATATGCATGCCTGAATATATATATATATATTAGGATTGAACTAGTAAGACCATTATTCAGTAGAGAACTCGACGATACTTGGGAGTTGTGTGGTTATATTAAAAAGAGTCTGGAATTGGCAAAAGCTTAGCCGTCGGGCCTCCACCCTTTCTAATATATACAAAGGACGGTGAATTGTCACATCCTTTCCCGGTCAATAAATAAGGCACCAGTCCAGTATTGGGATCGATTTTCTCACTTCCTTTCTCTCACTCATTTTCTCTAGAAAAAAATTATATATATATATATATGTAAAATTGTCAGAATATAACATCTCAATGAAAAGAGATCACTAAAAAAATCTCATTCAGAGAAGCAAATACCTATAGAACGTCTTATACAAAATCACAGAGGGGTATATTATTGTAGATGCAACTCTCCCAGGGGACAAAAAATTATATATATAATGTCCGAAAACTTATAAAAAGCCTACGTGAGCACTCGACCTACTAGAAATAGAAGCCAAACATCCATTAAAAAAACACATTATCTTAAAAAAGATGATATACAATAAACTAGGTTGGAGATAATGTAATATTAGATGATTATTAAAACGTCAGAATGGTCTTGGCTGGAACAGTTTTCTTCAATCACTGTTGACTTGTGGCTAAATAACAGATCGTATTATATATAAAGGAGAGAAAAAATAAGGCGAGGATTGAAAGAAAAGACTTGTGAGGTAAAAGGAAGAGTACTGTAGTTAGATTCCTAAAAAAAAAACGTGTTCGTGGCATTTGCTACCGTTGCTGTTGGCATGACGCTTGACAAACAACACGCATACATACTCGCTTTGTTTTTTTCTACCGCAATTCTTTTACCACTCCTCCTTTCCTCCCACTATAATAAGTTTCTCTCATTCCGTACCTACCCCTCTTATCACTCATACTGCCCCTCTCATCGTGTTAGTCATCCCCTCTCTCTAATTCTACTTACTTCCTCCTCCCCTATCACATACTTTACTGTTGTTGCTATCACTCACTCTCTATATACTCATATCACTTTCTACTCCTCACACTATCCATCTCACAGTATTAGTCTTTCTCTCTCTCATTCCGTACATTTCTCGCTCCCTCCTGTTACATACTTACTGCTCTCGTCACAGTCACTCTCCGCACTCATACTATCCCTCTCACTACATTAGTCTCTCTCTCTCTCATTCTATACATACTGCTCTCGTCACAGTCACTCACTCTATACTCATATCCCCCTCTATATACCATATCGTATCTATTGCAGTCATTGATATTCTCACACTTTTTCCCTCTCTCGTTCTAAACCTACTGTTTACGTTACTAATTTAGTTTTCCCCACTCTCTTTTTGTTGCTCTTTCAGTTACTCTCTCACATTGTTATAGTCTCTTTTTTTTCTAGGTTTCATTGATACAGCTACTACAGTTAAGAAACAACACCCAGCCTTCTCTCACAATAACACATACTCTCTTTAGTCTCTATATCATCCTTTCCCTTTCTCTCTCTAGTCTGCATCTCTTCCTCACCCTCTACAACTGCTATGGTTGCAAAGAAACAATTAATTCTTTCTCTCTTTATTGATGTCTTATTCTCAGCACATTTATACATCTCTTGCAGTTTTTATACTAATTCGTAATCCTTCATTCTTTCTGCGTAATGCGTGTCTTAGCAGTCTCTCTCTTTTCGTCTCTCGCTACATCTGTCTATCTAACATAAACCACACGTACATCAGCTGTACCTCATTCTATCTTTAGATTTTTCTTTCCTCCTCCGCCTCTCTCTCTATGTATATCTCTTTCACCACCCTCTTAATACCTGTATCTTTCTATTCTTAATTATTCTGTTTCCTCTCATTATTATCACTCTTCCTTTCACCATCTATTGTTTCATTTTTAACTACCCCCAACTTTACTGAACTATGTCCACTCTCTTTCACTTTGTATATCATTCTATCGTTTTATAAAATCACTCTCACTATTCTTTCTCTCGTAAGGTAGTTTCCCTTTCTCCGTACACTATTCCTACTCCCATTTTTATGACTATACTTCCTAATCAAACTGTTTATCTATCTAACCACATTCCGTCTGACTCTCTCCTCTTTCTTTATACAACTCTGTCTTTCTCTAAAATTACCTCAGTCTAACACTCCCAACATCCACCCTATCACTTCTCTACATATATAAAAAGCGCCTTCTAACATCTTTCCCCCTCTCTATATAACTATTCGTTTATCTACTTCACTCACCCTATTCCACTTTCTATAAACACATATTTTACTCCTCCTTCGGTTACTCTCAACGTAGTAGCATCTCTTTCACTATCACCTTCCACCCCTCTTCTTTCTCTCTTGTATCAAGCAACAACCGTAGTTACACGACTAAGGCCAAACTGGAGTATATCTATGTATTTGTTGTTGTTTAATTATCTTTTTAAAGGTTTACAAAATGTGTCTAACTCTGCCACATATACTGAAATTAAATCACGTCAGTAACTTGTACTTTTATCAAACTCAGAAGGGTGAACGGTAAAGTCGATCTTGGAAGAAGTAGTAAAATGTTTGATATTATTTAGTAATTTAGCGTCAAGGGTCCAAATTTGCCATATATCTATTTGTTAGAATGAGTCTATGAAATGCGTTGTGTACCAGTTATGTACAGTAATCGATTGTGTTGTTATGGTGGTAGTTATTGTAATTGTATTTTAATGTCTTTAGAAAATAAGTATTTCTAGGCACAATCTCAAAATAATACAAAATGTTTACACATACTTGTTGAATGTAACCACCTTTTTACGATGGTAAGGTTTGTTGAACGTGACTCCCCTTTTTCCGCCCGAAAATACGAGGGGGGAGTTTGTCAATCACGTAGAGGATTGTATTGTGTCGTAGCGTAGCTTCATTGTGTAGTAGTAGCGCATGGAGTACAATATTTTTTTTTAAAGACAATAAGGTTTGATCTGGGGCAAGATTTAACTTCTATTTTCAACAAGCCAAGAGCCCACATTGAGGATCCCACCATTAGCTGATATTTATTTTACATGGGCCCTAAGGAACGAAGGTGCACAATTAAAGTAGAGCAACCGCGTCAACTTTTATCTACGACTGTTTCTGTTTTGGACCAACATTGTGTTTCAATAATGTAACCAACATTTTTTATGTACTTATTTCTAGTTTGATACCTAAATTTATAGATGATCTTCTTAACATTGCTTCGTTACGTTAAAAATGTTGATTATGGGCGCAATTTGGCTATGTAGTTTTCTGTTTGTCTTGCAACCATGTGGTTCCTAGTTCAGTCCTACTGCACGTCATCTTGGGTGCGTTTACGATAACCTTTGGTTGATCAGTGTTTTGTGTGTAGACGAAATCAGCAGAAAAACCGTCGTATAAACATACATTATATATATATATAATATGCATGCATGTGTGTGATTATGTCCCGTAACCTGGAGTTTAGAAAAAGAAAAAAAAAGATCGATAAAATAAGTACTGGATTCGAATTCAATGACTAATACTGTCTCTACTTAGAAGACGAATTCATTTTTTCATTAGGCCACACCTTATCGATATTTTATTATAAGAGGCTAGTGTATCTACAGATTATTATATGACACGGTGGATTGGCAGTATTGGTAGAGGGGCGGACGCCATGCTTTGATGTATAGAGTTACGGTCCTTGCCATTCTGAGTTCAAATCCCGCCAAGGTTAACTTTGCCTTTCATCCTTACGGGGTCGATAAAATAAAGTACCAGTAATGCACTGGTAATTTGCTGGCCTTGTGCCTAACGTAGAAACAATTATATGACACGTTTCCCTCACTCACATTAACAACGTATATAGTATGAAATAAATTTGAGTTGCACAAAAACTAATTCAGTTTCTATAAATACTCAACACTACATGTCATAAGTACTTCCTTCCTCTCTCGATTACAAACATTTGAATATATATATATATATATATATATCTTTTACTGGTTTCAGCCATTATATGTGTTACGGTCATGTTTGGGCACTGTATTAATATATATCTCCAATGCATCTGATGAGACAGATGTTTGCGTCTTGAAACTGCCGGTAATACCTAGTTAAGTCAAACTATTAATGTATTTTCATCCTCCACACAGTATGCACACACACACACATATATATATATATACACGCACTTATACATAAGTATAATTGATTATAATTAGTTGTATTAAAACGAAATCAAATATGTTGCAGAATCGATCTTATTTGTCCTCGACAGACTGAACCAATACAATAAGAGGCACAACAATAACAAATCTTACATGATCTCTCTTAACTACTTACTATAAATAGGAGCCAAAACTCACCTTATCATTTTCAATGATACATATATTGGACAGTTAATTCCTAGATATACGATTTCTTAAAAAAAAAATGGTCATGTCTAGAACACCTTAACAGAGCCGATTTTAGGTTAAACAACTTTTCTTTTGATCTTAAAATCTATCATTAATTCAATCTATCGTAGCCTACTGAAGAGTGTCTAACTAACAACATAACAGAGCACAAAAAGTAGAAACAATTATTACAAAGCAGTCACAGCACACGACATTTTAATGGTTTAGTTTTCATAATAACAACTGGCTGATGAAAATGGAACGACAGAAAAATTAAGCAGCTAAGGACGAATGAAAGAAGACGGAAGAAAGTATTGAGTTGATAGACGTGAATGAACGAAGGAAGAAAAGAGACGAGTCGACGGACGCAATAGCGGAAAGAAGAGAAGATAAAATAAGATACAGGCGGACGAATCCAACAGATTCAAAGGGGACAATAAGTGGTGGATAAGTAGGGAAGAAAAAATGCAAAAATTAATAAAAACGAAATACTGGTAGCTACTCGAACACAAATTATTTTTCTTAATATAGCGAAAACTTATATATTTTTAATATTCATAATTAAAGATGAAAAATAATTATAAAATAGCAATAAAAAAAAAACAACTGACGACAGGTTTCTGTGATAGTTACACACGACTCAACTATCGGAAAGGCATTTTAGTTTTGACTGGGAAATTAATAGATTATTTTGTTACGAAAAATATTTCAAATGCGTAAAATGACCTTATATTTTACCCACAAAAAGCTTCGTAGACAAAAATGAAGGATTATCTGGAGTCCTCAGGAGATATTTTGTGGACTCCAGATAGTGTGAGAGTAACTTATAAGCTTATCTATGTGTGAGGGTACGACTAACTCACTATGGAGAGAACACAAAAGAAGAGGATATTTTCAAACTGGTACTTTGTTGTTCACCGAATTTTATATATCATACTATATATATGTGTGTGGGGTGCCGAAGTTTTACATACATTTGCGTGTACACAGCGAAGTTTTATATATATATATATGTATGTATATACAAATCCAAGTTTACATATATATGTTTGTGTGTTCACCAAAATAAATTACACGTTGAAGTCCAACCCAATAACAATATGGCTGAGAAGAAAATACCTTAGGGAAAATTTCTGCATATATATATATATAAGGTAAGGTCTCAACATATTCAATATGTGAGATCCAACTAATTAATTTTGTATATATTTCTTTCTAATCAATAAAAATATAAAGACAATGGGCAGGCAGTTCATTAGTTTCATAACCAGGTTTCCAGCCATCCTTTTTCAGCATAGCAACATACAGTCGATTCGATTTAATCGTCTATAGTAACAACCCCTCATCCTTTACTAGAATATAAAAACATTGTTGGTTTCAGTCCAAATAAATCGATATTAATATTAAATAAAGGGTGCATAATACACAAGTTTCTGTTGCAAGTGGATAATTTTCGTCATTCGTTTGGTCTTGTTATATATATTTAACACTTTAAACTACAATTATGATACTAATTATTACTCCTTAACAGAAAATTTATATATAAATAACATAGAATTTTATATTGACAAGAAGAAATCAGAAAATATTAAAGGAAATTATGGAAAAAAATATAAAACTGGAGAAAAGAAAATATATTTTTGAAACTAACGAAAGATGGAAGGAGAGAAAAATGAACCAAGCAAAGGAAGAAGAGAAAGTGTTTTTTTTTTTAAAGATAAACAGCAGTTGACTACGAATGTGAAGGTTGGTTGTGAAATGTCTAGCGGTAACCCCCAACTCAATAATTGGCTTGTCTTCCTCGCTAGTTCACCGTCCTTATTTGATTATTCGTTCGTTCATTCCTTCCTGTTTTTATTCTTCAACATTTCAAAGATTTCGGAAGAGAAAGGCGCGTATAGTAATATATAATGTTATATATACCCGCCTTGCGTTGGAAGTGAAAATTGTTTTTCTTATGGTTTTTTTAACAAATCTAGCCTTTAAAACCGTCGGAAATTGCTTGTCTTTTATTCAATTGGGGTGGGCGACGACACCCTCAGAATTCTCGGGTCTGGAGGTGATCACTGGTCTCGCTTAATATGTATATAGATATATATTTATATATCTATAGAGTGGGTATATATAATATTTATATATCTATACCCACTCTATATCTCCCCATGTATCGAGTACTCATGATTAGTGGTCTCCTCGGTCCCAACACCGCATACTCTATATATATATATAATTAGAATTTTATTTCTCGCTCTAGCACAGTGAAAATAATTGAAGTGAGATTTGCAGCTTGTGTAGAAACTTTATTTGCATATTACAATTGTTTCAATATCGATATATTACATATATACGTGTGTGAAATGTAGATAGATTACGCTTATGTTGACGAAAATCTAATACTTTTCCCAATTCGTTCTTGTATAAAATCTGATATTATCAACATGAAATTGGAAGTCATAATGAACAAATATTTGAGATTATGTTTAGCCTACTACAAACACAACGGAACTATATACAATAATAAAATTTTAATTTTTTTTAAATATCAACGTAATCGTAAAATACATCATGGAAAATGTATTTATGAAAAATTTCGTTAAAAAATATGCATTATTAAGAAAGTTATGAAGACACAAAGTTAGAGTGGAGGTGGGATGTCGAGAGAGAGCAGATATAATATGGGGTGTTAGTGAGAGACAGATAATAAAGAGGAGATATGGTATAGAGTGTTAGTGAGAGACAGAGATAATAAAGAGAGGAGATATGGAATGGAGTGTTGGTGAGAGAGAGAGAAAGGAGATATGGTATGGAGGATAAGAAAGAAAAGAGTGGAAGAGAGCACACAATTCTCGTTCGAGGGTTTAAAGGTGAAAAAAAAGAAGACAGATAAAGATAGGAGAAACGAGGGAACGAGAGCAACGAAGCCGGACAAAAAAATATAGCGAGAAGGAAAGAGGAAGACAGACAAAGAAATGTATGGAGGTAGATAGAAGGAGAAAGAGGGAGGGAGTGGAAAGAGGAAAACTGCCAGAGATGTAGGGAGGTAAAAGGAGAAAGTAAGATAGTAGACAGAGGGAAATGGACAGAGAATTGTATGTAAGTAAGAGGGGAGAGAGAGGTAGTAGAAAGAGGAAGACTGAGAGAAAAATGTAACCAGGCAGAAGGAAAGAAGGTAGTAGTAAGAGGAAAACAGAAATGTATCGAGGAAAGAGGAAGACAGACAAAGAACTGTAGGTAGGTAGGAGGAGAGAGGAAGGTAATTGAAAGAAGAAGATAAACAAAGAGTTGTGGTCTTGTTAATGTATCTATAGTTGTATGACAGACAGAAGGTGTGATGGTAGCAGTACAGATGGAGGTTAGGTACAGAAGAGTAAAATAGTGGCGTGTTGTTTAGCTGTAAGATACACCAAGGTGGTGGTTGTTGCTGTTTTTGTTTTAACGCCATGCTAGACCTGATCAAGCAAAGTTATCAAAGGCGTTATACCCATAGCCATCTTATAATTAAAAAGCAAATTTGTCTTGTTTTAAAGGTATGGTTTGATTTGAGGGATATTTGGCTTCCTATTTCTAGTAGGTCCAACGATTACGCTAATTTCTTGTTTAGCCAGAAGGGTGGGGTGAAAAACATGCGAGAGAGAGAAAGAGTGTGTGAAATAGCGAAGGAGAAATAACGAAGGCGCATGTATGTGCGTGTTTAAGAGATTGTAAACAGTATAATAGACGGTAGGGTGTGATTTGAGGAATATTTGGCTGCTATTTCTGGTATGTTATATGACCACAAGAGGCTCCCTCGTTCGCTCCTGGTATTTACAAGTTCAACCGGGAGATGAAGTAACAAATAACATGAAAAAGAAGAAAATCTTCGTTAGGTCTCCCGCCTGTCATGTCATTTAAATGAATAAAGCTTTGAAATAATTTTACTAATTGGTGCAACAGCAACTCAACTAAAATAATTCCAAGTATTTATTTAGCCAAAAGGGCTTGGACATAAAATACGATAAACACTCTATAAACATAAGCGATACAATACATGTAGGGATGGACAAAGACACAACAGACGGATTAAAATTTATATGCCGGTGTGGGGTTGTATAGTTTGGCCTGCATTCACTGTCATGTCGCCAGAGCGCAGGCCAGTATCCCCGACATGCTGCTCTCAACGACATGAGAAGGAGCCTGGATGCAACCAGTTTCCCATCACAACTGGAGACAGCAGGTCTCGACCGCGGAGAAGGCAAGCGTCTCGACGGAATTACTTCCCATTCGAAGGAGGTAAATCCCTCATCTGGGACGCGACATGCTGTAACACGTTCTCCGCCTCTAACTTAGTCACTTCGACCACAAACCCCGGTACCGTAGCCCACAGTGCCAAAGGATAGGAAGACAAGCATGGCCTCGTCGCCCGCTTCCTCTTTGTACTGGTTGTCGTCGAGACCTCGGACTTCGTACAATCGAGCTCTTCTATAAAATCAGAAAGTCAGCAGCCCGTTTGAGAAAGGTGAGGTGGTTGTTACAGCGGGTGCCGCTGGCCATTACCCGCGGGTTACAGCCGAAACACCGCCCCAATCTAGGTGTAGAGTTTGTCACCCTCTCCCTTTTCCCCTATCTTTCTTCTTTGCCTAACAGTCCTTGCTAATTCCCTCCTTTTTTTCTCATTCATGGCATTTATAGTCCTTTACTTTCCTATACAGCCAGATTTGGCCTTCTTTACTCCTTCCGCCTTTTATTTCATTACTTAATTTTGTTTTTACCCTTTGTTAATATTTTCCATCATTGTATAACTTTTGTTTGTAAAATATAGTTGATCTATTTAGTATAAAATACAATAATTAACACAAGGTCAACCCACATTTCAGCTCTCCCATCACATTTTCTGGGGATTATCGAAGTCACATTTCGTTATCAAAACTATAAATCTACTTTTCGGGTGCTAGAAAAACCCCATTCTTTCTTCCATCCCATCCACATATTGTGTGGGGTTTGTCTCCTCTAAAATCTAAATAGGCCGTTGTTACTGGTTCTGACCCCTTTGTATAATACTTATAACGAATGTACAATACAAAATAACAACAAAAGTATAATGATAAATATTGTTTCTACTTTTGGCACATGGCCAGCAATTTGAAGAGGAGAAGGAAAATAGATTAATCGACTCTTAGTGCGTCACTGGTAGTTTTAACGACCCCGTAAGGATGAAAGGCAAAGTTAACCTCGGCGCGATTTGAAACCAAAACGTAAAAGGACGACGCTAAAGATTTCTGATCTAGGCACAAGGCCTGCAATTCGCGGGGAGGGGAAAGTCGATTATATCAACCCAGTATTTGACTGGTATTTTATTTTATTGATTCCGTAAGGATGAAAAGCAAAGCTAACCTCGACGGGATTTGAACTAAGAACGCAAAGGGACATAACTAAATGTCGCAAAGCATGTACAACGCTCTATAATAACAATAGAAAAAGTAGCTAAATTTCCTTCAAATCATACAATAGTAGTCTTCCAAATATGAGGGATACCATTAGTATGGTTATGAATCAGGGCTGACCTGGGACTAAATAGCAACAGCAATGGTGTGTGTGAGAGAGACAGAGATTTAGTCAATCATATCGACCCCAATATTTATTTCTTTTCAAGTCTGGTACTTCTTTTATCGATCTCTATTTTGCCGGACTGCCAGGTTACGGAACATGAACAAACAGTAAACGAAAACGCAGACACGGACACATATATACACATACATATGATAGGCTTTTACGCAATTTACGTATATTAAATTTTAGTCCCAGGCTATACTTGAAATAGGATCGAACGCGAAACCACGTGGTTGTGAATCGAACTCTTTAATCAGACAGCTATGCTCGTGTTCCTCCTCTTTCTCGGATATAATTGCACACAGCAACAACGCACTTCAAGTTTCTTTCTTTGATGGTCAAAGGGAGATTACTCGCTTATATGTTATCAACAAATATATTCCATCACCCATTTCTGTAATAAAAAGAAAGTAACATTGTAAAATACTATAAATGAGAGGGAAAGGGCAAGGATTATTAAGCAACGAAAGAAAGTGGGAAGGGGAGAAAGTAACAGACTCTAGACCTAAGTCAGAGTGGTGTTTCGGCTGCGCCCCACGAACAAAATAGCCAGCGACACCCGCTGCAACAGCCACCTCACCTCGTGGCTTCCTCAGACGGGCTGCTTTCATTCCGATTTTACAGAGGAGGTCAGTTGCATGGGGTTCGAGAATGCATGAGGCCTCGACGGTGACAGGTATTTGCTTATCTTCCTGTCCTCTGCATTGCAGGCCGCGGTACCGGAGTTTGTGACATAAGCGACTGGGCTGGAGGCGGAGAACGAAACAATTCTTACGATAAACAAACACCGCATTCTTTTACTAGTTTCGGTCATTAGACCGCGGCCATGCTAGGATACTGCATCGATTTAGTAGATCATATCGACCACAGTAGCTATATTTTCAAGTCTGGCACTTATTTTATAGATGTGTTTGTGTTGACACCTCACACACACACACACACACACACACACACACACACACACAACTTGTTTCTGCATACAAAATTCCATTCACATTGGTCAACCTCAGGCTATAGTTGAAACACTTACACATGTTGCCATGTAGTGGAACTAAACATGAAACAACGTGGTTGTAAACGAACTCCTTAGCCCTACAGCCACGCCACAGTGTCAGGTGTTTTATTTTTATTATTATTCATTTTTAATTAGTTTTCTTTGACAAGATAATCTTACTTCGTACCTTGACGTCTCAAGTATATAATTTTCACAGGAAACCTTGGTACTGCAACTTTATGCTGCATCTCTGTCACTTACGGCGACGAATGTTCCAGCTGTTAGAATTATGGAAAAATATTTGAAATTAACTTGCAAATGGTTGAGTAATCCATAGATATGTGTATCCTTAATGTAGTTCTTAGGGAGATTCAGCATGACACTGTGTGGGATAAGATCTACTCTTTACATTACAGGGGCAACTAATTTATTTCCAGCTGATTGGACTGGAGCCACGTGAAATAAAATGTTTTGTTCAAGAACACAATAGGCTGTTGGGAATCGAGCTCATGGTCGCCTAAACACTAAGTCACACGCATTCACTGCGGCTTCATAATCTCGTATCATCAATTTCTTAACCCTTTCAATACCAAACTGCCTGAAACAACTTTTGTTTCTGTAATAATAATAATTGTTTCTACTTTTAGGCACAAGGCCAGCAATTACCCAGTGCATTACTGGTACTTTATTTTATCGACCCCGTAAGGATGAAAGGCAAAGTCAACCTCGGCGGGATTTGAACTCAGATCGTAAAGGGACGTAACTATGCTGTAAAGCATGGCGTCCGACCCTCTACCGATACTGCCAATCCATAATAATAATAAAAAGAAATGTATATACTTATCTAAAATTCTTTCATTATGATTGGCAGTATCGGTAGAGGGTCGGACGCCATGCTTTCCAGCATAGTTACGTCCCTTTACGATCTGAGTTCAAATCCCGCAGAGGTTGACTTTGCCTTTCATCCTTACGGGGTCGATAAAATAAAGTACCAGTAATGTACTGGGTAATTGCTGGCATTGTGCCTAAAGTAGAAACAATTATGATTTTATGTAAGAATTTTCATTAAGGTATATTCCAAACACCAACTTAATAATGATAAAGTTAGTTATTTTACTAAATTCTTCCAAATTCTTGCTTAATTTCAAAATTTGTTTGGAATTGTCTTTAATTAGAAATATTCTAACAAAATCTTTGGGTGCTTTTTAATGAGAATCCACTCAATTGTCCACATATCGAGCAGATCTCCAGTCTGGGAACCATCTTCACATCTGTGTTGGGACGCTAAAGTCCAACTTTGCTCTCTCCTGTTACAATTTGCTTTGTCTATTTCTTTAAACATACAGGACATCTGATTCTCTTGTGCGCGCACACCCACACACACACATATGCATACACGCACTTGCACTTGAGCATGCACATACATACACACACGCACATACACGAGCACGCGCATATACCACCATACACATGCACACACACATTAATGTATAGTCTTTGTGCATCAATGGATCAATTAAGAATTCAGAAAGAGAATGATTTCTAGTTCAAAACGTAAAGAGCAGGAAGAAATTTTGCTAAGCATTTGCCCAATGCTCTAACAATTCAGCCAATCCACTTAAGAAAGCTATGAGAAGGAGAAAGAAATAGTGATAAGATAGTGAACAGATAGTTACACGAAGGGAGACAAAAACACAATTTCACAAAACATGGTATTCACAGTTACTTCCCCTAACAGGTGAGTAAATAAGGTGTTTTAATGTCAGCGGCATTGCATTCTGTCTAGCCAACACACTCAACTTATCAAATGCTCGTGTTTACCTTTTTGAAAACTAAGGTAATAGTTTTCGAAAATTGCATAGAAGAAGGGGAAGCAACTCCTCACCTGCGATATAAACAATGACTTCGGAAATTTCTGCACAGAAAATCAGGAAATCGGTTATTTATATATAATATCTCTCTCTCTCTCTCTCTCTCTCTCTCTCTCTCTCTCTCTCTCTCTCTCTCTCTCTCTCTCTCTCTCTCTCTCTCTCTCTCTCTCCCGCTCTCTCTCTCATATATAGTTATATAGTAAATGAGTGAAGACTAACGTGGTCGCTGTACAAACAATAGGGTTTATTTAAAGTACCAGTAGTGAGTGAACCCGAAGGAAGTGTGCTCCAATGATAGGCTGATGGGCATCAGCGACGGTGAATGTCCATGTACTGTGAGCCTCCGTGGAGGGAGAGAGTACGGTATCTGTAAGCTTTGATTGTAGAATCATTGGCAGCTGTCACTGACTCCCCTCTTTATAACGGAGGTCGTTTGCAGATGCCGGGATGACACTGACTTCTACTTCTGTGTTCGATTAAGAATCTGACCGGAGATCTGATCATAGACATACAGGACAGTTGATCATGTTTGCCGACCACCAGGGTGTTTATTGGTGGTTGGTCCTAGAGTCGATGATCAAGAGCTATTGAAATTATATGGTTACTTGGTATCTTTTGCTTCAAATTTCTTGTGAAAGAAACACATATCACTTTACGTGACCTCGTCTTGTGGTTGACCTCGTGGTGTTGATTCTCCCTCATTACACCCTTTTCCACCTCTTTCCCACACTTTCACACTTCGCATCCCTCTTTACCCCTCCCTACTTTTCCCCATTTTTTAACCTCTCTTTTCCTATTTCTTTAACCTGCTGTCTTCCCTCCTCTTTTCCATCCTTCCTTCCCTTGATGTTTTTTCTCCCCTTCTTCCACTTCTGCCTCTTCCAACCCATTCTTTCCCTAACCCCCTTTACTCCACTTCCTACCCTCTTTCTCGCTTTCTTGATTTCACCCACCACTTTACCTACCATTTTACCCACAAATATCATTATACCCACCATTTTACCCACATTAATTATTTTACCTACCACTACCCACAATAATCACCATTTTACCCACCATTTACCCACCTGTTTACCCACCATTTTACCCACAATAATTATTTTACCCACATAATTACCCACAATTATTTTACCCACAATAATTATTTTACCTACCATTACCCACAATAATCATTTTACCCACCACTTTTCTCACAGTAATCATTTTACCCACATCTTTACCCACGCTAATTATTTTACCTACCTTTTTACCCACAATAATAATTTTACTCACCTTTTATCCACAACTTTACCCACAATAATCATTTTACCCACCATTTTATCCACGTTAATTATTTTACCTACAAACTACTCACAATAATCATTTTACCCACTAATTATTTTACTCACCATTTTACCCACGCTAATTATTTTACCCACAATAATTATTTTACCTACCATTACCCATAATAATGATTTTACCCACCACTTTACCCACAATAATTATTTTACTTACCATTTTACCCACGCTAATTATTTTATCTACCACAATAATCATTTTACCCACTACTACCCACAATTATTATTTTACCTACAAAAATACCCACAATTATTATTTTACCTACCACTTTACCCACAATAACTATTTTACCTACCATTTTACCCACAATAATTATTTTACCCACAATAATCATTTTACCCACAACTCTACCCACAATAATCATTTTACCCACCACTTTACCCACTATAATTATTTATTATGTCTCCAGCGATTCTTTACTGAGACATTCTAACCACATGCTCATAATATCGGAGTTGTGGTCTCTCAATTCGGAGAGCTTAACCAGGAGTGACTCTCTGGTCTCTGAGTTATGCACTTTATCGAGTAACGTTACTCCAAAAACCCTTCGGAGGAATCCCATTTCTGCCACTTTTATTTGCAATTGTATTCGTTTGGTCAAGATTCATGATCCTCGGTAAGAGTTGGCAGGAATACCAGGAAGACAGCGTGTTTGGCTTTTACACTTACCCTCTTTCATCTGATTGTTGAATGCTGAGGCTGGCGCATTACTGCATCACCTTTTGTAATTCTTGCACTTAATTCAGCCTCCTGCATTCCATCACTCATGAACACGGCTCCAAGATACTTGAACTTCTCTAACTGCTTCAGTAGAACTCCATTCACATGTATATACATTTGAGGGAATTCTGTCCACCCGTCCATCACGCAATGTGTATGTGTGTTTGTGTGAATGTATGTGCGTGTAAAAGGAAGGAAAGGGATACACACATATATATGTCTAACTTAAAAACAGTGACACACACACGTGTCTCTAATTTAAGAACGCCGACAAACTCACGCGCGCACATACACACACTGTCCTATTACCACTCAAGAGCTTTGGCCCGGGCAAACATCCCCTCAATTTTGGAACCGTCTGGGTTGTCCTGAATTGATGGAAAAGACTTGACGGTCTCAATCTGTGCTCTTGGTCAAGAGGCAGGTGCCTTACATGGGACGTCACAGTTAGTGACTCTTTTGCTTCTTCCCACATTTTGTATGCAGCGGTAAGGGCGAGGGCTACAGCATCCGCAGCTGAACGGAACAAAATCCTAAAATACCGTGTTCTGTCAGAAAACTACATTATCCAGCCTATGGCGTTCGAGACGTTTGGGGGAGTCGGGCTACTGACAGCGAGATTCTTATCTTCACTGGCGGCTCGCCAAACAGAGGTAACTGGTGATGCTCGTGAGGGCACTTGGTTGTTCCAGCACCTCAGCCTCGCCATCACCCCAGGTAACGCTGCGAGCGTGCTGGCCTGCCTCAAAAATTATTAGAGAAGTTTCCCAGTGCTCCTCACTATTTGCTATCTTTTGCTCTGGTAGCGGCTCGTTTTTTACTCTTTCGCCTGCATATTGTTCTGTGGCATAAGATGTGGGTATTACGTGCTTGTGTATTTTTTCTCTTTCTTTGTTTCCTTTCCCGTTAGTGTTTTCGTTCTGTAATCATTATAGTAAATGAGTTAAAAAAAAAAAGAGTTAATAAATAAATAAAGATTTAATAAATAAATAAAACGTTATACTTGTTTTACCCTCCCATTTCCAATTTCACCGAACGCTGCTATCATGACTATGTGTGTGTTTGTGTAAATGTATGTGTGAATGTATGTGTATTTGTGTGAATTATGTCCGTGAGGGTGTATTTTTATAAGTTTGTGTTTGCGCGATTATAGTTATATACTCATACATATAGATGTATGTACGTGCACACTCATACGCGCCAGCGTGTAGAAAATCATAATCTCTCTATCTCTCTCATCACACACTCTCTCTTTCTATATATATAGTAGTTGAAGTGGTGGTGGTGGCGACGATATACCGGAAGTGCAACTTTGAAAAGAAGTCAATTTTAAATTATTTATTTTTACGAAATTATTTATGTTTACGAAATTTAGTACATAAATTATGTAATATTCATTCATTATTTATTCAAAGTAATCCAACTTATTTTACTAACTGGATTAAAAGAAATAAACCGTACGCAGTCCCGCAGACCTTCCTTTATTATAGTTTAAATTCCGGTGTGTCTAAAAATCGCTGATCGCTAGAAGCCACGTCACTCGATTTTAATTACAGTCGATACCCGACCAAATCATCAGAATATTGATTTGTGTACATGATACAGTGTGCTAGTATTTATAGATACATTGGAGAATAACATAAATGAAAACAATAACAACAACAACAACAACAACAACAATAATAGCAGTAGTACTAACAGTAGTACTAATAGGGTTGTGTACAGTGATGAGGGGATAGAGGCGTATAATAGTAATGACAATAATAACAATATGGAGAAGGTAAGAGAAGTGGTGTGAAGAGATGATATGATAAGGAAGATATTTAAGGTAACTTGACAGTGTAATAAAATAGGATGAGATGAGGAGATAGTGGCGACATTCATGGTCACTCTCCGACAGGTTTGCGGTCGTGCCCTTGGCAGTATAGACTTC
This sequence comes from Eledone cirrhosa, assembly GCA_964016885.1. NCBI lineage: Eukaryota > Metazoa > Mollusca > Cephalopoda > Octopoda > Eledonidae > Eledone > Eledone cirrhosa. The sequence goes on from OZ024741.1 coordinate 149,866,005, forward strand.
TGGTGTCCTTGGTCCTAGAGATATCTCCCTACTCACCACCATAAGTGCTGAGCTGGCCAGCCGCAGGTGTGAGCCTCGCGAGTTGGAATGACTCTTCCAGCGCATTTCCCTTACCATCAGCCGGGGAAACGCCTTCTCCATTCTGCCCGCCGGTGCTGTGGGGAGGCCAGCACGTGGGACCCGATATGCTCACCATACAGAAAGATGGGGAGGGCTAGAGAGATGGAGGCGATGATAGTGGGAGATCGGCTCTTCCACGTTCGGACCATATCCTTGTGGTTGTGTTCATTATCTATAGAGTTCATTCCTCGGAATCGTCGCACCTTTTTATGTTTGGCTTCAAAACCGGTCGCAGAAAACAGTTGTAGAAATATGAAGGTTTGATACTACTAGCACTCAGTAGGAGCAGTAATAATTGTTGCTACATTTGGCACAAGGCCAGCAAAATTATCTCAGTGTATTACTAGTGCTTTATTTTATCGACCCGTAAAGATGAAAGGCAAAGTTAACCTCGGCGGGATTTGAACTCAGACCATAAAGGGCCGTAACTCTTTGCTGCAAAGCATGGCGTCTGACCCTCTACCGATACCGCCTGCTATTCTTGTATGTTGATTAGATCAAAGAGGAATTTTATTGTAAAATACAAATAAATAAACTGCAATCACGGCTGAATTTATCGGTGGGGGTGAATGCCTTAGATCCCCCCTTGATTCGAACAGGGAAAAGAAAGACAAACAATTCAAATACAGTGTGGTGAGATGAGTTAAATAGATGAAACGGCAAAATATAAAATAAAAAAAAGATAATGATAACAGATGGGTGATTACGGTTGGGGTATTTTGAAAAGTATTATCTTAATGGAGGTGAAGATTGATTGTAATGCTGTGTGTGAGAGGGGGTGTCTATAAAAAAAGCTGGGGGAGCGTCGTTTGATCTTATGTCCGATTGGTCAAAAGTATATTACTATGCTTACTATTGTTAGATGTATGAAGTTTTCACCTGACACTCAATCGTAGTAAAGAGGTGAAAATTGCTTTGTTGGCTAGAGAATACTTTGCTGATTTCCTAAACCCGATCATAACAGCATCTTCTGATGTACAAGAGGTTCATCTAGGGGCGGTGACTAATGTCTCGGAGGTTGAGGTCACAAGAGTAGTTAAAGAGCTCAAATGTGGATGACTCGTGTGTGCCGGGTGGCCTAGACCTCTGGAAAGGCACCTAAGAAATGACAATCGGGAGTGATAATCCCAATTTTAAAAAATGGAGACAAGAAAGATTGTTCCAATTACAGAGGGATCTCCTTGTTAAGCCTCCCCGGTAAAGTCTATGTTAAGTGTCAAAGAGATGTAGGGAGATTGTTGAGTCCAGTGTGGTTTTCGCCTCGGACCAAGCACAGCCGACAAAATATTCACACTGCGGCAGTTCTTCGAGACATTGGGGATTACTGCTAAGAGGTATATTCTTGTTTTGCAGACATTGGAAAGGCATATGACAGCGTTTCTCGGGATCTCCTGTGGGAGGTTGTGCAGGAGTATGGGATCGATGGTCAGCTTCTTGTTGCCCTCCTATTTATTGAACAGGATTGACATGCGAAGCCAAGTAGTATCACGACTGGCAGGTGTAAAATCAGTCGGCTGGAATTTGCAGACGACATGGTGTTACTTAATTCGACAGAAGGGGATTTCAGACTTGCACTTGATAGGTTTAATGCTGGTGCAGTAATGCACCAGCTTCAGCATTCGGTAATCAGAAGGGAGGTAGGTATAAAAGCCAAACTCGCTATCTTCAATTCGGTTTTCGTGCCAACCCTTACATATGGTTATGAATCTTGGGTAATGACCGAAAAAATTCGATCGCGAATACAAGCGGCCGAAATGGGATTCCTCCGAGGGGTCTTTGGAGTAGAGTAACGTTACTCAATAGAGTGTGTAGCTCAGAGATCAGAGAGTCACTCCAGGAAGAACCGCTACATTTCCGAAATGAGAGACATCGGTACAAGAGATCGGAATCTATGGGCCTTGCAAAACTGACAGCTGCATCATGACAATGCACGGCTCATTTGTTGCAGCTGACACAAGGTGCCTTGGCAAAGAAAGACATTTCGCTCATTCACCAGGCTCCCTACCAACTCTCCTGACATCTAGTTGTTTCCCAAAATGAAGATGCCATTGAAAATATTCCACTTCGAGAGCTGAGAGGGCATCATACAGACTACAACAGTGGAGCTGAGAGCCATTCGGGAAGAAGCATTACAGACGTGGACCCAGCAGTAGAAGGATCGTTGTGCTTAGTGTAAGGAGGCACAAGATGTCCTACTACGTTGGGGATTAGCAATTGAACCCCACCAAATACGTAATTTGTTTCCTAGTCTAAGGTTGGATACTTTTTCAACAGACTTCGTATGACTGTATCTTTACGGTGTTAGTATGTAGTCATTATTCTAGTATCCAATCAGTAAGATTGTTTACAGACTTAAATGAAACACTACTACCATATCAATTGTACATAAGAAAAACAACTGTTTTCTACATTAATTTTTGTCTTAATAATGCAATTCCAGTCATGCTGAGTGCTGCATGACTGGAATGAAAATCAGTGCCGTGAAAACTGAGACACTTGTCCTCTCAAGGAAGACTGCGTAGGGCACTCTACATGTGAATAGAGTTCCATTGAAGCAGGTGGAGAAGTTCAATATCTCGGGACCATTGGATAACATTCATGAGCTTGGCTGGTCACGGTTGGGGATCCAGCCGATCAGTTAGAGACAGTTTTTTCTGACAGGACCCGCTGGAAGGAGTGTTTGAGAACTTTGCTCCCACGACCCTCTCAGGAATAAGTAGGCGAAGAAGGAGAGGTATATATGAAAACATATCTTATACGTTTCCATGCAATAAACATATGGGTAGCCTCGCTATCAAAGAAAAAATATTGTTGTCTTTTTCGAAAATTTTTTATTTATCTCTATTTTCATCTGTGAATAAATCACAGAGTTGCCAGTACGTTTAGAGAATACATACATACATACATACATACATACATACATACATACATGGTGGCTGCCAACTCGTTTTCGAGTACGACCACTACTTTATATCCATGTAGGAGAACCCCTACCGATGCGCTGAACGAGTGTGGCTTTTTAGTTCAGCCAGCGACTTGAAAACTCTGGTACAAACACTACACTTGTGACAATTATTGACACCTAGTGCTGGGCCCATGGCACCATGTGACCTGAGGTGTCGTGTGAGATCACTACTCGACCTGCATACCCTTCCTTAACATCACATGTCGTCGTCTGATGAACACTTATAGCTCCACAGGTGCCTGCTTCCCTGTTCTTGTGCACTCCCAGGTGATTCTTTAGACCTGCCATGCTCAGACAAACCCTATTACAGGTCTCACATGTCAGGTCAGGCCGTCTGTCAGTGCCTCCGGGAAGGCCAGCATGGATTCCTTTCCGGACATCTCTTTTTAGTGTCGCGTGCCTTCTTGTTTCCTCAAATAGACTCTTGCCATTAGCCACTGCTTTCCTCCAATGCGATCGGTCGCTAGCGCATGCTTCCCAGTGCTCACAAGGGATGTTACTTTTCTTGAGCGCCTCCTTGATGCAGTCCTTAAAATGCATCTTGGGTTTGCTCGCGTTCCTTTTTCCCATTTGGAGCTCGCCATAAAGCAGCTGCTTCGGCATTCGCTTGTCATTCATCCCTACAAGATGGCCTGTCCAGCGCAGCTGATGTTTCAAAATCAAGGACTCGACACTATCACAGCCACTTCTGTCCAGAACCTCGACGTCATTGACAAACATTTGCCAAGTTATGCCGAGGATCCGACGTAAGCAGTACTGGTGGAACCTCTTATCTGTCTACGGTAGACCACCCACGCCTCACAAGCATAAAGAAGTGCCGCGAGCACACTCGCTTTGTCTTTACCGAAATTCCGTGTTGAGACCAGAGACGCTTGTTCAGTTTTCCAAAAGCATCACTGGCTTTCTGTATCCTGTTTGATATTTCCCCATGAAGATCGCAGGGCATACTCAGAGTGCTTCCAAGATATACAAAACTGCCAACGACCCTTATCCGTTCACCATAAACCAAGATGTTGGGCTCACAACATGGCTTCCCAGGGGCTGGTTGGTACATGGCTACTGTATTTTTCAGGCTTATGGTAAGTCCCAATGCAGTACACGCATTATAAAATGCATCCATGAGATGCTGCATATCAATCTCAGTCTGCGCTAATCCCTGATTAGTGACAAGTGAACCTTTGACTTAGCATTGAACCTCCTGATATTAAACAGCTTTCCAGTTGATCGATAGCGAACATATATACCATGATTGCAATTCCCGAAGGCCTGTTCGAAGACAATGGAGAAGTACAAAGCAAAGAGCGTTGGAGCTGGAATGTCACCCTGTTTGACTCCATTCTCGACCGTCACTGGCTCAGAGAGCTTTCCACCAACATTTACCCATGCCTTCATGTCATCATGGAACAAACGCAAAATGGAAACAAACTTCTCAGGGCACCCCAGCTTCCTCAAGATATCCCACAAAGCATTTCTGTTGACCGTGTCAAACGCCTTTGGCAGATCAACAAACACCTGGTAGAGATCCACATTCTGCTCAACACACTTTTCCTGCAGTTGTCTGGCTGTAAAGATCATGTCCACAGTGCCACGCCCAGCCCGAAAGCCCGATTGCGACTCTGGTAGAGCTTCATCAGAAATGTGGAGCAATAAACGGTCCAACAGAATTCTACAGAGAACTTTGCCGACAACAGACAACAGTGATATCCCACGATAGTTTCCGCAGTCATCCCTGTCTCCCTTTCCCTTGTACAAAACAACCATCACAGCATCCTTCCAATCATCGGGAACATGATTGTTGTTCCAGGCATCCAGAACCAAAGAATGAAGTCGGTGCAAGAGATTCTCTCCACCGTGCTTCAAGATCTCAGCTTACAGCCCATCCAATCCAGGCGACTTCCCACCATTGAGTTTCCTGACAGCACTTTTAACCTCCTCGATCGTTGGAGGCTCAGCAAGGATTTCCTTTATTGGCTTATCAGGTATGGACCTGATAAACTCTTCGTCAACCTCTGAATCCCTATTGAAAAGCTCGTCAAAGTGTTCCCGCCATCCTTTGTCCTAAGAGGCGCAACTGGTGATGTAGGTGGTCTATACACTTCACGAAGAAGATTATACATTGCCTTAACGTCCTTCACATCCGACGCAAGTTGTATTTCATCGGCTTTGTCATTCCACCACTTATTCTTCATTTCACGCAATTGTCGTTTCACATCAGCTTTTACGAGCTTCAGCTCATAAGCGATTTCCTTCTGCCGATCGGTGCTTAAATCACTACCAAGCAATGCGGAGTGGAGCATATGTTTCTCCTCCAAAAAGCTTGTCTATAAGCTTGTCATTTTGGTCAAACCAATCCTGATGCTTCTTATCTGTGAATCCAACAACATCATCACATGCCCTATAAACTGCCTCCTTAAAGAAAGTCCAGTCATTTCCGCACTCTAACGCATCCATCTTTTTAACCAGATTTTCTCTGACTTCAGGATCCTTCAGACGAGCAACGTTCAGCCGTTTCGGAAGTGATACCCCTCGCCGTTTCTCCCTTTTACGAACTACACATCTTGCTCTTGCTCTCACCAGACGATGGTCGGTCCAACACTCTGCCCCACGCATCATACGAACACTGCACAGATCCTGTACATCCCGCCGCCTCACAAGGACATAATCAATCAGGTGCCACTGTTTCGATCCAGGATGCATCCATGTTGTCTTGTAGTTGTCCTTCTGTTGGAACATAGTGCTGCCAATGAACAAGTCCAGCTCAGTGCACATTTGCAATAACAAGAGTCCATTGCCATTGCACTTTCCGACCCCATGCTTGCCCAGAGCTCTCCAGGTCTCACAATCACGGCCCACGCGAGCATTAAAATCTCCAAGAATGAAAATTTTGTCTGCTGCAGGCACTTTCCAGACAAGAGACCTTAATTCGTCATAAAAAGCCTGCTTTACTTCATCAATGCATTCCATAGTTGGTGCATAAGCACCAATCACGGTTGCATATCTTCCACCCTCTAGAGGAACTCTCACAGTGATCAGTCTGTCACTAACGCCTGTCGGCAGCTCCTGAAGATGGTCTGTTATAACTGTTTTTATGGCAAAAGCGATACCAGCTTCCCTCCTCCCCTCCTTCCTTCCTCTCCAGAAAAACTTATATCCACCGGATTTCTCTGTGAAATGACCCTCACCATGAAGTCGAGTTTCCGAGAGAGCCACAACATCCATATCATAACGCCTAAGCTCCTTGGCAACCAATGCCGATCTTCTTTCAGGTCGCTGCACATTTGTTTCAACATCAAGCAAAGTATGCACATTCCAGCACCCAAAATTGAGTGGTTTGCACACAGTAGACCGATGACGACCAGGCCCAGAATGCGGCGCCTTGGGACACCTGCCGGGCCAGACCCTTTCACATGATGCTGATCCAGAGCCCTTATTGCCATTTACTTCAATTGTATACATACATACATAGGGATGCAGGCAAAACACCTAGATGTGATAACAAGTGCAGACTCTGCAGAACTAACATCGAGGATATCACCCATGTCATCAGCAGCCGTCAAAAGATGTCATCGCGGTACTATCTACCTATGAGGCATGATGTAGTGGCCAAAACACTGTACAGTGCAATCTGTAGAAAAGATAGCCCCGATAATAAACACATTAAAAGCTACAGCAATGTGGAAGACATATACATAATATGAAAGAGTACTGGTGGAATGTTCCAGTAAAAATCCCAATAAAATGCAGGCATAACAGACCAGATATTATAATATGGGACAGGGAGAAGAAAGCATGCACAGTAGTGGAAATTAGCTGCCCAGCAGATGCCAATATAATATCAAAGATTAGCGAAAAGGAGAATATTTATGCAGAACTGATCAGAAATCTGTAGATATTCCACCCTGATTACACCTTCAGATTTATGCCTGTGATTATTGGGGCACTGGGGTATGTTAGTAAGTGCCTCAATACAAATCTTGAGAAGCTAGGCTTCACAGGAACAGAAAGAACACAACTAGTTAGGAAATTAGAAGTACAATCCATTAATGGAACAGTAAAAATATGTAAAACATTCCAAAAATTTTGCATCTAATAACTGCATATACACATGTACAGATACAAAGCATATACACATGCACACATACAACTCAAAACATACACATACACACATACAATAACATCCATATCTACACATGCATGCATGCATACATAATCTACCTAGTTGATGTTGTGTAAATTCCAATGAGAGAGTCTTGTGTCTATGTTAGAAACCGACTCTCTCTCTATGGGGAAACAATTTGTGAAATTATAAAACCAGAAGAACATACATACATAATGACTGCAACTGGATTTCGAGTAATGCCATCGGTTGATCTTAAGCTTGAGCATCATGGAAAGGGATTCCTAGTCCTGCTAGGGACCCGCCTATGGCCCACAATGCCATGCATCGCCAAAAATATATCACATGTCAAACGATGTCTCTGTTTGAAGGCTTTTTAAATGAGGAAAGGCTTTGCATGAAGCCAATCCCACTCTCTGAACATCGAATGCATTTACCCAAAATGAAGAATTGGATGCAAACGAAGTCGCAGGTTTTATATCAGAGTGACCTTCTCCTAGAGAGATGTCTTAATGAAGACTAGTACATATATACATGCATACATACACGGTGGCTGCCAACTCGTTTTCGAGTACAGCCACTACTTTATATCCATGTAGGAGAACCCCTACCAATGCGCTGAACGAGTGTGACTTTTTAGTCCAGCCAGCGACTTGAAAACTCTGGTACAAACACTACACTTGTGACAATTATTGACACATAGTGCGGGGCCTATGGTACCATGTAACGACATGTGCAGAGAGATCTCCAGATATAAAGCAATGCCTGTGCCGTGAAGCTTTTATAGTGAGCAAAGGCACTGCACAAAGCCAGTCCCACTCTCTTAACCAAGATGATATTTACCAAAAGGAAGAACAAGTCAACATCATTGGATACCATCAGGGTTGCAGGTGTTATATCAGAGTTTTCCTTCTCCTAGAATTCTGCCTTGACAAAGGCTAAGGGGTCATCTCTCTCGGTGATTTTGGATGGCCATTGACTCTTAAGAGCTCCTTTGCCCTACATACATACAGATTGCTCATGACTTAAGAGCTCCTTTGCCATACATACATACAGATTGCTCATGACTTAAGAGCTCCTTTGCCATACATACATACAGATTGCTCATGACTTAGTTTAGCTACTATGAAAGCGAAAATAAAGGATTTCCGTTGTAGACTTAAGACGAAGGGTCTCCGAAGAAGAATGGTTTCTAATTTATCCATCAAATTTTGAGGTGAAGGGGAAAATCGATTAATTCGATTCCAGTACTTCGTGTATTTTATTGAACTCCAGACGAATGAAAAGCAAAGCTGACTTTAGCAGGATTCAAACTCGTGACGAAAAGAGCCGGAATAAATGCTGTAGTCATTTTTTTCGACTCTCTAACAATTTGCCCCAAAATTATATTAAAAAAAAAGCAACTGAAAAATCCAAACTGAAATTGTAAATATAAAAAGCCTTTCCTTCATTTCAACTTCTAACAATAAATACCTCCACCCAGAGAAAAACAACAGCAACAACAAAATTACATCGCATTAACGATGAAATAAAAGCATGCTTGTCTGAAATGTGTCCAAATAGAGAAAATGTCAGCCTTGGAACCTCAAACTCATATTTTTTATTGATTACTATGATTCAGTTGTTCTATAATGATGAAATTACTTAATAATTTTCTGAAGTAAGTGCCCCAGTAGGGCCGCAGATATTAATGATTCAGACCAATAAAACAATACATAAAACTAGTAAACAAGTGCCGTCAATAATGACAGTAATAGCGTTGGACGTATTTAATTTTTGGAGTCCAGGATTATATATATACCAGGATTACAATCATATGAATTAGGAAAATTGCGTTTTGATAATTTAATGGTTTGCATAAGAGAAACCATATAGTTTATGTTAATTACTGATACGTGGAAGTGATTAAAGAGAAAAATGATATTTTAATAATTTCTAGAATATGATTACATTGTTGGTGACTTGGTGACTGTGGAGCCCAGGTAAACGAAGGAGCTGACAAACTCCATGAAGTCGGGACCAATATGAAGTGGGGGATAATCCGGGCCATTGGCGACATGTATCAACTTGGTCTTTGCTCTACTCAGCCGAAGGCCAAGATTTTCTGATTCTTCCCAGTATATGGTCAGTGCGTCCTTGGGCTGATCGATTGAGTTGCTGAATAGGATGGTGTCGTCCGAAGGAAACGCCAGTAACTCGCTCAGAGACCTTGGTCATCAGATAGTCGATGACACAGTTAAAGAGGTCGGGGGCAGCCACGCAGCCTTGTTTTCCCCCATTATTGATGGGGAACCAGTCGGAGTCCTTCCCGTTCATCCGCGCGCACCTCTCGGCGCTGCTATAGAGCCGTTATGACAGAGTGGTGATCTTGGGCTTCATTTACCTGGGCTCCACAGTCACCAACAATGGAGACGTGCTTCCGGAGATCAACAGCAGATGTGATCTATGATGACCACAGTCCCACCGAGCAAGAGCAAGAAGAAGAAGAAGAAGAAGAAGAAGAAGAAGAAGAAGAAGAAGAAGAAGAAGAAGAAGAAGAAGAAGAAGAAGAAGAAGAAGAAGAAGAATATAATTACATAAATGTTCAGCATATATGTAAAATGACACAGTATTAAATGTGTATGGAGAAATGATTATTCACAAGGACAAATGTAATCAAGAACCTTGTTACTGGAAAACGAACTTCTCATTGTAGGAACATGACTGTGTATATGTATGTATGTATGTATGTATGTATGTATGTATGTATGTATGTATGTATGTATGTATGTATGTATGTATGTATGTATGTATGTAAATTTTAGAGGATTGCAGCCGGAGATGTATATAAAACACACATGACGTATTATTATGGCTGACAAACATTACAATAATGAATAAAAAAATTATCAAAATTGTTTCATCTAAGGGAGGCAACTTATTTCAAGGGAAACTACCAATTAGATTGGTGATTAGTTGAAATGTGTTAAAATGTTTGCAATCGGTTAGGTCGCAATAAATTAACTAAGTATTTTATCAGGGGATGAACGGTAATTGTAACTTCAAAGATTTCTGTTTGTTCTGAATTCTTCTTCCATTTTTGGTCTCAAATGTTAGTAGAATTGTTCATAATCCTTGTTTTGTTTATATCCCGTAACTTATCAGTTTGATATAGTTCGATAAAATAACTATCAAACTGAACAAAGTATTCGGGTCGATATGATTATCTAAGAACACGTTCTCAGTCGTATCTTTTTTGTTTGTTTCACGGCACACTTAATTATGTACCCAATGTACTGTAACACCCCGTTTCAGTCTCACCCCGTTCTATCTTCAACAAATTTCATGACACCCCGTTTCAATCTTAGCCATAAAGAAAATGGTGAGTGTAAAATAGGGGAAGAGCCAATGATGGCATTACACGTAAGGCTAACTAGGACATAGACACCAGACAGGTATAGTACTGAACTATAGAATACTACAGTTTTATACAAATTTGTATAATTGAATAAAATATATAATAATTTCTTGACATCAATTAATATATCGATACACATCTTTGCCCAGTAGGAACGTCGTGGAAATATCCAAAACGTTGGAGAGAGTTGTATGATGTTATAACCTGTAAGAATGATTTGGTGTGGGCGAGTGTGGACTGTGAAGTAGACAATGCAGGCTTTGTCATTTTTCTTAGTGTGATCAGAGTAAGAAATGTTAAACCTACCTTCATTAGCTTGCTCAACTGTAATTTGAAATTATTTTATTTGAGAGAATGGAATGCATAACCGGGAAAAGGGGGCACATATTGTGGAGCTAGTCCACGGCTAAATACTCAGACTCCGACTTTTACAAGTGCAAGTAGACAGTGAAATAAGAAAATTAGTTATCAGAGCCCTTATTTTTTCTTTTAGTGAAAATGATACTTTGTATTTTAGAATTCACGAGAACTTCCCTGAACTAACATGTTTTCCTAACTAAACATATTATTTGTAAAATGGCACTTTTATTTGCTTGGTTAAGGCAGACGATTTGGTGGAGTCGTTACAGAGTTGGATTTTATTTCGTGACTCTGCGTTCTGAGTTCAAATCCTACTGTGGTCCACCTTGCCGTTCATCCTTTCGGGACCAATAAAGAAAGGATCAATCAAGTGCTGTTGAAGCCAGCTTTCTTTCCAGCTGTCACATCCTGGATGATCCGCTGGATCGAAAATGAAGCGTTGAGAGAGTACATGTGTTTGCCCGTGGCTGTATGGGCACCTAAAACCCTAAATGAAAGCATGGCATATATTACCAAATCATACTTGATTGCAAGAGTTTTTAATTGATTTGCTTGGTACCATTGATTTGTTGCTCAATTTCTTCACCAAAACAAGACACTCAAAGATCTGATTTTCTTCTAATCCATCTCAAGTGAAACTGCGTGATACATAATATTAGAAATACTATTCATTCTACCGAACCTTAAGCAAATCGTTTCTTTCCTGGTCGCCATTTTCTTCCACCAACGAGAAAATACTCGAGTCAACGACGAGGCTTCTACATGCTCATTCAAGCTGCTAGAAATAGCAGCCGTATATATCTCAAATCACATCCTCCGAACGTGTTAAGAAAAGAACAGACACGTTAAATAATTTAGTCATAGATTCCCATAGAAAAGATGAGGTAGGCATTGTTGGAATATCGTCCATAATACAATCAGTTTCATTACGGTTGATCTGGGGTTAAACAGCAACAGCAAGTTAACAAGTCATCAAGGGAATCTGTATATGGCCACCCAACCTGCTAGAAATAGCAGCCAAATTCCCCTCAAATCACATTCTATTGACTGAAAAGGGAAACGAAAGGACTTATATAATGTAGTCCTAGGTACGTCTAAAAAGTTAGGATGATCACGGCGGAATGTTTTTAACCACATGGCTGCTTAATCAAATTTGATCTAGTACTAAACAACAGCAGTCAGAAAATCCTCCTGATATTATTTATAATCTGATATTGTAAGAATTAAACCAAGTGTACCAGACCTCTATTTCTTATGGATACTGCTTTAAAGGACCACTTCTAGTGATCATATTATTTACTTCTACAGACAATAGGGGAGCCGCTTTGTCAGAGATGAAGCGGCGAATAGACAGAGTCGTTAGGGCGTAGGATTAAATATGCCTCGGTATTTGTTTCGGCTCACTATGTTCCAAGTTCAAATCTTGCCGAAGTCAACTTCACCCTTCATCCTTTCGAGGTGGATAAATAAAGTACCAGACCAATCCTGGAACCAATTATTCCTCTTTCTCTCCCTGTCTTTCTTTGGAATAAATGGGTTGTACTCCGACCTAAAGAGGGTGGTGCTACACAAAATTTTAAAAATGGGGCTGGGGATGCCGTGGTTAACGATGCGCAAACACGCATTCAGGCTGCGGCATCTCCACGTATTCCTCACCGGACAACCGGTGTGGGCCCAGTTCGTGACGCGAGCCTTCCTACGACCCGTCTCGCTGACCGAGCTGCAGTCCTGGGTCAAGCAAAGACCGAGGAAAATAGGCGACTGGCACATAGAATGTGCTCAGGCGCTCACAGCCCTCTGGCAGGCGGACCCGGCAATCAGTGGAGACTCCACTTCGTCATTCTATAGAGGTTTGGTCCGCAGCAAGTGCGACAACGCGCTCGGAGAAACTCTAGGCGTAGAGGAAGGCGAACTGGCCAGTCTGTTCGGTAGGACCTTCTGCCCGGGACCGATGGACAACTTCCAAAAGTCCCTGGCCTGGCAGTGCTACCGAGGAGCTCTACCAGTTCGAGACAAGCTCTACAGACATGGGCGCCCGGGCAGGGATCCTTCGAAAAATCTGTCCGAGATGCGTGCGAGACGAAGAAACCGTCGCGCACGCATTCGTACACTGCCCGGGCGTTACCGACCTGTGGGGCTATGTAGAATGACTATTGTCGCGGGTGGGACCAATCCGCCACCCTCCTTCAGAAACGAAGGAGAGGCGGTTTTCCTTTGTGTTATAGCTATGGCGAAAGAGGTTGTATGGTGGACAAGGTTGAAAGGGCTGAGGTCAGACACCTTTCTCTCCGGCCAACAACTGATTCTTTTTTTCAAATACCACTTTGGAAGAAGAATCAGGATGGAGAGAGAGGTGCTGTACCCCAGCAAGTTTTATGAAAGGTGGGTGAAAGTGGCGAGAATGGCCCGAGTGAATGGGCCTTCTCTCTATATCAGCCTGTATGTTGAGGAAAAAGAGGAAGAGAGGAAAGGGGTACTCACTTTTCGTACTCCTGGAGATGAGGGTTGCACATTTTTTCGGGGGTATGTGTTACCCATATGTAATGTCTCCCCCTATTGGAGAAAATCGATTAATTTTTAAATTGCATTTGTGATAGTATTTTACACGTTTTTATTGTATGTAAACTTCCCCCTTTGTATTTGTCCCCTTCTTTTGTGCCCTTGTGGCTAATAAAGAAACATATCTATCTATCTATCTATCTATCTATCTATCTATCTATCTATCTATCTATCTATCTGCCTGACGCGTGGAACATCGCCGGTAAGAATTTTTGTAAATTTATATACGAAAAACAGAACAAATTGTTTGAAAAAACATATTATTTTGAAGATTAACCTCCAAGCTGAATTGTCAGCTGGGTGGTAATCCCATTTTCGCCCTTTTAGGGCGAAAATTTAATTTAAAAATTGTTTTAAAATATCAAATTTTGCCAACTATAAAACATGAATAACACGGAAAGAACGCTAAAGAACGTCGACAGAGAAAAGAGAGAGAAAGAGGCAAATTTTAACGTTATATCTGCTTCTGCTACTATGGACGTCGCCATAGATACGACTGTCAACAAAGAGAAAAAAATATTACTACTTGAAGATTGTACAATTTCTACCGTCGAAGCGGAGAGAAATGAAAACTCAGGAATTAAACCTATTAACATACATACACATGAAAAAGTCAACATCAACAACTCTACAGATACATCTACACATAAAGTTTCACCTTGTCAAGGAACTGAGATTTCCAACACCGAGGCTAACAACGATAACAACAACAACAACAGCAACACCACACAAAAAAATGTCTTTCGCTGAAACAGTGAACAAAAAACAAGATTTTATAAATCTTGACATCTCCAATGCAAGAGATATGCTCCAGCAAGGGAGAAAATTTGTAACTTTCGAAGAGAAGGGTGGGTTTAGAATTAACTCACCCCTTGAAATAAAAGAAGACACAGTTCGAAGGACAGTGACCTTTAGGACTGTATCCAATACCACGAGAAAGCCGATATTTGTTAGTCAAACAGATATAGAAGCTACTTTCAAGGAAATTCTAGCAAATATCGACTTTCTCCAACGAGGAAAACAGTACGGAAGTGTTTCCGTACTGTGTAAAAGCGAGGCACTCGCCCCAAAACATTCTGTGACATCAATGGTGTCAAAAGCATTCACCTTTTTCCCTACATACATGGGAAAAAGGACACAAAAAAAAAAAAATATACCACCAAACATTAACATCTGGTGGATCTTAGCTGGCTTCGTAGAGCCAGAAACTGATATGATTCTTTCGATACCAAAGTCTATTCGACAAAGGTGGGCGGGTACTGATTTGGAGATTCTGTTGCAAATGAGGCCGGAAAGAATCTCGAAAATACCCGAAAAAGTCGTCATCGACAACAACAAGATAAACATTTCGGTAGAAGGACGAAAATGTCATTGCTTTTGCTGTGGTAGCACAGCACACCTAAAAGCCTCCTGTCCTTCACAAACACACCACAACAACATCATTAAAAAAACACTATTACCAACACCAACACCAAAACAACAACCACTACCACAAGTACAACAACAGACGAAACGAACAACCACACCAAAACAAACAGCCACTCAACCAACAACAACAGAAAAAACAGAGACAACACCCCTGAAGAACACAGCCCCACCCCATCCCACTCCATCAAACACTACCACAAACACACACACACCGAAACATCACCACCACACAACATACCCCTACCCCACACTCCTGACGATGATTATTCATCGACGGATGAAGCTGCTTCTCCTTCTTTAAGTGAAGATGAGGGAGAACCGCGGAAATCTAAAAAACAAAAAAAGAGACACCACAAAACCCCCAAAACTCCAATCACCAACACCAACACACAACCACAGACACAAACAACAACACAAACAACACCACAGTCAAACATCCCCCTACCAGCAAAACCAACACCAACACCACCCCAAACACAAGCACCCACCATAAAAAGAAAACTCCCGGACGAACAACAAACTAAAACAACACAACAAAAACACAAACAACAATACGCATACATCAACATAAACAACAAGTGTTTGATGGAGGTCATCTCCCAAAACCCCAAGGTGGAGACGGAGGGGAAGACTTTCGTCAAGGCAGAATCGTCTCCAAACCTTAAACTTATAAGAGTTTCTATGGAAACCTATAATGACCTGAAAAATAAATTTTCACAGGACGTGGGCAACCCCTGCCACAAACCCATCAACCGCGTCCTGTTAAAATGTTTCCCCACCCCACCCAACACCCCATCCAGCACCCAAATGGAGATTGAACAACCCGATCTCCAGGAAACGAAAAGGTAAGTGCACCTTTCGTCCTTTTTCTCGAACTCTTCTTCACCAACATGGCTAGTTTACGAGTTGGAAGCGTAAATGTGCGTGGCCTAGGGATGCCATGGAAACAGGGCCAACTTTTAAACGACCTTAGGTCACATGGTATGGATGTGATAGCCATCACCGAGTTCAGGATCCACAACAGGCAGCAACTAACCACCATCTTCGACGACTTTGAGATCTACGCATCTCTCTGTCAGCCAGGAGGTGGAGGGGGAGTGGCTGTCATGTTTCGGAAGAACCTGGACGTCGGAGTACAGCAAGTACACTTGGACCCGGAGAGTAGACTGGTAGTCCTAGACGTGAACAGTATTGGAGGTGGAGCCTTCAGACTGGTGGCCGTTTATGCCCCGACCGGGTAATCGCAATCACGGCCAGACTTCTTTAAGCGTCTAGAGTCTTTTCTGGGAACGTCTCGCTCCTTACTTTTAGTGGGGACTGGAATGGTATCCTAGATGCACTATGGGACTATAGAGGGCATGTCCAAGTAGAGGGGGTGCAACAGCCTCAAAACTTTAATCGGCCAATTCCAACTGGCCGATAAGTATCGACTGGATTTCCCGACTGCACCACAGTGGACGTGGGCAAACCGTAGCGGGACATCTAGATCGTATTTAGATAGGTTCTTCATTAGAGAAAGGGACAAGGAGATGTTAAGCTGTCCACGAATGCACATGGTTGCCTATTCAGATCACAAATTAGTCGTCTGCTTAGTCAACCGTGATAGAATACATAGACAGGGTCCCGGATACTGGAAGCTGAACGTGTCGTTGCCGGCACGTAAAGCTTACAGTGAATGGATAAGTAGACTAGTCAAGCAACAGTTAACGGGAGCTATCGTCAACAATAAATGGTGGTACTCTCTCAAGAAAGCAATTATAATAGAATCGATAGGGTTTAGCAGAGAGTTAGCCTTAGAGAAAAACAGAATAGAAAGAGAACTAGTAGCCAAGGTAGAGGAGGCACTTAGAAGTGGAAACGCGGCTAGAGTGTTAGCGTCGAGAACGGCACTGGACCAGTTCTTCGATGCGAAACACGAAGGCTGCGTGGTCAGAAGCAAAACACGTGCTCTAGGAAACGAAGGAGCGAAAGCTGTCAACTGGGCCTGAGTGGCGGAGGCAAAAAGTGGCAACAAGTCCACGATTCGGTCTTTGAAAGACCAAAACGGACGCGTGCTACTTGACCCCAAGCAAATGTGCACAGCCTTTCAGCAGCACTTTGCGCGACTGTTTGAGCAGAACGACGGTGAGCCGAACGGGGTAATAGACTTTAGTTCATACCTCGACGGCTTGTCGCGTCTCTCGAACACGGACGCCGAGTTCTGCGAAAGACCGATCACGGACACGGAGATACGGGACGCTCTGGGCCGCTGCGGGAAACGCAAGTCACCCGGTCTAGATGGTCTACCCTATGAATTTTACATAGGCATGCCGGACTTGTTCTCTGGCGTCCTCGAAGCTGTCTACTGCAATTGGCAGCAGAACGGGAGAATTCCCAGTTCTGCAAGCAAGGGCGTAGTAACGCTGATCAGGAAAGACGAGAACAAGGGGGACGAAATTAACAACTTCAGGCCCATAACTTTGCTCAACACAGAGTTAAAGATTTTGGCCAAGGTGGTAGCGACGAGGTTGGCGCTTGCCGTCGAGAACCTGGTAGAGAAAGCGCAAACGTGTGCAATCCCGACCAGGTCCATACACGACAACCTCCACCTCATGCGATACATCATAGAGAGGGTGGGTAGTAAACCCGGCTTCGGTGGGGCTCTGATCTGCGCAAAGCGGCGTCGGCTTATGCCGGCGACGTGACGGTAATGGTGTCGAGCACCTCGAAAATTGGGGTGATCGGCAACTTACTGAAAGAATACGAAACGCTGACGGGAGCAAAACTAAACCCGGACAAGTCTGTCGGTTTGCAACTCGGTATGTGGAGAGGCAAACCGATGACGTCCGACAGCGTTGTTGGACGCTGGACGGACGGAGCGGTGAAATTGCTCGGGGTCTGGTTCGGTCCAGACCTGCTGCTCGGAGAGACTCTGGGGGTCGAAGACGACGAGCTCACCAGTCTGTTTGGTAGGACTTTCCGCCCGGGACCTATGGACAACTTCCAGAGGTCCCTGGCCTGGCAGTGCTACCGAGGAGCTCTACCGGTTCGTGACAAGATCTACAGGCACGGACGCCCCGGCAGGGATCCTTCCAAGAGGACGTGTGCAAGATGCGCGTAGGACATTGAAACAGTCCTGCACGCAATTGTGCACTGCCCCGGCGTAACCGACTTGTGGAGCTATGCAGAACAACTGCTGTCGCGTGTGGGACAAATCCAGTTGACTGCCGAGTCCATAGTAAGGATCAAACCACCAGCCTATTTCAAAAACGAACGAAGCGGTTTTCCTCTGTACGATGAAAGAAGTTATATGGTGGACGAGATTGAGAGGATTGAGGACAAATGCCTTTCTCTTCGAACAACAATTGATTCCCTTCTTTAAGTATCACTTTAGAAGGAGAATCAGAGTGGAAAGAGAGGCACTGCACCCCAGTAAATTTACTGAAAGGTGGGTGAATGAAGCGAAAATGGCCCGAGTGATTGGGCCTTCTCTGTTTATAAGCCTGTAGGTTGAAGAAAAGAGCAAAAGGAAGAAAGGAGTACTTGCACAACACGCTCCTGGAGTTGAGGGTTGTTCTAGCAACGGGGTATTAAACAACCCATTTGTGGCGCTTCCCCCCTATTGGGGATTTCGATTGTTGTAATTGTTTGTTTTTATATTTTTTACACGACTGTATGTAAAATCCCCGGCATGTCTTTGTATTGTCCCCTTTTCTTGTGCGCCCTTGTGGCAAATAAAGAAATCTATCTATCTATCTATCTATCTATCTATCTATCTATCTATCTACCTATCTATCTATCTTTCTTTCTTTCTTTCTTTCTTTCTTTCTTTCTTTCTATTAAACACACACACACACACATATAATAATGCGTCTGGTGGTTGTAGTGGCTGTTGTTCTATACACAAGTACACCCGGAACATTAGATACATAAACGTGGGTTATGAAGTCAGTTATTCTTAATTCTGCAGTTTATTCCGTGTATTTGCGTGGGCCTTGTATATATTTAGTGTGTGTGTGTGGGTCTTATGTGCATATATATATATGTATGTTTTTTATATATATTCACCTCGGCTGCGTTTGTCTGTTTCCCTCTTACTGCTTCCCCGTTCTCTCTGTTTCTCTCACCTTCTTTCGCCCCCTCTGTCAGTTACACTTTCTCTCGACTGACCGCTTCCTCGCACTTCCACTCACTCACTCTCTGTTTCTCCCCTTCTCACTTCCTCCCGTTTGGCTAACAGTGGGCCTCTTCTTGCTTACAGCCCACGCTGGACGTGTCTGTACCTTTCGCTCATGAAATCCACCCAGATTATGCTGACCAGGACTACCATGTTGCTTGTTTATTTTCTTTCTTTGGTTTGCTTTTATTCTTCTATGTTGTTCACTTGTCCCCCTCGCTTTACGCGATTTACTGGTCCCAATAACTTTTTTAGTTATTGCTCGCACCAACCTGAGGTATCTGATTTTTAATGCGATGAAATACCAATGATGGTTGGAAAATCACTAACGAAGGACTATTTTTATCATATGTACCCTATGTGCAACCACGCAGTATTCTTCTTTCTTCTCATGTTTTTTATATATATATATATATATGTATATATATATATATATATATTTTGAGTATATGTTGGTTGTTCACCGACACCTCAGTATGCAGATTGGAGTACTCGACGAAGTGCGCAGGTTGGTTTGGTTACTCCGGAGTAATGTAAAATAAAATAAATAAGTCAAATATTTAAAATTTGGCTTCGTTTATTACTGCTATATATATTTCGGTGACAGCCATCTTTGGCTGTGACCTCTTCAGGCAGTCCGAATTGGTGTGGTAGAGACGGGTACACATGTTGTTGAGGTGTTTAACTTCGTCAATACTCCGATATGCCCAGTTCCTGGTTGGGTTGTTATTTCTCTGAGGAACTGGAATTATATGATTCCAGTTCCTCAGAGAAATAACAACCCAACCAGGAGCTGGACATATCGGAGTATTGACGAAGTTAAACACCTCAACAACATGTGTACCCGTCTCTACCACACCAATTCGGACTGCCTGAAGAGGTCACAGCCAAAGATGGCTGTCACCGAAATATATATAGCAGTAATAAACGAAGCCAAATTTTAAATATTTGACTTATTTATTTTATTTTATATATATATATAATTGAATATACAAGAGAGATGAACACTAATATAAATATACATGTGTCCGAATTGTAAAGGACCAGGTTTGCTAGGGTGAAAAAATACTAACTACAGCAATTAATTAATTGTAGTAAATTAAGAAAAATAATAACAATGGTTTGTTATTATTACATGTACAAACATTGATAATGCTCCGATGACTCCAAACGAGAGTTTGAAAGAAACGATTGTCAGCTATTAAATGATTTGAACACAACTTTGATAATTGTCTAATTTATATATATATATATATATACTGAGTTAGAAACTCAAAATAGTCTCTTACAATTAAATAGCTCTAAAAAAAAAGCTTTTCCGAGCCGTACAATATAATTGAATATACAAGAAAGATGAACACTAATATAAACATACATGTGTCCGAATTTTAAAGGACTGGGTTTGCTAGGGTGAAAAAATGTTAACTACAGCAATATAACTTTGCCTTTCATCCTTACGGGGTCAATAAAATAAAGTACCAGTAATGTACTGGTTAATTGCTGGCCTTGTGCTTAAAGAAGAAACAATTATATATATATATATATATAGACATACATACATACATACATGTATATATATATATATGTATGTATATATATATATATATATATATATATATATATATATATATATATATATATATATATATATGGGGTGTGTGTGCATATATTGTGTGTGTTTGTGTGGGTTGTACATATTGTGGGTGTCTTGTATGGAGTATGTATGAGTTTATCTCGTAAATAAAGTGTGTGTGTTGTTATTGTCGTTGTTGTTGAAGCCCAAGACCAGATTAGCCTTAATCAAGCAGGCGTATCATCAATGGTTTTCCAGTCGTAACCATCATTTATATATCAGGTACTATATGTACCAATGTACGCTTCATTCTTTTAAGGCGGTGGGGTGTGAATTTAGGGAAGTATCGTTGATTTATTACATTTATATAGTATTGATAAAAAAGGTTGGTTTAGAGTGGATGGATAGATGAAATCACCAAATTTGGTTTGTAAGGAGGTAGTGTTAAATAGTATTTATTTGGTTGTTTTGTAAAGATCTCTCTCATAATTTTTAATTAAAGATGTTTTATTTGTTGACATAAAAGACACACTTTTGTGATTCAATTACAACCTTTAATGAGTAAAGGTTGAATAATTCAACGGTTTCATTTGTGTGATAAGACAGTAAGCATGCACATACACGTACACCAGGTCCAAACACAGAGGAGCCAAACTCCGACTGTCATCGCCTCAATCTCTCTCGCCCTCCCCACCTCTCTCTATTACGAGCAAATCGGATCTCACGCGCTCGCCGCCCCACGACCCAGCGGACAGGATAGAGAAGGCGTTTCTCCGGAGGATGGTAAGGGAGATGCGCTGGAAGAGCCATTTCATCTCGTGAGGCTCACACATGCGACTCGCCAGCTCAGCGCCTATGGTGGTAAGTAGGGAGGTAGCCCTAGGGCCAAGGACATCAGAAGTCTCCACTTCTAGGGGCTCGACTGCAAAACTGTCGGAGAGCGACCGATACTTGGAGGCCTCTATATTGATGACAAGCTTGGTTTGTAAACTGACAGACGTAAGAAGGTATTTATTCCTATATTGAAGGCAGGTTTGGCCTGAAAGCTAACAGATGTAAGGAGGTACTTGCTCCTATATTGAGGATAGGTTTGGTCTGTAAACTAACAGATGTAAAAAGATACTTGCCTCTATATTGAGGGTAAGGCTAGTCTGTAAAGAAACATATGTAAGGAGGTACATGACCCTATATTGGGGACATGTTTGGTCTGTAAACTAACAGATGCAAGGAGGTACTTGCTCCTATTTTGCAGGTAAAGTTCGTCTGTAAAGTAGCCGATATAGAAAGGTACTTACCATTATACTAACGGCAAGTTTGAGGAATACACTTTTTGCCTTTTATCTCATCAATCGATACAATTTATTATGGTGTTCTCCTACAAATATGTTACACTAATTCTTATCACTGCCACACCACTGAAGACTGGGTTTTTGGATTCGCTTGTGTCAGGTTTAACAGCTCCGCATGTCATGCCAATAAGATTGACCATTTCAATTATGTTCTATACTCTGCTTGGCATAAATACTAATGCTATGCTGATCCCTCTGTAGGAAGAATCTTATCTTTTGATGAGGAGACAGTACTCCTTGAAATAAGCAATGATAATCTCTCATGTGTTTCTGTGTGTTTGTATTTCCTTATTTTCACAGCGACACCTCTAATTCAGGACGAAAGATAAAGGGTACCCATTATATAACATCTCCCTATTTATTAGTTATTATATGCACATATATTTGTTTACTTACTTCAATCAAGATTTTAACTTGCAAATTTTTTTTAATTTTTGATTTTTAATTTTTAGTTTTAATTTCTAATTCTCTTCATAATTTCCACAGTGAAACCATAATACCTAGAAATAAGTATATATTCTCTTAGCGGGTGATGGTCAATTCTATTGTCCATGCTTAATTTAGGGGCAGTATTGAGACCTATTGAAACTCATACTCTCCCACCCCCACTAGCTTTCGGCCAACTGCAACTGGCAGGGTGGCTAGCAGTAAACTATAACCGTGTCCTATTACATACCTGGATGGGGTGATTGTTTGGTTGAGTGGGGGGGGGGGGTCTGCCTAGGCGAGTTTCGTAGAACTTTTGGGTAGTTGATGGTCAACTTCCTTCGGACTTGCGCCTATGCAGACCGGTGGGGGTGAATTGGGACTCACAGGGGAACAGGCGAAGAATTCAAGAGCACACGCTTTGTCCGTTCCCATGTCCATTCAATTTGGATTGCCTCGGAAACATAACCTTATTATGTAAGAAGCTGTCTGATGATGTCACGGCACTGGGCGCACCGAACCGTGTAGCCACTGTCGTCATTGAAATATGTATCACAGCATTATCATTAAAGGACTTTAACATCTGAAACTACTTCGCTTTTTCTTATTCGATATATACTCCGTCACTCCTATGTGGAAAAAGTACGTTGAGTGCTTGAATTGAATTGCATCAATATTTACCTTAAGAATTTAGCTCCAAAACGTAACCGATATAATGGAGAAGAGAGGAACCAGCCATCAGCTACACCCGGAAATTCCCTCTACCATGGGGATTGATTACACACACTGGAAATCCCTGATACTGGACGGACATAAAATTATAAACTAACTTTCGACAGGATAAATACGCGGAACTAAAAACAACGATTAACCCCTATTTTCTTGCAGCAAATTGCATTTGCACAGAGGCCTTGAACGGAAGCCCCCTCACTTCATCAGATAACGAATTTTTATATGCACTTTAAATGAACAAAATTGACAATCATCTTAACCGCGTATACCCTCATTTCCATACAGTTTACCTTCCTCGTATATGTTTCTCATATATATCTCCTATCTCATTTTACATATATATCTCCTATCTCTTTTTGCATCTATGTATTTTTTGTGTATTTTATATTTTGTATTATTTGTTGTTTTGATTCATGTGATAGAGATATTAACTATGTATTTGCCTAACTACTACGTTTCATACTGTAATTTACCCTCCGTTCTACTGTACGGTACTATCGTTCAATATATGGATAATATATCTGTAATATTGATCCCCCTTTCAAAACTTCTTACTATAATTTAAACATCTCCCTATTTATTAGTTATTATATGTAGATATATTTTTTTGCTTACTTCAATCAAGATTTTAACTTGCAATTTTTTTAAAATTTTTGATTTTTAATTTTTAGTTTTAATTTCTAATTCTCTTCATAATTTCCACAGTGAAACCATAATACCTAGAAATAAGTATATATTCTCTTAGCGGGTGATGGTCAATTCTACTGTCCATGCTTAATTTAGGGGCAGTATTGAGACCTATTGAAACTCATACTCTCCCACCCCCACTAGCTTTCGGCCAACTGCAACTGGCAGGGTGGCTAGCAGTAAACTATAACCGTGTCATATTACATACCTGGATGGGGTGATTGTTTGGTTGAGGGGGGGGGGGGGTCTGCCTAGGCGAGTTTCGTAGAACTTTGGGGTATTTGATGGTCAACTTCCTTCGGACTTGCGCCTATGCAGACCGGTGGGGGTGAATTGGGACTCACAGGGGAACAGGCGAAGAATTCAAGAGCACACGCTTTGTCCGTTCCCATGTCCATTCAATTTGGATTGCCTCGGAAACATAACCTTATTATGTAAGAAGCTGTCTGATGATGTCACGGCACTGGGCGCACCGAACCGTGTAGCCATTGTCGTCATTGAAATATGTATCACAGCATTATCATTAAAGGACTTTAACATCTGAAACTATTTCGCTTTTTCTTATTCTCTCTCTCTCTCTCTCTCTCTCTCTCTCTCTCTCTCTCTATATATATATATATATATATATATATATATATATTGGAAGATCACTGATGAAGGACAAACTTTTTTCATATGTAACCCATTTGCAACTCCGCAGCGCCCTTATTATCATATATATATATATATATACTACATACACACATACATATACGTACATGCATATATATATATATATATATATATATATATATATATATATATATATATATATATATATATATATATATATATATATATATCATGGGTGTTGGAACTGGGAGAGGGGGAGGGGTCCATACCCCACCACCTTGATTTTATTTTTCTCCCCAAACTACCAAAACGCACATCTATTTGTATATGCGCTACAATGTATGTGCATGTTATGTAATGTAGAGAAAGATGGGAGAGAGAAATATAGATACAGAGAGGGGGAGAGTTTGGTGTTAATTGATATAGAGAGGAAGGTTGGGAGAGTGTGTTGTATATTAGATATAAAGAGGGGGAGAGATTGATGTTTATTGATATAGAGAGAGGGATTAGAAGAGAGTGCCATGTAGTAGATATACAGAGAGGGGGAGAGTTTGGTGTTAATTGATATATAGAGGGGCATTGAAGCGAGTTCTGTATAGTAGATATATATTTCTATTTATTTGCCACCAGGGCATCAAAGATTGGGACAAATACAAAGGGGGGAGTTTACATACATTTAAAAAGACGTGTAAAAAACATATAACAAATTAAATTTAACAATCGATGTCCTCAATAGGGAGGGGCGTTGACATGAGTCGCACACACCCCCGAAAAAATGTGCAACCCTCCTCTTCAGGAACACAAAAGCGGGTGCTTCCTTCCTCTTCTCATTCTTCTCCTCTCTCACCTACAGGCTGATATAGAGAGAAGGCCCATTCAGTCGGGCCATTCTCGCTTCTTTCACCCACCTTTCATAAAACTTGCTGGGGTAGAGCACCTCTCTCTCCATTCCGATCCTTCTTCTAAAGTGGTACTTGAAAAAAAAGACCAGTTGTTGGCCGGAGAGAAAGGTGTCTGACCTCAGCCCTTTCAACCTTGTCCACCATACAACTTCTTTCGCCATGGCTATCACACAGAGGAAAACTGCCTCTCCTTCGTTTTTGAAAAGGGGGAGGCGGTTTGATCGTGACAATGTTCTCGGTGGTCAACCGGATTGGTCCCACCCGCGACAGTAGTCGTTCTACATAGCCCCACAGGTCAGCAACGCCCGGGCAGTGTACGAATGCGTGTACGACAGTTTCCTAGTCACGCACGCATCTCGGACAGATCTTCTTGGAGGTGTCCCTACCCGGGCGCCCGTGTCTGTAGAGCTTGTCCCGAACGAGTAGAGCTCCTCGGTAACATTGCCAAGCCAGGGACTTTTGGAAGTTGTCCATCGGTCCCGGGCCAAACGTCCTACCGAACAGACTGGCTAGCTCGTCTTTCTCCATGCCCAGAGCCTCTCCGAGAGCGTCGTCGCACTTACTGCGCACCAACCCTCTATAGAATGTTGAGGTTGAGTCTCCACTGATTGCCGGATCCGCTTGCCAGAGGGCCGTGAGCGCCTGGGCACATTCAATGTGCCAGTCGCCCACTTTTCTCGGTCTTTGCTTGACCCAGGATTGCAGCTCGGTGAGTGAGACGAGTCTCGGAAAGGCTCGCCTCACAAACAGGGCCCACACCGGCTGACCGGTGAGGAATACCTGGAGGTGCCGTAGCCTTAATGCGTGTCTACGCATCGTCAGCCACGGCATCCCCAGCCCTCCGTTCGAAGGGTATTGACAGCAGATGGATCTTCTCACCAAAGGAGCCCGCTTCTTCCAAAGAAATCGGAAGAGCGCGCGCTCCATTTTGGCGAGTGTTTTCTCTGGGCAAGGCACGACGGTTAAGCGGTAGTAGATGACGGACGCTATATAAGCGTTCGCCACCTCCGCTCGACCTTTCAGGGATAGTTTGCACTCGTCCCATTTTGGGGCGAGTGCAAACACCTTGCCCGTTACCTCGTCCCAGTTTTTCTCCACCTGGAGGTCCGGTCCGAACCAGACCCCGAGCAGCTTCACCGGCCCCTCCGTCCAGCGTCCGACGATGCCGTAGTGGCTCGAGAGCCAGCACATACAGGAGGGAGGAGAGAGGGCATCCCTGTCGGATGGATCGCGTGATTTGGAACTGCTCCGAGAAGTAGCCGTTCGCCTTGACCCTCGAGCAGGTGTTGCTGCTGTGCATTGCAGCAATCCAGCCCCTGAAAACGGGTCCAAAGCCTGCCGCCGCGAGCACCGCATCCAGGTACCGATGGTCAACCCTATCGAACGCCTTATATTGATCCAAGTTGATCAGGGCCCCACCAAAGCCGGGTTCATTCCATACCCTCTCTACGATGTATCGCATGAGGTGGAGGTTGTCGTGTATGGACCTGGACGGGATTGCGCATGTCTGCGCTTCTCCCACCAGGTTCCCGACGACAAGCGCCAACCTCTTCGCTAACACCTTGGCCAAAATCTTTAACTCTGTGTTTAGCAGAGTTATGGGCCTGAAGTTATCTATGTCATCCCCCTTGTTCTCGTCCTTCCTCACCAGCGTGACTACGCCCTTGGTCACAGAACTGAGAATTCTCCCGTTCTGTTGCCAGTTGCAGTAGACCGCCTCGAGGATGACCGGAGAACAAGCCCGGCATCGCTACATAAAGTTCGTATGGTAGACCATCGAGACTCGGAGATTTGCGTTTGCCGCATTGGTTCAGCGCTTCCCCTATTTCAGCGGCTGAAATCGGCCTCTCGCAGGACTTCTCCTCCCCGTCCGAGAGCTGCGCCAGACCGTCGAGGTATGGACCGAAATCCATGGCCCCACCCGGCCCGCCGCCCCTCCCGAACAGTCGTGCAAAGCGCCGTTGAAAGGCCGCGCTCATCCGCTCAGGTTCAAGGATCACGCGTCCATCCTGGTCCTTCAAAGACCGAATCGTGGACTTGTTTCCACTTTTTGCCTCTGTCACTCGGGCTCAGCTAACAGCTTTGGCTCCCTCGTTACCCAGAGCACGTATTTTACTCCTGACAACGCAGCCCTCGTGCTTCGCATCAAAGAACTGGTCTAGGGCCGTTCTTGACGCCAGCACGTCGGCCACGTTGCCACTCCTAATCGCCTCTTCTACTCTATTTGTTAATTCCCTTTCAGTTCTATTCCTATCTGATGCTAATTCCCGACTAAAACCTATCGATTCTATTCTAATTTCTCTCTTGAGAGAGCCCCACCACCTGCTGTTGACAATTTCCCCCGTAAAACGCTGCTTAACTAGTGTGCTAATCCGCTTACTGTAAGCTTTGTTTGTCGGTAAAGACAAGTTTAGCTTCCAGTAACCGGGTCCCTGTCTATGAGTTCTATCAAGGTTGACCACTCCGGTCACCAACTTGTGATCCGAATAGTCAACCATGAACATTCGTGGACAGCTTAATATGTCCCTATCCTTATTTCTAACTAGGAACCTATCTAGGTACGACCTAGATGTTCCGCTGAGATTACTCCACGTCCACCGTGGCACAGTCGGAAAATCTAGTCGATATCTATCGGCCAGATCAAATCGGCCGATTAATCGTTTGAGGCTGTTACACCCCCCTCTATCGGGACATGCCCCTACATAGTCCCAACGTGCATCCAGGATACCATTCCAGTCCCCCACTAAAAGCAAGGAGCGAGACGTTCCCAGGAAATTCTCCAGGCGTCGGAAGAAGTCCGGTCGCGGTGTCCCGGATGGGGCATACGCTGCCACCAGCCTGAAAGCTCCACCTTCACCACTGCCGACGTCTAAAACCACCAGTCGACCCTTCGGGTCCAGGTGTACCTCTGTGTGGCAAGACCCAGGTATTTTCGCAGCAGAACGACAACCCCACCCCCACCCCTCGGCTGACAGAGAGATGCGTAGATCTTAAAGTCGTCGAAGATGGGGGCCAGTTGGCACTCGCTGCTGATCCTGGACTCACAAATAACCATTACATCCACTCTGTGTGACTTGAGGTCATTTAAGAGTTTGCCCTGTTTCCAGGACATCCCCAGGCCGCGTGCATTCACACATCCAACTCTTATATTGGCCATGTTGGTGCTGAAGAGTTAAAAAGGAAGAGGAAAGGAAATTACTTACCTCTTCGTCTCCTGGGGACCAGGCTGCACAATTTCCATGGGGGTGTTGGAAGGGTTGTTTGGTGGGGTGGTGGTTTGTGGTGGGCTGAGGACATCAGTGTGTGGTGGCATTAGGGTGTGGGTGTCTGGTGTGGGGGTGGGGAAACATCTCAATAGGACGCGGTTAAGTGGTTTGGTGCAGTTGGTCCCCACATGCATTGGATGGTTCTTTTTCAAAATTACATAGGTTTCCGTTGGGACCCTAATCATCATTAGGTGCGGTTTGTTCGCTGCGTAGGTGAAAGTGATCCCTTCGGTTTCCACCGAAGGGTTATTTTCTATCGCTTTCATCAACGTTTTATTGTTCTTGTTAATGTATGTATAGAGTTTTTGTTGTGTTGTGTTTGTTTTTGTTTGTTGTTCTTGTACGTGTTTGCGTTTTGTAGTATGTGTTATGTTTTGGGGAGGGGTGGGTTCTTTTATTTGTGATGTTTGTTCTGTTTGTGTTGGTGGTTGTGTGTTTGTGGCATTTTTGTTAATGTGGTGCCTTTTTTTTCCTTTTCACCTGTTGAAAGGGTTCTCCCTCGTCGTCACTGGGTGACGTTGATACGGAGTCCTCTTCCGTGTTGTTGGGGAGGGGTATATTTTGGGGTTTTGTTGTGGTTGCTTTTGTATTTGTTTTAGGTGGGGAAGGGTTGGGTGGAACAGTGTTTTGTGTTGTTATTTTTCCGTGTTGTTGTTGTTGTTGTTGTTGTTGTTGTTGTTGTAGTGGTGTTGTGTTCGGAGTTGGCAGAAGAGCCTTTTTTTTTTGACTCGTTAATTGAGGACAAGCAGCCCTCAGGTGACCCCTGCTTAAGCAGTGGTAACATGACGGCCGCCTTCCCTCCACTGAAATGTTTATATAAGTTAGCCCGTCCAGAGGCACGCGTTGTGGGATATTCGCTATTCGTTCTGGGCTCATTTGCACCAGAACTTCTACGCTGGTCCCACCAAATACACCTCCGGAGGACTTTCCTATTGAAATTATCTTGTCTTCGTCAAAGTCAATGATTCCACATAGTATCCACCAAATATTTACATTTGGTGTGATACTCATTATTTTTATTCTTTGTGTCCTTTTTTCCCTGTATGTGGGGAAAAAGGTGAAGCGGGGGGACACAATGGGTGATATCGAGTACTTTTGTGCTGTTGACTGGTTGTTCATTAGCACCGAAATGCTACCAAACAGTTTACCTTTTTGTATGAAGGTTAAGTCCTTCATTGCATCTTTTAGAACCAGCTCAATTTCATTTTGTGATAATAGAGCTGGTTTTCTTGTTTCGTTCGATATTGTCCTGAAAACCACAGTTTTCAGGACAGCTTCTCTACGTAATTCCTGTGGAGAATTGATGCTAAAAGCACCGTTTTCGCCAAAAGTCACGAATTGTTTTGCGTCTTGTAATAGTTGTTTAGCATTTGTTATGTCTATTGGCGTGTATAGTTCGTTTTTTTTACAATCTGTGCGAATGTTGTTTTGGTGTTGTTGTCTTTATTGTTGCTGTCACTGTTGGTAATATTGTTCATGTTTTCCTTGGTGTTGCTATTGTTGCAGTTGTTGGTTGTGGTGTTATTGTCATTGTTCTTGTTGTTGGTGCTGGTATTATTTACCGGGTTTGGTTTCGTGGTTTCAATATTTTCAACGTTTTTCGATAATGCGAGGGGGGAAGGCTGCAAGCTTTGTACTCCTACCTTCCCTCCACCACTTTTCTTAGTGGGCGTGGCACTCACGACAGTGTGCGAGGTGGAAATGGCATCCATTGCTGATACCAAGTCTACACAGTTTTGAGATGAAAATGAAAATTTCGCCCCAGAAAGGGGCGAAAATTAGTTGACTCAACGTCTGAAGGCCCAGGCAAGGGGTTAAACTAAACAATGCTATTAAATTGAGCAATGAACTCACAGTTTTTTTGACAATAATCCGTAAAAGTCCGGAGCGAGGTAATTCACGTCTATATCAAGTGGTAATTGATATAGAGAGGGGGATTGAAGCGAGTTCCGTATAGTAGATATAGAGAGGGGGAGAGTTTGATGGTAATGAATAGAGTGCGAGGATTGATAGATATAGGTATTGATAGATATAGAGAAGGAGAGAGTTTGGTAGTGATGGATAGAGGGAGAGGGAATGAGAGAGAGAGAGTATTATGTGGAAGATATAGAGAGGAGGAGAGTTTGGTGCTAAATGATATAGAAAGGGGGAATCGAAGAGATTACCGTGTAGTAGATATAGAGAGGCGAGAATTTGATAGTTGTCGATATACAGGGAGGGATAATAGGAGAGTTCCGTATAGTAGATATAGAGAGGGTGAGAGTTTATATACAGAGGGTGGTTGGGAGAGATAAGTGTGGATATTTATAGAGAGTGGGAGAGTGTATTAGTCTTAGATATAGAGAGTGGGATAAGAGAGGCGTTGTTGTGGTAGATATAGAGAGGGGTAGAGTTTGGTTTTAGTAGATACAGGAGGGGGATTAAAATAGAGTTTTGTGTGATAGACATAGAGAGGAGGAGAGTTTGGTGCCACTCTCAGATCCCAAATAATAGGAGGGGTGGCAATGGTGGGGGCGGGGGGAGTAATTGTATAGTGTATGTTCGTAAATTGGGATTTCTTGTAATGTTCTTCTTTTGTCATATATAATGTTTTTTTAATGTAAAATAAAATTGTTATTAGATTCTCCAACTGCTGTACCAATATGAATCACTTGCAATAACATTTCGCCGGAGATAGATTAGCAAAATTTAATAAGCAGGTGGGGGTGGGGTGGAATAAAAACCAGAGGTGGTGGTGGAAAACATCTGACAAATTAATAAGCGGGGTGAGGGTGGAGACGATTATTCAAGACCTGAGAGTACGCAAATTATTGACGGACGTAAGAATGAAAACTCAATGTCGAAGAAGAGTTTAAATATTCATTTATTATGGCTAAGCCTTGTTACTCTGGAATCTCACTTGCGTACTCACAAGACAAGACTGGTGATTCTGTGAGTGCGCGCGGATGAAACTTTAGAGTAACAAAGCTCACCAATAGCCACGATAAATGAATGTGTGTGAGTAAATATATGTGTGTGTGTGTATATATATATATATATATATATATATATATATATATATATATATATATATATATATATATATATATATATATATGTGTGTGTGAATGAAGTAATTCCATCGGAAAAGTCCAGGAAAAAAGAGTGCTCTATATATGCAACAGAGCTTAATTATTATTATTATGTAATAAACAACATAAGGCAATTATTCCATTTACCAGTGGTTTCTTAAAAGCAAAAGGTTTTGCTTTCAATCCTCAGAATGAAAAATCCTGGTTTGTTTATTGAATATGGATTCTAAAAACCATATTTTAGAATCCATATTCAATAAACAAACCAGGATTTTTCATTCTGAGGATTGAAAGCAAAACCTTTTGCTTTTAAGAAACCACTGGTAAATGGAATAATTGCCTTATGTTGTTTATTACATAATAATAATAATATATATATATATATATATATATATATATATATATATATATATATATATATATATATATATATATATATATATATATATATATATATATATAATATATATTTGTGAAATGGGCGGTGGTTGAAATTCAGATGTGCACGGTTAAATGGTAGTAGACGTGGTCGGACTGACATGAAAATTTACACACCTATGTAAAAAGTACCAAGGAAGCAAATAGACGCGGTTTCAAATCTCTAACTTGAAAAATGTGGTCCCTGGGGTCCCAAAACTATCGCGTTCGGTGAGTTATTTCCCCCTGTTCTAATACCTTTGTCTTATTTACAATTTCATTCAAATTTTTAAACTCATCAACGTTCTTTCGCTGTTAACATACAGTACCAATAATTTGAAAAATATTATTGAAAGTTTATTATAAAGAAGCAGTTTCAGGAAAAAGTGTAAACTATCATATAAACCTTCATAATATGCATTTTTAAACTTGCATACCATCGACATGCTATTTCGCTGTTAATAAACTATCATCCTTCTATATTTAACGATCATACAGTACCGTTTTATGAAATCGATTCTGCAGTACGGTCACTGTTTTCCATCAAAAGAAATAAAACCCTCGGCGATACTTTGTTTTAGTGTCCTAAATTATCATCATCGACATTCAATTATTAGCTCCACCCACTACACGATACGTCACGAAGGTAAATGTTTCGAAAAAAATTTAAACTGTATATCGCAACAATATATTGTTTAAAGAAATTTTTTTTCTGTTGTTAAAAACTGTAAATCTGTTAAAAAAAAATGTATTTCGCAGCAATTTTTTTTCTGTTAAAAACTGTAAATAGATATTCATGTAAAAATGAAGCATAGTGTTTCGGTTAAATACATTTTTTAAAAAACAGATTTACAGTTTTAAACAACAGAAAAAAAATTTCTTTAAACAATGTATTGTTGCGATATACAGTTTAAAATTTTTTCGAAACATTTACCTTCGTGACGTATCGTGTGTTAAAAAAAAATGTATTTCGCAGCAATTTTTTTTCTGTTAAAAACTGTAAATAAATATTCATGTAAAAATGAAGCATAGTGATTCGGTTAAAAACTTAAAAACTGTAAATAAATATTCATGTAAAAATGAAGCATAGTTTTTCTGTGAAAAACTGTAAATAAATATTTATTTTGTTCAAAAAATAAATCAAAAATCTAATTTTCTCTGTTAATATTTTAATAAATATTTATTCAAAAAGTTCAATGTTTTTTCGTGTAAAAATGAAGCATGTAAGAAAATGAGCATGTAAAAATCAAGCCGCAGCAGCAACTGATGACGTGTCGTGACGTATCGTGTAGTGGGTGGAGCTAATAATTGAATGTCGATGATGATAATTTAGGACACTAAAACCAAGTATCGCCAAACCCTTAAATTACGAAGAAGGGACGCGTGTTTTTATTTTAATTCTAATACTTGTTAACCACCACTAACAGTAAGTAGTATTTTTCAAATTGCATATCATCGACATTGCTATTTCGCTGTTAATAAACAACGCTTTTCACGTCGCTCCACTTCTCATTGTACGCCGTCCAGCCCCAAGTGCATATTTCTATTTTTTTCCCTGAAACTGCTTCTTTATAATAAACTTTCAATAATATTTTTCAAATTATTAACTTAATAAAAAGTGGCCCCGGGTGCTAGTATATATAATAGTAAAAAAAACAAAAAACAAAAAAAACAGTAGGGATTTTCTCTCAGAATAACAGCAAAACATTTGTTTACAAAATAGGAGTTTCCGTATTTTTCGTATCTGTTTCAGCTTATGGACTTCTTCATGCGATGGAAATGTATAATGAAATGAAATTGTATATTAATAAGAATATGGGGAAAAATAACATGGTTTGCATACATATAGAGACAATTTCACAGTTTTGTTTGTCGTTTTGTCTTTCTCTCTTGTTATTGACCATACCCGTGTCACTATTAGTAGTGGAAGTAGCAGGGAAGAATCAGTTCGTTCTATTTTAGGTGTTGGCCTCGACTGTAGTGGTAGTAGTGGTAGTAGTGGGAGAAGAAGAAGAAGAAGAAGAAGAAGAAGAAGAAGAAGAAGAAGAAGAAGAAGAAGAAGAAGAAGAAGAAGAAGAAGAGTGAGGGAGAGGGGATAGATGTAGTATCAGGGCTATGGCAAAGAAGGAAAGGGTGGGCGAAGCAGAAAGATTGGGTAGAATACTAGTTTCTTACCAAATGCGAAGAAGCTCGATATATTAATCCCTTAGAAAAGGGCACAGAGCATAATTTATTAAAAAAATTATATATATACAGTGGTGGTGGAACTAGGTGGGGGGCATGCCTCCCTCCAATAATTGTATTTTCTCCCCAAACTACCAAAACACACATCTATTTGGATATGCGTTACAATTTATGTACATTTTATGTAAATCGCATATCGAAATTTCCTGATCATTTTAGAGTGCAAAGAGCTAAACTAATCCCTACAGCTAAGTTGTCCAAAAGTAAAATTGAGATGGAGGGTTTGTGTTTCTGTTACGAGACAAACCACAACAGAAACACAAACCTTCTATCTCAATTTTACTTTTGAAAAGAATAAGAACTGTTAAACCGGTAAAGTAAGTAAATAAATATTCTTAAAAGACTCCAGTTGCATTTTCAATTTTTTTCTTTATATATATATATATGTATACACACATACACAGGCTTCAAGAACATCATCTTTTTTCTGTTTCCTTGTCGTTTTAATTTGGATTGCCTCGAGAACGTAACCTTATTATGTAAGGAGCTGTCTGATGAGATCATGGCACTGGTTAGGCGGAATCGCGTGGCTACTGTCGTCATTTGAAATATGTATCACAAATATGTATCATTAAAGGACTTTAGCATCTGAAACTACTTCATGCGTTGTCGGAGGCTGTTTTTTGTCTGTCCTATGTAGTGCTCTTGACAACCTGAGCAGGTCAAAACATAGATTAGGTTTTCAGATGCACATGTAAAGTTGTATTTAACTGTGAAATGTTGTCATTGTTTAAAGTGGAATGTCGAACCTTCTATTAGATTTATGCATATACCACAGTTGGGCCTTCCGCATTTTTTTTTTACTGTAGGGTTCATTGTGAGAGTTGGTTGGATTTTGGCTTGTGTGAGGATGCTTTTTATGGATTTAGCTTGTCTTTTGCTCTTTAGAATTTATTTACAGCAGATAGGCCAGTCAGTTTCATGTATACGAGCGATTAATGGACGACTTTGCCATATTCAAATAACAAATAGTTTATCGCTCTACATGGCTGAATACAGTAAATGTAATCTGAGTTTTTCGAACAACAACAATAACAACAACGACAATAATAATAATAATAATAATAATAATAATAATAATAATAATGATTTCATTTATTGGCCACAAGGGCCGACATATAGGGGACAATACAAAAGACTGGGACAGTGGGGCTTTACAGAAAAATCGAGTAAACAATATGAATAACAATAACAAAGTAACAATAAAAATACAACAAGAAAAATTCCCCAATAGGGTTCGCTCAGGTACCCCACTAATCCTGAACGACCCGACGCTTCGAGAGCACCCTGGAAGGGCACCACCAACAGCCGCATGACCAGAGTAGGCCCACTCACACGGGCCATTCTCGCCACATTCACCCACCTTTCAGCAAATGTACTGGGGGGGGGGGGAAGCTCTTCTCTCTCCATCCTCACCTTCCTTTCCAAGTGAAACTTGAAAAAGTTGATGAGGGATTGGCCGAAGAGAAAAGTGTCTGTCTTCAGTCCTTTCAACCTCGTCCACCATACAACCTCTTTCGCTACTGCCACCAGACAGAGGAAAATTGCCTGCCCTTCCTGGCCAAAAGAAGGCGGCGGGTCGATCTTCACTATGGACTCGGCCGATAGCCGGATCCGTTCTACACGCGACAACAGCTGTTCGACATAACTCCACAAGTCAGTAATACACGGACACTGGACGAGTGCATGCAGAACGGTTTCGTCGCTCTGCGCGCATCTCGGGCAGGTCCGTCTGACAGCACTTCCGTGCCTGTAGAGTTTATCTCGAACCGGCAGTGCCCCACGGTAGCACTGCCAAGCGAGGGATTTTTGGAAATTATCCATCGTCCTCGGCTCGAAAGTCCTCCGGAACAGACTGGTTAGTTCGACTTCGTCGACTCCCAGAGCCTCTCCGAGTGCGTCGTCGCACTTGCCCACCACTAATCCCCTATAGAACTCGAGAGTGGAAGTTCCACTGACCGCATTGCCCGCCTGGTAGAGGGCAGTGAGTGCCTGGAAACATTCCAGATGCCGCAGCCTCAGCGCGTGTCTGCGCATCATTAGCCACGGCTATCCCAGCCCTCCACGTAGAGGGTGCTGGCAGCAGATGGACCGCCTCACCAGCGGAACCTGACCCCTCCACAAGAATTTCAAGAGCAGCCGCTCCAAGATGGCGAGGCGCGAACGGGGGAAAGGGACGACGGTCAGACAGTAGTAGATGACGGACTCGATGTACGCGTTCGCCACCTCCGCCCGACCTTTCAGTGATAGCTTCCTCCCAGCCCATTTCTGGGTGAGACTGGCTACCCTGCCCGTCACCTCGTCCCAATTCTTATCCACCTGGAGGTCTGGCCCGAACCAAACTCCGAGAAACTTTACCGGTCCATCCGTCCAGCGCCTAACGACGCTGTTGGACGGCATGGACTTGCCTCTCCAGGTGCCGAGTTGCAAGCCCACCGACTTTTCCGGGTTTTGCTCCCATCAACCTTTCATATTCCTTCAATAAGTTGCCGACCACCTCGATTTCTGAGGTGTCCGACACCATCACGGTGATGTCATCTGCATAAGCCGACAATGCTTTCGATTGATCTAAATTAATCAGAGCCCCACCGAAGCCAGGTTTACACCCTACCCTCTCTATGATGTATCGCATTAGGTGGAGGTTGTCGTGTATGGACCTGGTTGGGATTGCGCAAGTTTGCGCCTCCCGAACGAAATCCCCGACGACAAGCACCAACCTCTTCGCTAACACCCTGGCCAAAATCTTAAACTCTGTGTTGATCAGAGTTATGGGCCTGAAATTGTCTAATGTGTCCCTCTTGTACTCGTCTTTCCTTATCAGCGTCATTACGCTCCGGCTCACAGAACTGGGAATACTCCCGTTTTGCTGCCAGTTGCAGTAGAGAGCTTCGAGGAGATTGGAGAACAAGTCTGGCATATTTACGTAAAGCTCGTAGGGCAGACGATCCAAACCGGGTGACTTGGGTCTCACGCAGCCGACAAGGGCATCCTGAATCTCGGCTGAAGTAATTGGCCTTTCGCAGCGCCCGGCGTCAGCCGTCGAGAGTTGCGGCAAGCCATCGAGGTAGGGACTGAAGTCCGCCACCGTCTCTGACCCGCCACTTCCCTCGAACAACCGAGCAAAATGTTGGCGAAAGACCTCACACATCCGCTTGGAATCGCTCAGCTCGTGTCCGTCTCGGTCCGTCAAAGACCGAATCGTGGTTTTATTACCACGCTACGCCTCTGCCACGCGGGCCCATCGAACAGCTTTGGTTCCCTCGTTTCTCAGAGCACGCGCCTTAGCTCTGACAATGCAACCTTCGTGTTTCGCATTGAAGAAATGGTCTAATGCCATTCTCGCCGCTAACACGTCAGTTGCAATGCCACTACCAATAGCCTCGTCTAACTTATCTACTAACTCCCCCTCCTTTCTATTTTTCTCTAACGCTACTTCTTTGCTAAACTCTATCGACATTACTCTAATCTCTCTTTTGAGAGCCCCTCACCATCTATTGTTGACGACTCCCCCTGTCAACTTTTTCTTAACTAAATTGTTGACCTGGTCCCTGTAAGCCTTACGTGCCGGAAATGACATGTTTAGCTTCCAGTAACCAGGTTCTAACCTACGCGTCTTATCTAGGTCGACCATACAGATCACAAACTTGTGATCTGAATAGGCGACCGTTTTAAAACGTCGACAGCTTACACTATTTTTGTCTATTTTCCTAATGAATATCCTGTCTATATACGATCTAGATGACCCTATGCGGTTAGTCCAGGTCCACACTGGCGCATTAGGGAAATCTAGTCGGTACCTGTCAGACAGTTGGAACTGGCTGATCAGGTTCTTGAGGCTTTTGCACCCTCCGCTCCTATCGGATACTCCCACACAGTCCCAGCGTGCGTCTAAGATGCCGTTCCAGTTCTCCGCTAACAGTAAAGGGCGAGACGTACCCAGAAAGTCTTCCAGGCGTCTAAAGAAGTCCGGCCATCCTGCCCCAGTAGGGGCATAGATGACCACCAGTCTAAAGGCACCACCTTCGTTATTGTTCACGTCCAGGACCACCAACTTCTTGTCCGGGTCCCGGAAGATCGACCTTACCTCGAGATCCAGGCCTTTCCTAAACAGCACTGCCACCCCGCCTGCCATTCCCGGCCGGCTAATAGATGCAAATATCTGATAGTCGTCGAAAATGGGAGCTAGTGCGCGCGTATCGGAAATCCTGGTCTCGCTGACGGCAATTACATCCATTTCTAGAGACCTGAGGTCGTTGAGAAGGTGACCCTGCTTTTAGGACGATCCCAGGCCTCGAACATTTAAACTTCCTACTCTTAATACGGCCATGTTGGCAGGTTAAAAAGAGAGAGAGGAAAGGTTTACTTACCTTCCGGGCTCTTGTGAAGGTCGGGTGGTTCGACCTCCATAGTTGGTGGGGTTTCTTTTGGGAACCCCTTTAAAAGTCTTGAAGTGGGGTTTACGTTCGGGGTTCCCACGTCCTGAGGAAAGCTCTCTCGTATTTCTTTGTATAAATCGAGCGACATTTGCACCAGAAACAAATCTTCCGGCACGCGAAATGTGCTCGATTTAAAATTCCCCCCTCTTTTTGTATATTTTCACTTCGTGCTACGAGGGCCATCAGTTCCTTGTTGGCCCTCCTGACGAGACCGAAGTTTTGTATGTTTTGTTGGTGTGATTCTATTTGTTTGCGTGGCTGTGGTGGTGCTGTTTTGGTGGTGTTGTTTTGGTTGTGTCTGTGTTTGATGTGAGTGCGGTGTCTGTGGTTTCAGATGTTTGTGAGTGTATTTGTTCTTGCGTCTGTTTAGGTTGTTTGCGTTTAGGGGATTCTGGTGATGGTGATGGTGGTGTTGATGTTGGTATTATTGGAGAGATGTTTGCGTGGGTGGTGTCTGCATCTTTTATTGTGGGTGATTTTGTGCTTTGTTGAGTTTTCTTTTCCTTTTTGTGTTTCCTTTTTTGTATTTTGGGGGATTTTGGTTTTCCCTCATCTTCACTACTGGTAGATGAGGGGTCTCTGTCTGTAAGTGTGTGTGTGTTTATGGTTTTATTGGTGTGTGTATTTTTGGGGAGAGGGGGAATTTGACAACTTTCCTCGTTTCCCCTCTGAGTAGTCAATGTTGGTGGTGGTCTTTCTATTGGTGTTGTTGTTGGTGGTTTTGCCGGTGCTGGTGTTGGTTGTGGTCCTCGCCCCGGCGTCGGCAGCAGTGGAGCCTTTTAAATCCTTGCATCTTTCAGTAGTTGAGGGCAGAAGGCTCGCAAATGGATTTTTTCCCCACAAACAAAACGATGCGGCCTTTTGCTCTCGGTCATAATATGAATGACCGTCCCATTCTGAAGGCGGATGTGGTCCGGGATTGTCTTCACATTCTCGGGCCTGATCTGGAGAAGGATCGCCAGGTCAACCCCGGACCAGTCCTCTCTGGCCGTTCTGGTCACTTCTATTGGGACGGTATCCGTCCCCTCCACAATCACACATCCCAGAAGCCACCACATATCAAGTCCTGGTGGGATTCTGGGAAGGCGGAGACGGGCCGTTCTTTTTCCCATGTGGGAGGGGTACATTATGACCTTGCTGGTTTTGCAAGGAGTCATAGCGTGTTGCATAGCGAGGGCTTCTGACTTGAACAGCACCGAAATGGTGCCGTACTGTCTGCTCCTCGCTATGTATTCTGTGTCTTCTCTGATGCACCGCAGCGTTGTGGGATTAAAGCTGCCCTTTTGGTTTGTGCTGAGATGCATCTATAATGCACCGTTCTGCGCTCCACTGCCTCAATAGCTTCTACTGGGACAGTTAAGTTGGCCCAGGTTTGCTCTTGCTTGATGAGCTTCCATGCCTGGGCCAACTTTTCATCTTTGTTTGAGAGGTCCATGTTGAAGCATGGCCTCTTTTTTGCTGCTGCCGCAGTGAAAGTATTCTTCTTGTTGTCGTTGGGGGTGTTGTTGTCGTTGTCGTTGTTCTTGTTGGTGTTGTTGATATCACTGTCGCTGTTATCATTGTTGTCTTTGGTGCCACCGTTGTTCTCGGTGCAGTTGGTATTGTTGCTGTTGGTGTTGTCGCTATTTGTTTTCATGTTAGTGGTGTTGATATTGTTGTTGTATTTGTCATTTTTTTTTTTGTTATCTGTATTTTCGTCGTCGCTGTTACTGTCATTTTTTTCAAAATTAGAGTTCTTATTGGTATCATTGGTGTCTTTGTTTACCTTGTTTGTGGTGGTGTTTGTGTTATCAATTTCTGTTAATTTCGCCGTAGCGCTCCTCTCAACTTCTACGTCGTTGTCGCACGACAGCAGACATATCGCTGGGGGGCGTGGCTCAGCCATGTTTTTTTTCTTTTTTCTCGATCATTTTTTAAAATGTAAAAAAGTTCAAATATTTGGGCCAAAAGGCCCAAATATTATTCTTTCCCCTTCACAGAGCAAAGTCCAAGGGCTTGTATGCCTTACACAACAACAAAAAATTCAATAAATCAGTTTTGACAGTCAGACTCAATAATAATAATAATAATAATAATAATAATAATAATAATAATAATAATAAAGAACACAATAGGCCTGACCTGGCGGTTTTGGACAAGGAAAAAAGATCGTGCCTGATTGTAGATGTAGCCTACTCATTTGACACGAAAAAGTGCAAAAAAAGGAGAGGGAGAAAATTAACCGATACCAGGATTTAAAGTGGGAGTTAAAAAGGATTTGGAACTGCCATGAAATCATGGTCGTCCCGATTGTCATAGGCGCACTAGGTTCTATCTCAAAGAGTTTCCAAGGATGGTTAAAGAAAATTAGCCCAACCCCGCTTTTTGGAACACTTCAAAAGGTATGCTTGCTGGGAACAGCAAGAACCCTCCGATACGTCCTGAATATCTGAGGCTGCAGGTAGCGGCTTGATATTCATTTCAACAAACCTTCCAGTTAAATAACTTCAATGACTGAGACTAAAAAAACAACAATAATAATAATAATAATACTTTCTTTATTAACCACAAGGGTTCACACAAAGTAAAACATAAGGACAATACAGGACAATACAGGACGCTACAAATGGGCATTTCTGCGTGTAAAAAACAAAAACAGACGATGTAACAAAAAAAAGAAACAATGAAAAATTCCCCAGTAGGGGAGAGACTTCCGAGGGACATTCGTGGAGAAATCCTATTAAAAAAGCCACGGTGACCCTGACCACCAGGGCAAGTGCCTTCTCCCAGTTTTCCACCTTCAATTTATAGGCGCATACTCAGAGTAGGCCCATTCACTCGGACCATGCTTCCCTCTCTCACCCATCTTTCATCAAAATACTGGGAAGAGAGTACTCCCCTCTCTACCATGATTTTCCTTTTCAAATGAAATTTGAAAAAGTTAATCAGGGCATCACCGAAGAGGTAAGTGCTCGTCTTCAGCCCTTTCAAACGCGTCAACCACACTATCTCTTTCGCCATGACCACCAGACAGATAGAAACTGCCTACCCTTCCCGGCTAAAGGAAGAGGGCGAGGCAATCCTCACGATGGACTCAGCTGATAGCCGGATCCGTCCCACTCGCGACAGCAGGTGTTCGACATAAACCCACAAGTCAGCAATGC
Source organism: Eledone cirrhosa (assembly GCA_964016885.1). Taxonomy (NCBI): domain Eukaryota; kingdom Metazoa; phylum Mollusca; class Cephalopoda; order Octopoda; family Eledonidae; genus Eledone; species Eledone cirrhosa. Next base: position 149,907,965 of record OZ024741.1, read on the forward strand.
TCGGACGCTGGACGAGTGCATGCAGGACGGTTTCCTCGCCCTGCGCGCATCTCGGACATGCGGCTTACGGCACTTATGCCTATAGAGTTTATCCCGAACTGACAAAGCTTTTCTGTAGCACTGCCAGGCCAGGGATTTCTGGAAGTTATCCATAGGGCCCGGCCCGAAAGTACTCCCGAACAGATTGGCTAGTTGATTTTCGTCGACGCCCAGAGTCTCCCCAAGTACGTCGTCGCTCTTCCCCTCCACTAATCCTCTATAGAACGCCGAGGTGGAGTTTCCGTCTGGAGGTCTGGACCGAACCAGACCCCTAGCAATTTAACCGGTCCGTCCGTCCAGCGCCCGACAACGCTGTTGGACGGCAGGGACCTGCCTCTCCAGGTGCCGAGCTGCAGGCCCACCGACTTTTCCTGGTTGATCATTGCTCCTGTCACCGCCTCGTATTCTCTTAGTGTAGTGCCGATCGCCTCGATGTGTTTGGTGTTCGACACCACTACGATGACATCGTCTACATATGCTGACACGGATCTTCCGCATCCCAGTTCGCACGGGACCCCCTCAATGTCTCCAGTTTGTGGAGTAGTGGCTCGAGAGTCAATACTTACAACAGGGACGAGAGGAGACATCCTTGGCGGACCGAGCGTATGATGTAGAACGGTTACGAAAGGTGACCGTTCACTCTCACCACAGAGCAGATGTCACTGTGCATGGCAGCGATCCAGCCTCTGAAGACGGGCCCAAAGCCAGCCGCCCTCAGGACTGCCGCCAGATAACCCTATCGAAAGCTTTCGACTGATCTAAATTGAGCAAAGACCCACCCGTTCCAGGTTCGCTAGCTACCCTCTCCACGATGTATTGCATGAGGTGGAGGTTGTCGTGGATGGATCTGTCTGGGATGGCGCATGTCTGCGCCTCCCCCACCAGACCACCAACGACAAGCGCCAACCTTTTTGCTAGCACCTTGGCCAAAATCTTGAACTCTGTGTTTAGCAGAGTTATGGGCCTGAAATTATCTATGTTATCCCCTTTGTTCGGATCCTTTCTAGGCAGCGCCACCGCTCCTCGGCTCCCTGCCAGTTGCAGTTGACGTCCGCCAAGAGGTCTCCGAACAAGTCTGGCATGTGCACGTAAAGTTCGTAGGGCAGACCATCCAAACCAGGCGATTTACCCCTTGTGCAGCCAATCATTGCCCCCCGTACTTCAGCGGTTGTTATCGGCTTTTCGCAATATTCCGCTTCAGTTGCCGAGAGCCGCGGCAGTCCGTCGAGGTAGGCACTAATGTCCATCCCGCGATCCGGCCCGCCGCTGCCCCCGAACAGCTGGGCGAAGTGTCGCTGAAAAGCTTCACACATTTTCCCGGGATCATGCGCCCGTCGTGGTCCACCAAAGACCGGATCGTGGCTTTGTTTCCACGACGCACCTCCGCCACTCGGGCCCATTGAACGGTTTTCGTCCCCTCGTGTCTGAGAGCATGCACCTAGCTCTGACAACGCAGCCTTCGTGCTTTGCATTGAAGAATTGGTCGAGGGCCAATTTCGCCGCAAGCGCCTCGTCTAATTTTCTAACTAGTTCTCCCTCTGTTCTATTTTTCTCTATTGCTAACGCCTTACTAAACCTAGTGGACTCTATTCTAATCGCTCTTTTCAGAGAAAACCACCATTTGTTGCCCGCTTAACTAGTTCGCTAATCCGGTCTCTGTAGGCCTTGTGCGCTGTTAATGACGCGTTTAGCTTCCAGTAGCCGGGTCCTTGTCTATGAAGCCTATCTAAGTCAACCACACAGATCACAAATTTGTGGTCCGTGTAGCTGACTATCTTGAATTGTGAAACATTACAAATGCTGTTTACGAAGGATCAACTCCTAAATAAAAAAGACGAACTCGTAACTGCATACAAACACAGATTGCGGAAGTCTTACCTCGCCCTCAAACCCCCTAATGATCCGGTTGGGTAGACAAGGGCTGAAACACCCCACTTGCCGAATAAGATATGGAAAACCCCAACTTATATAGGTAGATGTACCCCCTTTCTTTTCCTCTATGTTTTCTTCTTCCCTTTGTCTCCTCCTATCACTTCTTCCCACCACCGATCTTCTTCCTCGTTTGTTTCTTTGTTTTTTTTCCCCTTTCGCCTACCCGAGGCAGCCCATCGAGCCTCTTTAGCCTCAGTACCCCACCCCAATAACTTATAGATAGCATTGGCCGATAACGCTATACTAAATATTCATAGCAGCTGTGTTAGACCCCAGAGATGTGGTATTAATTTTTAATACCCAATTCTAAAATTTCAATAATTCTCATCTAGCAACTCATTCTATAGCATTGGCCGACATAGCAGAACCAACTAAATATAGCAGCTGTGTTAGACTCCTTAGTTTTTGTTTTATTTCACTTCTCACTTTCCAATCTTACATTCTGATATATCTTTCTCTCATTTTTTATTATATTCTTTTTTATTATATTTTTTCAATGTCCCCTAATCTCATTTGATTTACCAATTCTATAACGTCCCTCCTCCTTTTTTCTAAAGAAACCTTTTTTCGCCTACCTCCTCTGGCCTACTTTCATACACATCCCTTAGAATTTGCCGTGTAGATTTGACCTTCAACGCTTGACCGGCTCTACCCACTCCCCTATAGTTCTACAGGCAAGTTCAGGCACCCCCCAACCCGCACCCACTACCATGATAGACTTTTCTGCGTCTGCTACAAATTTTGACTAATCTTCTACAATCTTCCCATATAAGGAAGTACCCCTTGAAAAGTTCGGCTATTTATTTACCAGACTAAAAAAACTCTTAATTTAGTCCAGAAATAGCCGTCGAAACGGCTTGAGCTCTGCCGTCGGGGTCATACTTTCTCCTATTACCCACTCTACTACCCTAAGTATTGAGTACTCTGGTGCGTTATGGTCCATCTGGTTCCTTACCACAACTCCTTCGTTATATATATATATATATATTCTCTTTTTTTTTTCAAAATACGTCAGAATTTGTTTATCCCTTCCAGATATTATTTGGTCGTCTTCGTGTTATTATTCCACCTCCTCAACAACTTCCCCGCGGCTCTCCTCATCTCCGCCGTCTTTAGCTTTTGTCGCCATTCACTTCTTTCCACACATCGTTGTCATCTTAATTATACAGCAGACATCATAGTTATCTCTCCCCCTCCTCCTCCTCCCCCCCCTCCCCCTCCTCCTCCTCCTCCTCCTCCTCCTCCTCATCATCATCATCATCATCATCATCACCACCGCCTCCATCATCATCATCGTCATTATCAAGAAGAAGAAGAAGAAGAAGAAGAAGAAGAAGAAGAAGAAGAAGAATAACAACAACAACAACCACCACCATCACCACCAACACAAAATACGTATGTATCTCTTTCCTTTAAGCAAAATTCTATTCTTTGCCAGACGACATCAACTAAGTTCGATCGCTTGCTGTTTGTTCATCTAAAGTATGGCAGGCAAGTAATATGGCTGATTAAAAATACCCTAGAGGAGTCACACAATTGTCATATAATGAGGCTATGAACTTTAACTATGCAATGAGTAGAGGAAAATTTCTCCTAGGAGTGCTTAAAGTTTAAGGGGTCGATCGTCAGTTTCGACCAAGGAAATATGGTTCCATTGTTTTGTTTTTCTTGTTCCCTATACTATCTACCAGTCGAAACTCCTGGCAAAAGAAGACAGGATTTAAACTCAGAACGCACAGAGCTGGAAAATATATCGCAAAGTATCACGTCCGACTCTTTAACAAGGCATAGACTGGTATTTATTTATCCACCTCGAAAGGATGAAAGGCAAAGTTGACCTTGACGAGATTCCAACTAAAAACACAGACAGCCGGAACAAATCCGATACAATTACTTCGACGCTCTAACAATTCAGTCAATTCGCTGCTTAACATATAAAAACAATTAAGGCAGATAACTGCTGAAAATATAGGAATGTGGATCTGGTCTTGAAATGGCACTAGGGGGAATGTCATGAGACCCCACCCTCTGTCAACATAATCTTTCAGTTACTAAAATAAATAACAACAAAAACACAAGACAAACTAACCAAGTAAAAGAAACAAGTAAACAACGAAACCAAACAACCGGTCAACCAACCAATAACCTAGCCATTCTGAAAAACGAACTAACCAATCAACCAGCCATACTAACCACCCAGTCATACTAACAAACCAAACAACCTACCGAACTACCAATCAACCAACCATCATGTCAACCAACCAACCAACCAACCAACCAACCAACCAACCAACCAACCAACCAACCAACCAACCAACCAACCAACCAACCTACCAACCTACCAATCAACCAACCATCATGTCAACCAACCAACCAACCAATCAACCAACCAACCAACCAACCTACCAACCAACCAACCAGCCAACTAACCTACTAACCAAACCAACTAACCAACTAACCAACAAACCAACCAACCAGCCAACTAACCTACTAACCAACTAACTAACCAACTAAACAACCAACCAACTAACCAACCAACCTACCAATCAACCAACTAACCAACCTACCAAACAACCAGGCAACCAGCCAGCTAACAAACAAGCAAGCAAGCAAGCAAGCAACCAGCCAACCAGCCAGCTAACAACCACCCAACAAACCAACCAATCAACTAAACATGCAACCGGCAATCGAACGGAGAAACCAATTAACCAACCAACCAACCAGCCAACCAACAAAAGAACGAACCAGACAGCCACCCTGCCAGCCAACGAATGAACGAATCCACATACCAGCCAACCGACCAACCAGCCGACCAATCAACCAAACAACCAATCAAGCAGCTATCAATCAACCAAAAAACCAGCCAGCCAACGAACGAAAGAACGAACCAATCAAATATTCACCCAATCAATCAACCAACCAACCAGCCAACCAACCAACCAACCAACCAACCAACCAACCAACCAACCAACCAACCAACCAATCAACCAACCAACCAGTGACAGTAACCAATCAGCCAGTCAACGAACGAACCAGCCAACGAACCAGCCAACCAACCAAGCATCCAACCTACCAACCAACCAACAAACAAACTAACTAAGCAAGCAACTAATGAAGCAAACAGCCAACGAACCAACGAACCAACTAAGCAAGGAACTAAACAAGTAA
>OZ024741.1:149918103-149945603 GCA_964016885.1 Eledone cirrhosa
CTTTCGGTGAAAATGGGGGATTTCAGATAAACTCACCCCCAGAAATTCGTCTGGAAACATTTCGAAGGATAATTACCTTCAGAATTGTTTCAAATGAAACAAAAAAACCAGCATTCCTCAGTCAAGGGGAAATTGAGGCAACCTTAATAAAGATATTGCCAGACATTGACTTTATGCAGAGGGCGAAACAGTACGGGAGTATTTCGGTACTCCTCAAAAGCGAGGCCCTTGCACAAAGATACTCAGTGACGCCAATACTGTCACAAAAATACACCTTTTTCCCTACATACCTGGGAAAAAGGACACAAAAAATTAGAGTTTCAAACATACCACCAAATATTAATATTTGGTGGATATTGGCAGGATTTTTAGAGGAGAGAAAAGACACTATTCCCTCCATAAAAAAGTCCATCAGACACACCTGGTCTGGTACAAATTTGGAGATTCTGGTGCAAATGAGCCCGGAAAGAATCTCCAAAATACTAGAAAAAGTGATGGTGGACAACAACAGCCACATAAACATTGTAGTTGAGGGACGAAAACCACATTGTTTTCGTTGCAATAACACCACACACCTAAAGGCCTCCTGCCCTTTACAAACACGCTCAACCAAAATAATACAAAAGAAAACACTGTTACCAACACCAACACCAAAGCAACCACCACAAGTACAACGACTGACGAAACGGGCAACCACACCAAAACAAACAGACACTCAACAACAACAGAAAAAAACAGAAACAACACCCTGAAGAACACAGCCCCACTCCATCCCACTCCATCAAACACTCCCACAAACACACACACCGAAACACCACCACCACACAACATACCCCTACCCCACACACCTGACGATGATTATTCATCGACGGATGAAGCTGCTTCTCCTTCTTTAAGTGAAGAAGAGGGAGAGCCGCGGAAATCTAAAAAACAAAAAAAGAGACACCACAAAACCCCCAAAACTCCAAACACCAACACACACCCACAGACACAAACAAAAACACAAACAACACCATAGTCAAACATCCCCCTACCAGCAAAACCAACACCAACACCACCCCAAACACAAGCACCCACCATAAAAAGAAAACTCCCGGACGAACAACAAACTAAAACAACACAACAAAAACATAAACAACAATACGCTTACATCAACACAAATAACAAGAGTTTGATGGAGGTCATCTCCCAAAACCCCAAGGTGGAGACGGAGGGGAAAACTTTCGTCAAAGCAGAATCGTCTCAACACCTTAAACTTATAAGGGTTTCTATGGAAACCTATAATGACCTAAAAAATAAATTTTCACAGGACGTGGGCAACCCCTGCCACAAACCCATCAACCGCGTCCTGTTAAAATGTTTCCCCACCCCACCCAACACCCCATCCAGCACCTAAATGGAGATTGAACAACCCGATCTCCAGGAAACGAAAAGGTAAGTGCACCTTTCGTCCTTTTTCTCCAACTCTTCTTCACCAACATGGCTAGTTTACGAGTTGGAACCGTGAATGTGCGTGGTCTAGGGATGCCCTCGAAACAGGGCCAACTTTTAAACGACCTTAGGTCACACAGTATGGATGTGATAGCCATCACCGAGTCCAGGATCCACAACAGGCAGCAACTACCCCCTACCTTCGGCGACTGTGAGATCTACGCATATCTCTGTCAGCCAGGAGGTGGAGGTGGAGTGACTGTCATGTTTCGGAAGAACCTGGACGTCGGAGTACAGCAAGTATACTTGGACCCGGAGGGTAGACTGGTAGTCCTAGACGTGAACAGTATCGGAGGTGGAGCCTTCAGACTGGTGGCCGTTTATGCCCCGACCAGGCAATCACAATCACGGCCAGACTTCTTTAAGCGTCTAGAGTCTTTTCTGGGAACGTCTCGCTCCTTACTTTTAGTGGGGGACTGGAATGGTATCCTAGATGCACGATCGGAATACGTGGGAGCATGTCCCAGTAGAGCGGGGTGCAACAGCCTCAAAACTTTAATCGGCCAATTCCAACTGGCCGATAGGTATCGACTGGATTTCCCGACTGCACCACAGTGGACGTGGGCAAACCGCAGTGGGACATCTAGATCGTATTTAGATAGGTTCTTCATTAGAGAAAGGGACAAGGAGATGTTAAGCTATCCACGAATGCACATGGTTGCCTATTCAGATCACAAGTTAGTCGTCTGCTTAGTCAACCGTGATAGAATACATAGACAGGGTCCCGGATACTGAAAGCTGAATGTATCGTTGTCGGCACGTAAAGCTTACAGTGAACGGATAAGTAGACTAGTCAAGCAACAGTTAACGGGAGCCATCGTCAACAATAGATGGTGGTAGTCTCTCAAGAAAGCAATTAGAATAGAATCGATAGGGTATAGCAGAGAGTTAGCCTTAGAGAAAAACAGAATAGAAAGAGAACTAGTAGCCAAGGTAGAGGAGGCACTTAGTGGCAACGCGGCTAGAGTGTTAGCGTCGAGAACGGCACTGGACCAGTTCTTCGATGCGAAACACGAAGGCAGCGTGGTCAGAAGCAAAACACGTGCTCTAGGAAACGAAGGAGCGAAAGCTGTCAGCTGGGCCCGAGTGGCGGAGGCAACAAGTGGCAACAAGTCCACGATTCGGTCTTTGAAAGACCAAAACGGACGCGTGCTACTTGACCCCAAGCAAATGTGCGCAGCCTTTCAGCGGCACTTTGCGCGACTGTTTGAGCAGAACGACGGTGAGCCGAACGGGGCAATGGATTTTAGTTCATACCTCGACGGCCTGCCGCGTCTCTCGAACACGGACGCCGAGTTCTGCGAAAGACCGATTACAGACACTGAGATACGGGACGCTCTGGGCCGCTGCGGGAAACGCAAGTCACCCGGTCTAGATGGTCTACCCTACGAATTTTACATAGGCATGCCGGACTTGTTCTCTGGCGTCCTCGAAGCTGTCTACTGCAATTGGCAGCAGAACGGGAGAATTCCCAGTTCTGCAGGCAAGGGCGTAGTAACGCTGATCAGGAAAGACAAGAACAAGGGGGACGAAATTAACAACTTCAGGCCCATAACTTTGCTCAACACAGAGTTAAAGATTTTGGCCAAGGTGCTAGCGACGAGGTTGGCGCTTGTCGTCGAGAACCTGGTAGGGAAAGCGCAAACGTGTGAAATCCCGACCAGGTCCATACACGGCAACCTCCACCTCATGCGATACATCATAGAGAGGGTGGGTAGTAAACTCGGCTTCGGTGGGGCTCTGATCAACTTGGATAAGTCTAAGGCATTCGATAGGGTCGACCATCGAGACTTGGAAGCGGTTCTCAAGACGGCCGGTTTCGGGCCCGTGTTCAGAGGATGGATCGAGGCGATGCACACCAGCATCTGCTCGAGGGTCAAGGTGAACGGCTACCTATCGGAGCCGTTCGCAATCACGCGTTCCATACGACAGGGGTAGCCTCTCTCCTCCATTCTGTATGTATTGACTCTAGAGCCACTACTGCAGAAATTGGAGCTGTTGCAGGGCATCCCTCTGTCATCTACTACCGCTTGACTGTCGCGCCTTGTCCCCGTGAACACCTCGCCAAGATGGAATGCATGCTCTTCCAATTTCTGTGGAAGAAGCAGGCTCCGCTGGTGAGGAGATCCGTCTGCTGCCAGCACCCTTTCAACGGAGGGCTGGGAATGCCGTGGCTGATGATGCGCAAACATGCGCTGAGGCTGCGGCAACTCCAGGTATTCCTCACCGACCCACAACCGGTGTGGGCACCGTTTGTGAGACAGGCTTTCCCACAGCTCGTCTCGCTGACGGAGCTGCAGTACTGGGTGAAGAAAAGACTGAAAACGATGGGCGCCTGGCACATTGAATGCGCTCAGGCGCTCACAGTCCTCTGGCAAGCGGGCGCAGCAATCAGTGGAGACTCCACTTTGACATTCTATAGAGGGATTGTACGTTACAAGGGAGACGACGTTCTCGGAGAGACTCTGGGCGTCGAAGACGATGATCTCACCAGTCTGTTTGGTAGGACTTTCCGCCCGGGACCTATGGACAACTTCCAGAGGTCCCTGGTCTGGTAGTGCTACCGAGGAGCTCTACCGGTTCGTGACAAGATCTACAGGCACGGACGCCCCGACAGGGATCCTTCCAAGAGGACGTGTGCAAGATGCGCGCAGGACATTGAAACAGTCCTGCACGCAATTGTACACTGCCCGGGCGTAACCGACCTGTGGAACTATGTGGAACAACTGCTGTCGCGTATGGGACAAATCCAGTTGACTGCCGAGTCCATAGTAAGGATCAAACCGCCAGACTCTTTCAAAAAACGAAAGAGAGGCGGTTTTTCTATGTACGGTGGCTATGGTGAAAGAAGTTATATGGTGGACGAGATTGAGAGGACTGAGGACAGATGCCTTTCTTTCCGGACAACAATTGATTCCCTTCTTTAAGTATCACTTTAGAAGGAGAATCAGGGTGGAGAGAGAGGCACTGCACCCCAGTACATTTACTGAAAGGTGGGTGAATGAAGCGAAAATGGCCCGAGTGATTGGGCCTTCTCTGTTTATAAGCCTGTAGGTTGAGGAAGAGAACAAAAGGAAGAAAGGAGCACTTGCACAACACGCTCCTGGAGTTGAGGGTTGTTCTATCGACGGGGTATTAAACAACCCATTTGTGGCGCTTCCCCCCTACTGGGGATTTCGATTGTTGTAATTGTTTGTTTTTATATTTTTTACACGACTGTATGTAAAATCTCCGGCATGTCTTTGTATTGTCCCCTTTTCTTGTGCGCCCTTGTGGCTAATAAAGAAATATATTTATCTATCTATCTATCCATCTATCTGTTTTACTTGAGACGTGTTCCAGTTCGCTGGTAAGTTTTTGTTGATTTTCTAAGTAAGAAATCAAAAATTTATTGTTAAATTTATTACTATTTTATAGCTTGACCCCACGTCTGGACTTTCAGACGGTGGGTCAAGTCATCTTCACCCCTCCCTGGGGTGAAATTTTCGTTTGAAAAAAAAATTTCGCCGGTGAAAAAAAAGTGTAAACAGACCTTGCATTCAGTCATGAACGCTGCGTTCATAACTAGAAGTGATGGAGAGGCGGTAAGAGTGTTAAGCTCGCAGTCACCTCCTCTCTCCACCTCATTGAAAGACATCGAAAATGTCGTCAGTTTTGAAAACACGATGTCGGACGTTGATTGTAACATCAACACTAACACAAACACCAATAACATGCAAAATATAAACAACACCAACCAGAACAACAACAACAACAATAATGACAACAAGAACAACAACAGCAACAATGATAACAACAACACCACCAACAACAACAGCAACAATGATAACAACAACACCACCAACAACAGCAGCAACAATGATATACAACAACACCAGCAACAATAACAACAACACGAACAACTCCAAGAACAAGGAAAAGATTTCCTTTGCTCAAACCGTCCAAAAGAAGGAACTGTTCACATACCTTGACATTTCCAATGCTAGGGAAATGTTAAGCGATGCAAAACAGTATGTAACTTTTGGTGAGAGTGGTGCTTTCAGTATCACTTCTCAACAGTTACGCAGAGAAACTTTTCTAAAAACAGTAATTTTTAGGACTGTTTCAAATGTGTCGAAAAAACCAGTTCAATTATCCCAAAACGATATTGAACTGGTTCTGAAGAACTCCATGAAGGATATTGCCTTCATCCAAAAAGGGAAACTTTTTGGAAGCATTTCAGTGTTGTTGAAAGACCAATTGACGGCACAAAAATATTCTGTATCGCCTATTTTCTCCCCCCTTTACACTTTTCCTCCACATATATGGGAAAAAGAACACAAAAAATAAAAATTTTGAACATTGCACCAAATGTGAACGTCTGATGGATTCTAACTGGCTTCATCGATTTCGACGAAGACACCATCATTTCGGTGGGAAAGTCCTCCAGAGGCATATTCAATGGTACAAGCATGGAAGTTCTGGTCCAAATGAGGCCAGAACGGATAACTAAAATACCCCAACGTGTGCCTCTGGATGGAATTTTATGTTACCACTGTTTAAGCAGTGGTCATCTGAAGGCTTACTGTCCTCAGTTAACTAAAAAAAAGAAGCACTACTGCCAACACCCAAAACAACAACACAACCACCACCACCAACACCACCACCACCACCACAACAACAACAACAACACGCAAACACAACCAAAACAAGAACAACAAACCAACCTGCAAGCACAGTCCCACCCAGCACCACTCCACCTAAAACCACTGCAAAAACACCCACAAACACAACAGCTCCCCAAAACATACCCCTTCCAAATAACACAGATACCACAACGGACGAGGCCCCCACATCATCACCAAGTGACGATGAGGGAGAGCCTCTCCGTTCGAAAAGAAAGAAGAAAAGACACCACAAGAACAAAAAAACAACAAACATCACTACAAACATACAACCACCAACACAAACAACACAAACATTACAAACAAAAACCCCCCGTCCCGAAAACAAAACCATGACATCACTCCAAACACAAACACCTACAACAAAACGAAAGCTCCCACAAGAACAATAGACAAAAACCACCGCAACACAACAAGAACATTACACATACATAAACAGTAAAAACAAAACTTTAATGGAGGTCATAACCAACGACCGTTCGGTGAAAACCGAAGGGAGAACTTTTTTGAACTGTGTAGACAAACCTAATTTAAAGATGATTAGGGTCCTTACGGACACCTATAAGTCTTTAAAGGAAAACTTTCCTAAGGACGTGGGTAATCCTTGTGTTAAACCCATTAACCGCGTCCTTTTAAAAATTTTCCCCACCCTCACCCCAGACACCCCACCCCACCAAACATCTCCGTCCCCACCCCGCCGGAAACCACCCAGACAACCCCTCTAACACCCCCATGGAAACCGTGCGGCCTGATCCCCGGGAGACGAAGAGGTGAGTGTTTTCTTCTCTTTTAACTTTTCAGAACCAACACGGCCAATATAAGAGTTGGATGTGTGAATGTACGCGGCCTGGGGATGCCCTGAAAACAGGGCAAACTCTTAAACGACCTCAGGTCGCACAGTATGGATGTAGTAGCTATTTGCGAGTCCAGGATCCACAGCGAGCGACAGCTGGCCCCCCATCTTCGATGACTTTGAGATTTACGCATCTCTCTGTCGGCCGGGGGGTGGGGGCGGGGTTGCCGTTTTGCTGCGGAAACACCTTGGCCTCTTAACACAGACGGTACATCTGGACCCGGAGGGTCGACTGGTGGTCCTAGACGTTGACGGTAGTGAAGGTGGAGCCTTCAGGCTGGTGGCCCCATCCGGGACACCGCGGCCAGACTTCTTCAAACGTCTAGAGACTTTTCTGGGAACGTCGCTTTCCTTGCTTTTAGTGGGGGACTGGAATGGATTCCTAGATGCACGTTGGGACTATGTGGGAGCATGTCCCGATAAAGGTCTGTGTGTGTGTGTGTGTGTGTGTGTGTGTGTGTGTGTGTGTGTGTGTAACATCCTCAAACAGTTAATCGGCCGATTTGACCTGGCCGATAGATATCGACTAGATTTTCCGACTGTGCCACTGTGGATGTGGACTAATCGTAGCGGAACATCTAGATCGTACCTAGATAGGTTCTAGTTAGAAATAAGGATAGGGACATGTTAAGCTGTCCACAAATGTTCATGGTTGCCTATTCAGATCACAAACTAGTGACCTGCATGGTCAACCTTGATAGAACCCATAGACAAGGACCCGGCTACTGGAAGCTGAACTTGTCGTTACCGACATGCAAAGCCTACAGTAGACGGATTAGCACTTTAGTTAAACAGCACTTGACAGGGGCCATTGTCAACAACAGATGGTGGTACTCTCTCAAGAGGGCAGTTAGATTAGACTCGTTAGTTTTTAGTAAAGAATTAGCGTTAGATAGAAATAGAATCGAGAAGGAATTGGTAGATAAAGTAGAAGAGGCAATTAGAAGTGGCAACGTAGCCAGCGTGCTAGCAACGAAAACGGCTTTGGACCAGTTCTTCGACGCAAAGCACGAGGGCTGCGTTGTCAGAAGCAAAATACGTGCTCTGGGAAACGAGGGAGCCAAAGCTGTTAGTTGGGCCCGAGTGACGGAGGCAAAAAGTGGCAACAAGTCCACGATTCGGTTTTTGAAGGACCAAAACGGACGCGTGATACATGAGCCGAAGCAGATGTGTGCGACCTTTCAGCGGCACTTTGCTCAACTGTTCGGGCAGGGCGACGCGCCGGGAGGGGCTATGGATTTTGGTCCATACCTCGACGGCCTACCGCGACTCTCGGACAGTGAGGCAAAGTTCTGCGAAAAGCCGATTTCGGCCGCTGAGATAGGGGACGCGCTGAGCCAATGCGGCAAATGCAAATCTCCAGGTCTCGACGGTCTACCCTACGAATTTTACGTAGCAATGCCGGACTTATTCTCTAGTCTCCTGGAAGCGGTCTACTGCAACTGGCAACAGAACGGGAGAATTCCCAGTTCTGTGACTGGGGGCGTAATCACACTAGTCAGGAAGGACTAGAATAAGGGGGGTGACATAGGCAACTTCCGGCCCATAACTCTGCTAAACACAGAGTTACAGATTTTGGCCAAGGTGTTGGCAAAAAGGCTGGCGCTTGTCGTCGAAAACCTGGTGGGCGAAGCGCAGACATGCGCAATCCCGACCAGGTCCATACACGACAACCTCCACCTCATGCGATACATCATAGAGAGGGTAGGGTGTAAACTCGGCTTCGGTGGGGCCCTGATCAATTTGGATTAGTCTAAGGCTTTCGATAGGGTTGACCATCGTTACCTGGATGCGGTGCTCGAGGCGGAAGACTTCGGATCCGTGTTCAGGGGCTGGATTGCTGCAATGCACAACAGCAACATCTGCTCAAGGGTCAAGGTGAACGGCTACTTCTCGGAGCCGTTCGATATCACGCGATCCATTCGATAGGGATTCCTTCTCTCCTCCCTTCTGTACGTACTGACTCTCGAGCCACTACTGCGGAAGTTGGAGCTATTGCAGGGCATCCCTCTGGAACCGGGACTGCGGAAAGCGGCATCGGCCTACGCTGACGACGTGACAGTAATGGTGTCGAGCGCCTCGCAAATCGAGGAAGTCGGCACCTTACTGAAGGAATACGAAAGGTTCACAGGAGCGAAGCTGAACCGGAACAAGTCCATCGGTTTGCAACTCGGATCGTGGAGAGGCAAACCGATGCCTTCCGATGGCGTCGTCGGACGCTGGACGGAAGGACCGGTAAAGCTGCTCGTGGTCTGGTTTGGTCCGGACCTCCAGGTGGAGAAGAACTGGAACGAGGTGACGGCCAAGGTGTTTGCACTCACCCAGAAGTGGGCCGAGTGCAAACTATCCTTGAAAAGTCGAGCGGAGGTGGCGAACACTTTTATAGCGTTCGCCATCTACTACCGCTTGACCGTCGTGCCTTGTCCAGCCAAAACGCTCACCAACATGGAGCGCGCGCTCTTCCAATTCCTTTGGAAGAGGTGGGCTCCTTTGGTGAGAAGATCCATCTGCTGCCAACACCCTTCCAACACACTGCCAACACGCGCTCAGGCTGCGGCATCTCTACGTATTCCTCACCGGACAACCGGTGTGGGCCCCGTTTGTGAGGCGAGCCTTCCCACGACCCGTCTTGCTGACCGAGCTGCAGTCCTGGGTCAAGCAAAGACCGAGGAAAATGGGCGAATGGCACATCGAATGTGCTCAGGCGCTCACAGCCCTCTGGCAAGCGGACCCGGCGATCAGTGGAGACTCCACTGCGTCATTCTATAGAGGGTTGATCCGCAGCAAGTGCGACGATGTGCTCGGTGAAACTCTAGGCGTAGAGGAAGACGAACTGGCCAGTCTGTTCGGTAGGACCTTCCGCCCGGGACCGATGGACAACTTCCAAAAGTCCCTGGCCTGGCAGTGCTACCGAGGAGCTCTACCAGTTCGTGACAAGCTCTACAGACATGGGCGCCCGGGCAGGGACCCTGTAAAAAAGATATGTCCGAGATGCGTGCGAGACGAAGAAACCGTCGCGCACGCATTCATACACTGCCCGGGCGTCACTGACCTGTGGGGATATGTAGAACGACTATTGTCGCGGGTGGGACCAATCTAGTTGACCACCGAGTCCATTGTCATGATCAAACCGCCACCCTCCTTCAAAAACGAAGGAGAGGCGGTTTTCCTTTGTGTGATAGCTATGGCGAAAGAGGTTGTATGGTGGACAAGGTTGAAAGGGCTGAGGTCAGACACCTTTCTCTCCGGCCAACAACTGATTCTTTTTTTCAAATACCACTTTGGAAGAAGAATCAGGATGGAGAGAGAGGTGCTGTACCGCAGCAAGTTTTATGAAAGGTGGGTGAAAGTGGCGAGAATGGCCCGAGTGAATGGGCCTTCTCTCTATATCAGCCTGTAGATTGAGGAAAAGGAGGAGGAGAGGAAAGGAGTACAAGCTCTTCGTACTCCTGGAGATGAGGGTTGCACATTTTTTCGGGGGTATGTGTTACCCATATAAACTGTCTCCCTCTATTGGGGAAAATCGACTAACTTTTAAATTCCATCTGTGATAACATTTTACACGTTTTTATTGTATGTAAACTTCCCCCTTTGTATTTGTCCCCTTCTTTTGTGCCCCTGTGGCTAATAAAGAAATATATCTATCTATCTATCTATCTATCTATCTATCTATTTATCTCGGAGAAGATTGACGTGTTTTTGTTTCGCTCCTGCATTTTGTCGGAATTTATTACGAGAAGCGGTAGGTTTGTTTAAGAAACTTGTTATTTGTTGTGTTTAACCCCTCGCCTGGGCCTGCAGACGTTGGGTAAAATAAATTTCGCCCCTTTTTGGGGCGAAATTTAATAGTTATAAGTTGTCGATAAAAAGTCGTTTAGTGACAATGGGCGCCATTAATACGACACATGCCACGCCCCCCAAGGAAAGTGATAGAGAGAAGGTAGCAGCACAACGCTGTAAACCTTCCCTCCTCACTCCCGCAAAAGACACCACGAAATCAAAAGAAAAAATTGTGGAAATGGGTGAAAACCCCCAAAGTAACAATTACACAAACAAGAACAACAATGACAATAACAACACAACCAACAACAGCAACAATGACAATAACAACATAACCAACAACAGCAATAATGACAACACCAACAAAGGAAAAAAGCAAGCCAACACGAATAACAACAACAACAATGATAACAACACGAAAGAAAACGGACCCACATCTGCAGACTCCTTCGCACAGGCGGTCCGAGAAACGCAGGCATACAAGGCACTGGACATCTCGAATGCCAAGAAATTGCTGAAAGAAGCAAGGAATTGTGTAACTTTCGGGGAAGGTGGGTAATTCACAATTACCTCCCCCGAAGAAATTAGAAGGGACACAGTCCTCAGGACCGTAATCTTTAGGACAGTTTCCAACACGACTAGGAAACCGGCTCAATTGTCCCAAAGTGAAATTGAGCTGGTTCTAAGTAGTGCTCGAAAGGATATCGCTTTCATACAGAAAGGGAAACTGTATGGAAGCATATCTGTTTTAATGCAAGATGAATTGGCGGCACGGAAATATTCTGTGTCGCCAATTGTATCCAAAGCATACACCTTTTTCCCCACATATTTGGGGAAAAGAACTCAAAAGATAAAAATCTCGGGCATCAGGCCAAATGCGAGCATTTGGTGGGTGCTAACGGGATTCTTAGAAGATGAGGACACAATCCTTTCGATAGGCGAATCCACCGGGGGCGTATTCGGCGGTAATGGCCTTGAAGTTCTGGTCCAAATGAGACCAGAACGGATAACAAGAATACCGCAGCGTGTGTCCCTGGATGGAGTCGCCTTCATAAACATTTCTGTTGAGGGCAGGCGACCTTCATGCTACCACTGTTCAAGAAGAGGTCACCTGAGGGCTTCCGGTCCCCTTTTAAATGCCCCCCCAAAAAGACGCTTCTGCCCACTCCATATACACCACCACCACCACCACCACCACCACCACCACCACCACCACCACCACCACAACAACAACACGAAAAGATAACAACACAAGACACTGTCCCACCCAACCCCTCCCCACCTAAAACAAATACAAAAGCAACCACAACAAAACCCCAAAATATACCCCTCCCCAACAACACGGACGCGGACCCCTTATGAACGTCACCCAGTGACGAAGAGGGAAAACCCTTTCAACCTGTAAAAAGAAAGAAAAGAAGGCACCCCATTAACAAAAATACAACAAACACACAACCACCAGCACAAACAGAACAAACATCATAAACAAAAAAACCCACCCCTCCCGAAAACATAACACATACTACAAAACGCAAACACACACAAGAATAACAAACAAAAACAATCACAACACAAAAACAGTATACATACATCAACACAAACAACAAACACTTGTGCAAACAATAGACAAAGACCCTTCGGTGGAAACCGAAGGGAAAATGTTCACCAATGCGGCGACTAAAGCGCATTTAAAAAAGATTAGGGTCCCAAGGGACACCTACGCAATGCTCAAACAGAACTTTCCCGAGGACGTGGGAACCCCTGTACTAGACCTAGCAACCGCGTCCTCTTGAAATGTTTCCCCACCAAACACCCCCACCCCACCACACACTGATGTCCCCACCACATCCCTAACCACCACCCCACCAAACAACCCCTCCAACAACCCCATGGAAATTGTGCAGCCTGGTCCCCAGGAGAAGGACAGGTAGGTGTCTTTTCCTTTTTCTCCACTCTGGGCCTCGCAACACGGAATGTACACCTGGACCCGGATGGTCGACTGCTGGTTCTAGACGTAGGTAGTAGTGAAGGTGGAGCCTTCAGGCTGGTGGCAGCGTATGCCCCATCTGGGACACCGCGACCGGACTTCTTCCAACGCCTAGAGACATTTCTGGGAACGTCTCGCTCCTTGCTTTTAGTGGGGGACTGGAATGGTATCCTGGATGCACGTTGGGACTATGTAGGGACATGTCCCGATAGAGGGGTGTGTAACAGCCTCAAACGGTTAATCGGCCGATTTGATCTGGCCGATAGATATCGACTAGATTTTCGGACTGTGCCACGGTGGACGTGGACTAATCGCAGCGGAACATCTAGGTCGTACCTAGATAGGTTCCTAGTTAGAAATAAGGATAGGGACATATTAAGCTGTCCACGAATGTTCATGGTTGACTATTCGGATCACAAGTTGGTGACCGGAGTGGTCAACCTTGATAGAACCCATAGAGAAGGACCCGGTTACTGGAAGCTAAACTTGTTCTTACCGACAAACAAAGCTTATAGTAAGCGGATTAGCACTCTAGTTAAGCAGCGGTTGACGGGAGCAATTGTCAACAACAGGTGGTGGGGCTCTCTCAAGAGAGAAATTAGAATAGAAACAATAGGTTTTAGTCAGGAATTAGCATCAGATAGGAATAGAACTGAAAGGGAATTAGATAGCTAAAGTAGAAGAAGCGATTAGGAGGGGCAACGTGGCCGGCGTGCTGGCGTCAAGAACGGCCCTAGACCAGTTCTTTGACGCGAAGCACGAGGGCTGTGTTGTCAGGAGTAAAATACGTGCTCTGGGTAACGGGGGAGCCAAAGCTGTTAGCTGGGCCCGAGTGACAGAGGCAAAAAGTGAAAACAAGTTCACGATTCAGTCTTTGAAGGACCAGGATGGACGTGTGATCCTTGAACCTGAGCGGATGTGCGCGGCCTTTCAACGGCGCTTTGCACGACTGTTCGGGAAGGGCAGCGGGCCGGGTGAGGCCATGAATTTCGGTCCATACCTCGACGGTCTGCCGCGGCTCTCGGACGGGGAGTCAAAGTCCTGCGAAAGGCCGATTTCAGCCGCTGAAATAGGGGAAGCGCTGAGCCAATGCGGCAAACGCAAATCTCCCGGTCTCGATGGTCTACCATACAAACTGTAAGTAGCGATGCCGGACTTGTTCTCCGATCTCCTCGAGGCGGTCTACTGCAACTGGCAACAGAACGGGAGAATACCCAGCTCTGTGACCAAGGGCGTAGTCACGCTGGTGAGGAAGGACGATAACAAGGGGGATGACATAGATAACTTCAGGCCCATAACTCTGCTAAACACAGAGTTAAAGATTTTGGCCAAGGTGTTAGCGAAGAGGTTGACGCTTGTCGTCGGGAACTTGGTGGGAGAAGCGCAGACATGTGCAATGCCGTCCAGGTCCATACACGACAACCTCCACTTCATGCGATACATCGTAGAGAGGGTAGGGAACGAACCCGGCTTAGATAGGGCCCTGATCAACTTGGATCAATCTAAGGCGTTCGATAGGGTCGACCATCGGTACCTGGATGCGGTGCTTGCGGCGGCAGGCTTCGAACCCGTTTTCAAGGGCTGGATTGCTGCAATGCACAGCAGCAACACCTGCTCGAGGGTCAAGGTGAACGGCTACCTCTCGGAGCCGTTCTAAATCGCGTGATCAATTCGATAGGGATGCCCTCTCTCCTCCCTTCTGTATATGCTGGCTCTCGAGTCACTACTGCGGAAGTTGGAGCTATTGCAGGAATCCCCTTGGAACCGGGATTGCGGAAAGCGGTCTCGGCCTACGCCGATGACGTGACAGTAATGGTGCCGCGCGCCTCGGAAATCGTGCAGATCGGCACCTTACTGGAGGAATACGAAAGGTTTACAGGAGCCAAGCTGAACCGGGACAAGTCCGTCGGTTTGCAACTCGGAACGTGGAGAGGCAAACCGATGCGCTCCGACGACGACATCGGACGCTGGACGGAGGGACCGGTGAAGCTGCTCGGGGTCTGGTTCGGATCGGACCTCCAGGTGGAGAAAAACTGGGACGAGATAACGGGCAGGGTGTTTGCACTCGCCCCAAAATGGGACGAGTGCAAACTATCCCTGAAAGGTCGAGCGGAGGTGGCGAACACTTATATAGCGTCCGTCATCTACTACTGCTTGACCGTCGTGCCTTGCCCAGCGAAAACGCTCACCAAAATGGTGCGCGCGCTCTTCCGATTCCTTTGGAAGAAGCGGGCCCCTTTGGTGAGAAGATCCATCTGCTGTCAACACCCTTCGAACGGAGGGCTGGGGATGCCGTGGCTGACGATGCGTAGACACTCATTAAGGCTACGGCACCTCCAGGTATTCCTCACCGGTCAGCCGGTGTGGACCCCTTTTGTGAGGCGAGCCTTTCCAAGACTCATCTCACTCACCGAGCTGCAATCCTAGGTCAAGCAAAGACCGAGAAAAGTGGGCTTCTGGCACATTGAATGTGCCCAGGCGCTCACGGCCCTTTGACAAGCGGATCCGGCAATCAGTGGAGACTCAACCTCAACATTCTATAGAGGACTGGTGCGCAGCAAGTGCTACGACGCTCTCGGAGAGGCTCTGGGCATGGAGAAAGACGAGCTAGCCAGTCTGTTCGGTAGGACGTTTGGCCCGGGACCGATGGACAACTTCCAAAAGTCCCTGGCTTGGCAGTGCTACCGAGGAGCTCTACTCGTTCAGGACAAGCTCTACAGACACAGGCGCCCGGGTAGGGACCCCTCGAAGAAGATCTGTCCGAGATGCGTGCGTGACGAGGAAACCGTCGCGCACGCATTCGTACACTGCCCGGGTGTTGCTGACCTGTGGGGCTATGTGGAACGACTATTGTCGCGGGTGGGACCAATCCGGTTGACCACCGAGTACATTGTCACGATCAAACCGCCTCCCTCCTTCAAAAACGAAGGAGAGGCGGTTTTCCTCTGTGTGACAGCTATGGCGAAAGAGGTTGTATGGTGGACTAGGTTGAAATGGCTGAGGTCAGACACTTTTCTCTCCGGCCAACAACTGGTCCTTTTTTTCAAGTATCATTTTAGAAGAAGGATCAAAATGGAGAGAAAGGTGCTCTACCTCAGCAAGTTTTATGAAAGGTGGGTGAAAGTGGCGAGAATGGCCCGAGTGAATGGGTCTTCTCTCTATATCAGCCTGTAGGTGAGAGAGGAGGAGAAGGAGGAGAGGAAGGGAGCACCCGTTCTTTGTGCTCCTGAGGAGGAGGGTTGCACATTTTTTTCGGGGGTGTGTGCGACCTACGTCAACGCCCTCTCCCTATTGAGGACTTCGATTGTTGAATTTGATTTGTTATATGTTTTTACACGTCCTTTAAAATGTATGTAACCCCCCTCCCCCCTTGTATTTGTCCCAATCTTTGATGACCTGGTGGCAAATAAATAGAAAGTTACCTATCTATCTATCTATCTATCTATCTATCTATCTATCTATCTATCTATCTATCTATCTATCTATCTATCTTTAAAGAGGACGTGGGTCCCCCCTGCGTCGGGTCCATTAATCGTGTCCTTCTAAAAAACTACCCCTCCCCCTCCCCAAACACCCACACAACTTCAAACACCCCAACCACACAACACACTGATGCCCCTACACTTCCACAACCCCCCTCCCCCCCACCCAACCCCCCCCCACCCTAATGGAAATTGTGCAGCCCGATACCCGGGACGCAGAGAGGTAAGTGCCTTTTCTCTTCACCACCAACATGGCTATGCTAAGAGTAGGCTGTTTAAATGCGCGTGGCCTGGGCTCAACTTGGAAGAAGCAATGCTTCTAAATGACCTCAGGTCACAACGTATAGATGTGATGGTTATTTGCGAGGCCCGGATCAGCAACGTGCGACAGCTGGCCCCCACCTTTGATGACTTTGAGATGCACGCATCTCTCTGTCAGCCCGGAGGTGGGGGTGGGGTTGTCGTTCTGCTGCAAAAACATCTGGGTCTCGCAACACAGATGGTACATTTGGACCCGGAGGGTCGACTAGTGGTTCTGAACCTTGGCAGTGGTGAAGGCGGAGCGTTTAGGTTGTTAGCCGCCTACGGCCCTTTCGGGTCAATGCGGCCGGACTTCTTCCATCGTCTGGAGACTTTTCTAGGGACGTCCCGCTCCTTGCTATTAGTGGGGGACTGGAATGGTATCCTAGATGCACGCTGGGACTACGTAGGGGCCTGTCTCGATAGAGAGGGGTGTAATAGCCTCAAAGGGTTAATCGGTCGATTTGATCTGGCCGATAGATATCGACTAGATTTTCCGACTGCGCCAACCTGGACTTGGGCAAATCGTAGCGGATCATCTAGGTCGTACCTAGATAGGTTCTTAGTTAGAATTAAGGATAAGGACTTTTTAAGTCGTCCAAAAATGCGCATGGTTGGCTATTCAGACCACAAGTTAGTGACCTGCATGGTCAACCTTGACAGAACTCATAGACAGGGACCCGGTTACTGGAAGCTCAACTCGTCCTTACCGGCAAGTAAGGCTTACAGGGACCGGATTAGCACTTTAGTTAAGGAGCGGTTGACGGGCGCCATCGTCAACAGCAGGTGGTGGGGATCTCTCAAAAGAGAGATTAGAGTAGTCTCTATAGAATTTAGTAAGGAGTTAGCCTCAAATAGAAATAGGAAGGAAAGGGAGTTGGTAGATAGTGTAGAAGAGGCAATTAGAAGCGGCGACGTGGCCAGAGTGCTAGCGTCGAGAACGGCCCTGGGCCAGTTCTTCAACGCGAAACACGAAGGCTGCATCGTCCGAAGCAAAATACGTGCTCTGGGAAACGAGGGGACCAAAGCTGTTAGCTGGGCCCGCGTGACAGAAGCCAAAAGAGGGAGCAGATCCACTATCCGGTCTTTGCGAGACCAGGATGGACGGGTGATCCTTGAACCTAAGCAGATGTGCGAGGCTTTTCAAAAGCACTTTGCCGGATTGTTCGGAAGAGGCGAGGAGCCGGTTGGGGATGTGGACCTCGGTCCATACCTCGACGGCCTGCCGCGTCTCTCGGACAGGGAGGCGAAGTCCTTCGATGAGCCGATTTCAGCCGCTGAGATAGAGGACGTGCTGAGCCAATGCGGCAAACGCAAATCCCCGGGTCTCGATGATCTTCCATACGAACTATATCTAGCTATGCCGGACTTGTTCCCCGATCTCCTCGAGGCGGTCTACTGCAACTGGCAACAGAACGGGAGAATTCCCTGTGCTTTGACCAAGGGCGTAGTCACGCTAGTGAGGAAGGACGAGAACAAGGGGGACGATATAAATAATTTCAGGCCCATAACTCTGCTAAATACAGAGTTACAGATTTTGGCCAAGGTGCTAGCAAAGAGGTTGGCGCTTGTCGTGGGCAACCTGGTGGGAGATGCGCAGACATGTGCTATCCCGTCCAGGTCCATCCACGACAACCTCCACCTCATGCGATACATCATAGAGAGGGTTGGGAACGAACCCGGCTTTGGTGGGGCCCTGATCAACTTGGATCAATCTAAGGCATTCGATAGGGTCGACCATGGTTACCTGGATGCGGTGCTAGCGGCGGCAGGCTTCGGACCCGTTTTCAGGGGCTGGATCAATGCCATGCACAGCAGCCGCATCTGCTCTAGGGTCAAGGTGCTCCGAGAGGTAGCCGTTCGAAATCGCGCGGTCCATCCGACAGGGGTGCCCTCTCTCATCCCTTCTGTATGTAATGACTCTAGAGCCACTGCTGCGGAAGTTGGAGTTGTTGCAGGGCATCCCGTTGGAACCGGGATTGCGGAAAGCGGTGTCGGCCTACGCCGACGACGTAACAGTAATGGTGTCTACGGCCTCGGAAATCGGGGCGATCGGCACCTTACTGGAGGAGTACGAAAGGTTTACAGGGGCTAAGCTGAACCGGGACAAGTCGATCGGTCTGCAACTCGGCACGTGGAGGGGCAGATCGATGCCCTCCGATGGCGTCGTCGGGCGCTGGACGGAGGGCCCGGTGAAGTTGCTCGGGGTCTGGTTCGGACCGGACCTCCAGGTGGAGAAAAACTGGGGTGAGGTAACGAACAGGGTGTTTGCACTGACCCAGAAGTGGGCCGAGTGCAAACTGTCCCTGAAAGGTCGGGCGGAGGTGGCGAACACTTATATAGCGTCCGTCATCTACTACCGCCTGACCGTTGTGCCTTGCCCAAGGGAAACGCTCGCCAAAATGGAGCGCGCACTCTTCCAATTCCTTTGGAAGAAGCGGGCTCCTATGGTGAGGAGATCCATCTGCTGTCAACACCCTTCGAAAGGAGGGCTGGGGATGCCGTGGCTAATGATACGTAAACACGCATTAAGGCTACGGCACCTCCAGGTATTCCTCTCCGGTCAACCGGTGTGGGTCCCGTTTGTGAGGCGAGCCTTTCCTAGACTCGTCTCACTCACCGAGCTGCAATCTTGGGTCAAGCAAAGACCGAGAAAACTGGGCGCCTGGCACACCGAGTGTGCCCAGGCGCTCACGGCTCTCTGGCAGGCGGACCCGACTGTCAGTGGAGAATCCACCTCGTCATTCTATAGAGGGCTGGTGGTTAGCAGGTGCGACGACGCCCTCGGAGAATCCCTAGGCATGGAGGAAGACGAACTGGCCAACCTGTTCGGTAGGACATTCAGCCCGGGACCCATGGATAACTTCCAGAGGTCCCTGGCCTGGCAGTGTTACAGAAGGACTCTGCCCGTTCGAGAAAGGCTCTACAGACACGAGCGCCCGGGTAGGGACCCCTCGAAAAAGATCTGTCCCAGATGCGTGTGCGACGAGGAAACCGTTGCACACGCATTGGTACACTGCTTGGGCATTGCTGATCTGTGGGGCTATGTCGAACAACTGCTGTCAAGGGTGGGACCGATGCGGTTGACCACCGAGTCTATTGTAACGATCAAGCCGCCTCCCCTCTTCAAAAACGAAGGAGAGGCGGTGTTTCTGTGCGTAATAGCCATAGCGAAAGAGGTTGTATGGTGGACGCCTCTGAAAGGACTGAGGTCAGACACCTTTCTCTCTGGCCAACAACTGGTCCGTTTCTTCCGATATCATTTCGGAAGAAGGATCAGGATGGAGAGAGAGGTGCTGCACCCTAGCCGTTTTTATGAAAGATGGGTGAAAGTGGCGCGAATGGCCCGTGTGAATGGACCTTCACTCTACATCAGACTATAGGTGAGGAAGATGAAAGACCAAGGGAGCACCCCTTCTCTGTGCTCCTGAGGAAAAGGGTTGCACACTTTTTTTGAGGATTTTGTTATAAATTTTATTCTGTTATATTTTATTTTATTTTTATATTTTGTTATTGCCTCCTCCTTATTGAGGACGCCTTGTTTTGTAAACTCCCCCCATTGTACTTGTCCCACTTTTGATGCCCCGGTGGCAAATAAAAGAAACATATCTATCTATCTATCTATCTATCTTGATAGAGTAAGACACGCTTCACATCGGCTCCGCTATTCCATCGGGATTTACCCTTACTATTGTAAGTACCGGATAAATTTTTCAGTGCAACACATTTGGAACACTAACCCCTGTTTTTTAGGGAAACATTTTTGCATTTACCCCCTTTTAAGGGGGTAAAATAAATATCTATTTTTGCCGAAAAATTTCTTTCTTGGCAGCATGGCGGAAAAGATGGCAGAGATGTCTGCCATTAGCTCTGCCACGCCCCCCAAGTCTGAAGAACAAAAAATAATTACAACAAAATTAGACAATGAAACAAACAAAGAAAATGAAAAAACAAATGTTAAGGAAAATGAGCAAACAGAAAACAAACAAACAGAAAATAATACAAATAACAACAGGGCAACTTTCGCCCAGAAAACAAAACAATCCATTACATACACACCAATTGACCTAACTGTCGCCAGAGAAAAACTGGCCGAAGCAAAGAAACACATTGTTTTGGGGGAGAACGGAATGTTTTCCATTAACCCCCCCCCCCAGAATTCAAGAAAGCCAGAGCAGAAAACACAGTTCTCTACAGAACTATACTGAACCAGACAAGAAAGCCAGCACAGCCCAGCCAAATGGAAATAGAGTTAGTCCTAAAAGACTATATGAAGAATATTCTCTTCATACGAAAGGACCGACTCTATGGCAGCATTTCGGTCCTAACAAGAGACAAGGAAACGGCGGAGAAGCTTTCCTTAAGCCCACTCTCATCGACAACATATAGCTTCTATCCCTCCTACATGGGTAGAAGAACACAGAGAGTAAAAGTAAAAACAATGCTGCCCACAATGGACTTCTGGTGGGCTATTGCTGGCTTCATTGATATGGGCGAAGACACAATGCTGTCAATGGGGAAGGCAACTGGAGATGCATTCCTGGGAATGGGCCTCGACATACTAGTCCAAATGAGGCCCGAAAGAATAGCAAAAATCCCGGATCGCATCTGGCTGGATGACCTTACCCCAATAGACATAATTGTAGAGGGGAGAAGACCAGCATGCTATTTATGCATGGAAAGGGGACACGTTAAGGCTAACTGCCCGAAACGTATCCCCCAAAAAGGACTATTGCCCACACCCACCACAAACAGTACACAAACACCACCCACCTCCAAAAATACACTAATACCACACACAGCAAACAAAATACAGACACCACCAACCACAAACACAACACAAACATCACCACCACCAGCACCAAACACAAGCACGACACAAAAATCACCACCACCAACCACAACACAAACACCACCATCACCAACCACAAGCACGACACAAACATTACCACCACCACCACAAAACCCATTCCAAACAAATAATAAAAAAAACAGTAACAAATCTACCCCTCCCGCAAAAAAAAAACAACCACACAACACGTCCCTCCCACCTAGCGCTGAAGAGTTTCCCCCAACTTCTGAAGAAGAAGGAGGAGAAGCCTTCAGACAAGTTAAAAGAAAAAAAAGAAAACACACACCCAGCACACCACAAATAACCCACACACAAACACCAACTCCAATCAAAAACACCCCACCCTCAACAAACAAAAATAAATCTGCGCCTCCCCTCTCCGAAACATTGACAGCATCACAAAAAAAGACGTTGCAATACACATATATAAATAAAGAAAACAAAAAACTGGTTAAATTAATAAACAATAACCCTATGGTGCAGACCGAAGGGCCAAACTTTATCTCAACAGAGAACTTCACCCATTTAAAAATGATAAAGGTCCCTCTGGACCTTTATCGTTCCTTAAAAGAACAATTTAGACGGGACGTGAGCCCCCCCTGTTTAAAACCGTTGAATCGCGTCCTCTTGAAAGATTTCCCCATAACCGCCCCTCTCCCTGACACAACTCCAAATACCCCAACCCCACCACACACGTGTACCCCCACACCACCACAAAACATCCCTCCACCCAACACACCTGATGCCATGGAAATTACGCAACCCGGAGAGGTAAGTGCTTTTCTTTCTTCACTTTCAACACCAAAATAGATCAATTGAGAGTTGGCTGTTTGAACGCGCGTGGCCTGGGCTCAGCTTGGAAGCAAGCAAAGCTTCTAAGTGACCTCAGGTCACAAAGTATAGATGTGATGGTTGTTTGCGAGAGTCGGATCAGCAGCGTGAGACAGCTGGCGCCCGCCTTCGATGACTTTGAGATGCACGCATCTCTCTGTCAACCCGGAGGCGGGGGGGGGGGGAGTTGCCGTACTGCTGGATAAACGTCTGACTCTCGACGTACAGATTGTTCACTCGGACCCGGGGGGTCGATTACTGGTGCTGGACGTCGGAGGCGGTGAAGGCGGGGCTTTCAGACTGGTCGGTCTTTATGCTCCCTTCGGGGCGGAAAGAGCCGACTTCTTCCAGCGTCTGGAGACTTTTTTAGGAACGTCGCGTTCCCTGCTTTTAGTGGGGGACTGGAATGGAATCCTAGATGCGCGTTGGGACTATGCAGGGGCATGTCCCGATAGAGGGGGGTGTAGCAGCCTCAAGGGGTTACTCGATCGATTCGACCTGGTCGATAGATTTCGACTGGATTGTCCAACTGCGCCAACCTGGACCTGGGCAAACCGCAGTGGACAATCTAGATCGTACCTAGATAGGTTTTTGGTTAGGAGTAAGGATAGGGACGTATTTAGTTGTCCAGAACTGATCATGGTTGGCTATTCAGATCACAAATTAGTGACCTGCGTGGTCAACCTTGATAGAACGCATAGACAGGGTCCCGGTTACTGGAAGATGAACTTGTCCTTACCGACAAAGAAAGATTACAGAAACCGGATTAGTAGCTTAGTTAAGATGCGGTTGACGGGAGCGATCGTCAACAGTAGGTGGTGGATATCTCTAAAGAGAGAGATTAGAGTAAGTTCGATAGGTTACAGTAAGGAACTAGCGGCGAATAGAAATAGGAGGGAAAGGGAGTTAACAGATAAACTAGAAGAGGCGATTAGGAGCGGAGACGTAGCCAGAGTGTTAGCGACGAGAACGGCATTGAGCCAGTTCTTTGACGCGAAGCACGAAGGCTGCGTTGTCCGAAGTAAAATACGTGCTTTAGGAAACGAGGGGACCAAAGCTGTTAGCTGGGCCCGCGTGACAGAAGCCAAGAGTGGGATTAAATCCACCATTCGGTCTTTGCGAGACCAGGATGGACGGGTGATCCTTGAACCTGAGCGAATGTGCGAGACCTTTCAAAGGCACTTTGCTCGACTGTTCGGAGGTGGCGGGGGGCCGGACGGGGATGTGGACTTCGGTCCATACCTCGACGGTCTACCGCGTCTTTCGAGCGGCGAAGCCGAGTGCTGCGAAAGGCCAATCACAGCCACTGAAATCGGGGAAGCGCTCAGTCAATGCAGCAGACGCAAATCCCCGGGTCTCGATGGTCTACCATACGAACTTTATTTAGCTATGCCGGTCTTGTTCTCCGAACTCCTCGAGGCTGTCTATTGCAACTGGCAACAGAACGGGAGAATTCCCTGTTCTGTGACCATGGGCGTGGTCACGCTAGTGAGGAAGGACGAGAGCAAGGGGGACGACTTAAGTAACTTTAGGCCCATAACTCTGCTGAATGCAGAGTTACAGATTTTGGCCAAGGTGTTGGCGAAGAGGTTGGCGCTTGTGGTGGGTGGTTTGGTGGGAGACGCGCAGACATGCGCTATCCCGTCCAGGTCCATTCACGACAACCTCCACCTCATGCGATACATCATAGAGAGGGTTGGCTACGAACCCGGCTTTGGTGGGGCCCTGATCAACTTGGATCAATCTAAGGCGTTCGATAGGGTCGACCATGGTTACCTGGATGCGGTGCTAGCGGCGGCGGGCTTCGGACCCGTTTTCAGGGGCTGGATTTCTGCCATGCACAGTGGCAACATCTACTCTAGGATTAAAGTAAACGGCTACCTCTCGGAGCCGTTTCAAATCACCCGATCCATCAGACAGGGGTGCCCTCTCTCCTCCCTTCTGTACGTATTGACTCTCGAGCCACTGCTGCGGAAGTTGGAGTTGCTGCGGGGCATACCCCTGGAACCGGGATTGCACAAAGCGGTCTCGGCCTATGCCGACGACGTAACAGTAATGGTGGCGGACGCCTCGGAAATCGGGGCGATCGCCACCCTACTGGAGGAATACGAAAGGCTGACGGGGGCTAAGCTGAACCAGGACAAGTCAGTCGGTTTGCAACTCGGAACGTGGAGGGGCAAACCGATGCCGTTAGACGGTGTCGTCGGGCGGTGGACGGAGGGCCCGGTGAAGCTGCTCGGGGTCTGGTTCGGACCGGACCTCCAGGTGGAGAAGAATTGGGGCGAGGTGACGAGCAGGGTGTTTGCGCTGACCCAGAAGTGGGCCAAGTGCAAACTATCACTGAAAGGTCGGGCGGAGGTGACGAACGCTTACATAACGTCCGTCATTTACTACCGCCTGACCGTCGTGCCTTGCCCCAAGGAAAAGCTCACCATCATGGAACGCATGCTCTTCCAGTTCCTCTGGAAGAAGCGGCCTCCCATGGTGAGGAGATCCATCTGCTGCCAGCACCCTTCGAAAGGAGGGCTGGGTATGCCGTGGCTGTTGATGCGTAGGCACGCATTGAGGCTACGGCATCTACAGGTATTCCTCAACGGTCAGCCGGTGTGGGCCCCGTTTGTGAGGCGAGCCTACCCACAGCTCGTCTCGCTCACCGAACTGCAATCCTGGGTGAAGCAAAGACCGAGAAAACTGGGCAACTGGCACACCGAGTGTGCCCAGGCGCTCACGGCTATCTGGCAAGCGGACCCGACTGTCAGTGGAGAATCCACCTCGACATTCTATAGAGGGTTGGTGGCTAGCAGGGGCGACGACACCCTTGGAGAGTCGCTAGGCATGGAGGAGGACGAACTGGCCAGCCTGTTCGGTAGAACTTTCGGCCCGGGACCCATGGACAACTTCCAGAGGTCCCTAGCCTGGCAGTGTTACCGGGGGGCTCTGCCCGTTCGAGAAAAGCTCTACAGACACGGGCGCCCGGGCAGGGATCCCGCGAAAAAGATCTGTCCCAGATGCGTGCGCGACGAGGAAACCGTTGCGCATGCACTGGTACACTGCCCGGGCGTTGCCGATCTGTGGGGCTACGTCGAACGACTGCTGTCGCGTGTGGCGCCGATTCGATTAACCGCCGAGTCTGTGGTGAACATCAAGCCGCCTCCTCCCTTCAGAAATGAAGCAGAGGCGGTCTTTCTGTGCGTAATAGCCATGATGAAAGAGGTTGTGTGGTGGACGCGCCTGAAAGGACTGAGGTCGGGTGACTTTCTCTCCGGCCATCACCTGGTTTACTTCTTCCGATACCACTTCGGAAGAAGAATCAGGATGGAGAGAGAAGTGCTTGGTCCCAGACAGTTTTATGAAAAATGGGTGAAAGAAGCGAGAATGGCCCGTGTAAATGGGCCTTCTCTCTACATTGTTCTGTAGGTGAAGAAGTGAAGAGGAAAGGGGGAGCGCCTCCTCTCTGGGCTTCCCCCGCGAAAAGAGTTGCACACTTTTCGGGGGTATGTGCAATCCCCAACACGCCCCCTCCCTTTTGAGGACTTTTTATTGTTATATTATTATTGTTATTCCTTTTTTCTTTACTCGATTTATGTAAACTCCTCCACTGTGTAAATGTCCCCTTCTTTTGTGCCCTCGTGGCAAATAAATAGAAATTTATCTATCTATCTATCTATCTATCTATCTATCTATCTATCTATCTATCTATCTATCTAGCCCCCCAAGGTGTTTGCACTCACCCAGAAGTGGGCCGAGTGCAAACTATCCTTGAAAGGTCGAGCGGAGGTGGCGAACACTTTTATAGCGTCCGCCATCTACTACCGCTTGACCGTCGTGCCTTGTCCAGCCAAAACGCTCGCCAAAATGGAGCGCGCCCTCTTCCGATTCCTTTGGAAGAGGCGGGCTCCTTTGGTAAGAAGATCCATCTGCTGCCAACACCCTTCTAACGGAGGGCTGGGGATGCCGTGGTTGACGATGCGCAAACACGCGCTCAGGCTGCGGCATCTCTACGTATTCCTCACCGGACAACCGGTGTGGGCCCCGTTCCGGAGGCGAGCCTTCCCACGACTCGTCTCGCTGACCGAGCTGCAGTCCTGGGTCAAGCAGAGACCGAGGAAAATGGGCGACTGGCACATCGAATGTGCTCAGGCGCTCACAGCCCTCTGGCAGGCGGACCAAGCGATCAGTGGAGACTCCACTTCGTCATTCTATAGAGGGTTGGTCCGCAGCAAGTGCGACGACGCGCTCGGTGAAACTCTAGGCGTGGAGGAAGATGAACTGGCCAGTCTGTTCGGTAGGACCTTCCGCCCGGGACCGATGGACAACTTCCAAAAGTCCCTGGCCTGGCAGTGCTACCGAGGAGCTCTACCAGTTCGAGACAAGCTCTACAGACATGGGCGCCCGGGCAGGGACCCTGCAAAAAAGATCTGTCCGAGGTGCGTGCGAGACGAAGAAACCGTCGCGCACGCATTCATACACTGCCCGGGCGTCACTGACCTGTGGGGCTATGTAGAACGACTATTGTCGCGGGTGGGACCAATCCAGTTGACCACCGAGTCCATTGTCATGATCAAACCGCCACCCTCCTTCAAAAACGAAGGAGAGGCGGTTTTCCTTTGTGTGATAGCTATGGCGAAAGAGGTTGTATGGTGGACAAGGTTGAAAGGGCTGAGGTCAGACACCTTTCTCTCCGGCCAACAACTGATTCTTTTTTTCAAATACCACTTTGGAAGAAGAATCAGGATGGAGAGAGAGGTGCTGTACCCCAGCAAGTTTTATGAAAGGTGGGTGAAAGTGGCGAGAATGGCCTGAGTGAATGGGCCTTCTCTCTATATCAGCCTGTAGGTTGAGGAAAAGGAGGAGGAGAGGAAAGGAGTACAAGCTCTTCGTACTCCTGGAGATGAGGGTTGCACATTTATTTCGGGGGTCTGTGTTACCCATATAAACTGTCTCCCTCTATTGGGGAAAATCGACTAACTTTTAAATTCCATCTGTGATAACATTTTACACGTTTTTATTGTATGTAAACTTCCCCCTTTGTATTTGTCCCCTTCTTTTGTGCCCCTGTGGCTAATAAAGAAATATATCTATCTAGCCCCCCTCTCTCTCTATATATATATATTGTACAAGAGTGTTGTTTATCTTAGTTGTTACGTAGTAACTTCCTGATGATAACCACTTCACTACTGGATGGACGTGCATGGACACCGGCATATCACAATGATTGCATAACTGCACCAATGATTGCATAAGCATCTGACGAAGTCAC
>OZ024741.1:149950603-149980603 GCA_964016885.1 Eledone cirrhosa
GTGGTCACCCCATAGTGTCAAACTAACCACGGAGCTTGATGCAATCCAACGAAGCTACACCAAGGGGATGGCCACGATGCGGGAGATGAGCTACTGGAGAGGTAAAAGAACTGAAACTCTACTGCTTGGAGTGAAGATGGGAGAGATACGCAGTGATATACATATGGATAATCCTGGACGGACTAGCACCAAACATTGGCATTGAGAGCTGGACCAATCACCGAACAGGACGTCACTGCGTGGTGCCAAAGGTCCCGTCTTTCACATCTAGAATTGGAAGCAGATATTGCAATAGCCTGGGGTTCAAAGGCCCTCAACTCTTCAATAAGCTGCCAAGAAATTTGAGAAATCTGCATGGTGTGGGCGTGGACGTTTTCAAGAACCATCTTGACACTCTGTTATCCAGGATCCCGGATGAGCCCACAGCACGATACGAAGGTAACCAATGGCCAGCAAACACAGACTGGAGATAGAACGCGTAGCAACAAAGGCGGTGCCCCAGTATGGCCTCAGCCGAATGGCTGGAACAGGTAAAAGGGTAAAGAGTAAAAGAGTAAAAGAGTATATATATATATATATATATATATATATATATATATATATATATATATATATATATATATATACACACAATAGTCATAGAAATGTGAAGATTTACACGATTTATTCTATTATGTAATTCGCCGTAATACATATTTCTGTTGCGTTATCAATTACCTAATGCTATCACCACGCAATCACCGACACGACTTCTTCAGACATATACAATGTAATATATTTCTAATGCAGTACAGGCTATTCTATTCGAAGTTTCTCTTTCAAAAGCCTGTTCCTATACGTAATATCTGACTCTGTATCTAAGGAATTAACTCAGCAGAAAACGGAACTTTTCTATGGATTTCACTGGATTACTCGCCTTCAGATTACATTGAGTTCTATCTACGGTACAGACCCTACCACCAAGGGTAGACCACACTGAAAAAAAAAATATATATGTATATAAAAGGTAAATATTGTTTGAATATATATAAAAAAAACATTAGGTGTATCTTTAAATCTTTATTTTCCCTATATAACGTGACTTGTACATAAATGTTGAATCTCCTAACGTTTTGATTCTTTCATTATATATATATATATATATATATATATATAAATGCATACATATATATACACATACATATATACATGTATATATATACATATATACATCTATATATATATATATATATATATATATATATATATATATATATATATATATATATATATATATATATATATACATATATAAATGCATACATATATATATACACATACATATACGTATATATACATATATATATATATATATATACATTACAAATATAAATACACACACACACATATATATACAAATACATATATATACGTATAAATGCATACATACACATTTATGCACTTTTCATCTTTTATTTGTTTATATCGATTATTTGTTTAGCTCATTATGTGTTTGTTAATATTTATTCAATAATATTTTTTTATTCATCACCATCGTCATTATTATCAACATGATTGTTAGTTTTTTTAAAGAAATTGTTGTTGTTGTTGTTGTTGTTGCTGTTGCTGCTGTTGTTGTTGTTGTTGTTGTTGGTCTTCTTCTTCTCCTCCTGCTCAATCCACCCTACTGTGTTTGTGGCTGTTACCCGATATAGATGTTGTGACCAGTATAAGAATGTTTCCTATTGTACCACAGCCCCTGGTCTAGGATGAGGAGCTTTGTTGTCCCTTCTATTAATGCCCTGCCACACTGTCCTTCATAACGGTCGATAATTTGTATGGAGGGTCTTTCTGGGTAATTCTTATTGATCCAATTAAACAGTTGTTTTGCACTATACCCAAGTTCAAGTCCATTGTCGATGCTTCCCAAGACAATTGGTAATATCAAAACCTTGTCAACTTCAAGTTAGTGTAATGTTGATTTTCCTTAAAAACATCGTCAGCAGAAAAAAATAAATCTCTGGTACCAAATGGACGTGCTATGTCAATTACCAGGTACACTTGCTTCTTAACAACTACAAATACAGCTTGCTGTGTTGTATTTTCCTTTCAGTTGTATCGAAAAGTCCCATATAGTCTGACGTCCTTGTTTTCTAGAACAGCGGTCGCCAACCGGTGGTCCGAGAGAAAATCTTGGTGGTCCGCTGAAAAATTTGGACATTATTTGCAATTTTTATGTTTTATTAATAATAAAACAAAAATAATATTTGGTTAAAATATATTTTATAACACCCCTGAAAATGTTTTTCCTCAGTAAAGAACTAACATCCATGAAAGAATTTTACAGATATGTATCATCTATTGACAATATGACAATATGACACACATATGCTTCAGTATTGTTTAATAAAATGGAAGTTCTCTGATTATAATTTTACAAATGTATTTATCTTAAAAAAAAAAAAAAAAATCATATTAGAGGTCCGCGGGATTTAAAATTATGAATTTAGTGGTCCGTGAGGTCCGAAAGGTTGGCGACCGCTGATCTAGAACATACATTTCTGTTCCCACAAAATGGGCAAAGATTTTTATGTGTATGCCAAACTAAATCTGTTGTAAAACTTCCAGGGAATTATTACAGCTGTTTTTGTGTGTCTACACTTGTCATACCCATTTTGTGCTGACGCTGAACTTTGTGAAACTATGTGAGACATAGTCTTATCTGTTTTGTCATATATTCTACAATTGGCTGAATAATGTTGCATTTCTATCATTCTCTTGATCCAATTTACTCCTAGATCCGGTTCTGATAAAATCAATCCCTAGTACTTTATCAATCTCGAAATAATGAATGGCAAAGTTGATCTCGACAGAATTTGAACTCAGAACACAGAGAGCCAGAACAAATACTCCAATGCATTTGATTCAATAGATTACCGAGTGTGTCGCCTAATGTGTTGTTTTTGTAATATAATTGTTTCTTCTTTTGGCACAAGGCCAGCAATTATCCCAGTGCATTACTGGTACTTTATTTTATCGACCCCGTAAGGATGAAAGGCAAAGTAAACCTCGACAGGATTTGAATCCAGACCATAAAGGGCTGTAACTCTATGCTGTAAAGCATGGTGTCCGACCCTCTACCTATACTGCCATCCACCGCCTTAATGTTGCAATATATTATTTTATATTTGTGCTGTTCTTGTAGCAAGTCTAGAAATAACAATTGTTTCTACTGGTGGCAAAAGGTCAGCAATAGGAAGAGAAAGAAAAAGTCGATTAAATCGACTCAAGCGCTTTACTGGTACATTATTTTATCGACCGGTAGATTGGCAGTATCGGTAGAGGGTCGGACGCCATGCTTTGCAGCATAGAGTTACGGCCCTTTATGATCTGAGTTCAAATCCCGCCGAGGTTAACTTTGCCTTTCATCCTTACGCGGTCGATAAAATAAAGTACCAGTAATGCACTGGGGTAATTGGTGGCCTTGTGCCAAAAGTATAAACAATTATTTTATCGACCTCGTAAGTATGAAAGGCAAAGTTAACTTCGACAAGATTTGAACTCAGAACGCAAAGAGCTGTAACTAAACGCCGCAAAATCATTTTGTTTGACGTTTTATAATAATATAAATAGCAACGAGCAATACAGAACAATAACAACAACAACAACAACAAAGGAAAACAGAACAAGAAAACAGCCTCGAAATGGGCGTGGTTGAGTGGTAGTGATTCAACCAGAAATGGTGATTTAAGCCACCCCTACATACAACACCCGGTTTACCCGGAACAATAAATTATAATTTCACCAAATATTTATTTATTTTAACTTCAAGAATAGTTCGTTAACTGGGAATTTTGGTACAAAAAATAAACAGGCATAGTCGCCATGTTGGATACATCAGGTGATGGATTACACACTGACATATAGATATAAATACGTATATATACACTTACATACAAATACATACATACATACAATTATATAAATACACATATACACACATATACACATATACAAACATACATGTACATACACTTGTATTGACATACATATACACCCACACACATAAATATACACATATATGTACTCACATACACACACACGCATACGCACACTCACACACAGAGAAATACTCATATATACATATACAAGCCCACACAGACACACACAGACACACACAGACACACACAGACACACACACATACACACACACATACACACACACACATATATATATATATATATTGAAACATAAGCACATACACAAGCATACACAAAGAAGAAATGCACAAACTGATGCACAGACACACACAGGCATACTGATGCACAAACACAGATGCACATTCAGAAATACACACATGCAAACATACACACATGTATATACATACACACACACACACACATTCACATATATATAAACAATCAGAAATACAAATATATATACAAATATTGATATACGCACATACAAATATAGACACATATGTAGTAAGAGACATATATAAATATATATAGTAAGAGCACATGCGTATGCATGTGACAATGTGCATGTATGTTTAAATGCTTCAATTTATGCACATATATATATACATTTTATAGCAGTTGTGTGTGTATGTGCGTATCGTGTATATGTGTATATCTGTGAGTATGAGTGTGTATGTGTGTATGTATGTATGTGTATTTAAGTGAGAACATTTTATAATGTGACTTTTAAATACATGTATGACATATAACATATGACATATAACGACTATCTCACTGAAGACATTATCACCACCACCACCACCACCACCACCACCACCACCACCACCAGCACCATCACCACCACCACTATCACCACCACCACCAGCACCACCAACATCACCACCACCACCACCAGCACCACCACCAACACCACCAGCACCATCACCACCACCACCACCACTATCACCACCACCAGCACCACCACCAGCACCACCACTATCACCACCACTAGCACTACCACCAGCACCAGCACCACCACTAGCACCACCACCAGCACTACCACCACCACTAGCACCAGCACCACCACCAGCAACACCACCAGCACCACCAGCATCATCACCGCCAGCACCAGCACCACCAGAACCACCACCAGCAACACCACCAGCACCACCACTATCACCACCACTAGCACCACCACCAGCACCACCACCAGCACCACCACTATCACCACCACTAGCACCACCACTAGCACCACCACCAGCACCACCACCAGCACCACCACTATCACCACCACTAGCACCACCAGCAGCACCACCACCAGCACCACCACTAGCACCACCACTAGCACCACCACTAGCACCACCACTATCACCACCACCAGCACCACCACTAGCACCACCACTAGCACCACCACTAGCACCACCACCAGCACCACCACTAGCACCACCACCAGCACCACCACTAGCACCACCACCAGCACCAGCACCACCACTAGCACCACCACCAGCACCACCACTAGCACCACCACCAGCACCACCACTAGCACCACCACTAGCACCACCACTAGCACCACCACCAGCACCACCACTATCACCACCAGCACCACCACCACTAGCACCACCACCAGCACCACCACCAGCACCACCACTAGCACCACCACTAGCACCACCACTATCACCACCAGCACCACCACCACTAGCACCACCACCAGCACCACCACTAGCACCACCACTAGCACCACCACCAGCACCACCACCACTAGCACCACCACCAGCACCACCACCAGCACCACCACTAGCACCACCACTAGCACCACCACTAGCACCACCACCAGCACCACCACTAGCACCACCACTAGCACCACCACTAGCACCACCACTAGCACCACCACCAGCACCACCACTATCACCACCAGCACCACCACCACTAGCACCACCACCAGCACCACCACCAGCACCACCACTATCACCACCACTAGCACCACCACTAGCACCACCACTAGCACCACCACCAGCACCACCACTATCACCACCAGCACCACCACCACTAGCACCACCACTAGCACCACCACCAGCACCACCACTATCACCACCACTAGCACCACCACTAGCACCACCACTAGCACCACCACCAGCACCACCACTATCACCACCAGCACCACCACCACTAGCACCACCACCAGCACCACCACCAGCACCACCACTATCACCACCACTAGCACCACCACTAGCACCACCACCAGCACCACCACTATCACCACCACTAGCACCACCAGCAGCACCACCACCAGCACCACCACTAGCACCACCACTAGCACCACCACTATCACCACCACTATCACCACCAGCAGCACCACCACCAGCACCACCACTAGCACCACCACTAGCACCACCACTAGCACCACCACTAGCACCACCAGCAGCACCACCACCAGCACCACCACTAGCACCACCACTAGCACCACCACTAGCACCACCACTATCACCACCACCAGCACCACCACTAGCACCACCACTAGCACCACCACTAGCACCACCACCAGCACCACCACTAGCACCACCACCAGCACCACCACTAGCACCACCACCAGCACCAGCACCACCACTAGCACCACCACTAGCACCACCACTAGCACCACCACCAGCACCACCACTAGCACCACCACCAGCACCACCACTAGCACCACCACTATCACCACCACCAGCACCACCAGCAGCACCACCACCAGCACCACCACTAGCACCACCACTAGCACCACCACTAGCACCACCACTATCACCACCACTAGCACCACCACCAGCACCACCACTAGCACCAACACCAGCACCACCAGCAGCACCACCACCAGCACCACCACTAGCACCACCACTAGCACCACCACTAGCACCACCACTAGCACCACCACTAGCACCACCACTAGCACCACCACTAGCACCACCACCAGCACCACCACTAGCACCACCACCAGCACCACCACTAGCACCACCACCAGCACCAGCACCACCACTAGCACCACCACCAGCACCACCACTAGCACCACCACTAGCACCAGCACTAGCACCACCACCAGCACCACCACTATCACCACCTGCACCACCACCACTAGCACCACCACCAGCACCACCACCAGCACCACCACTAGCACAATCACTAGCACCACCATTAGCACCACCACTATCACCACCACCAGCACCACCACTAGCACCACCACTAGCACCACCACCAGCACCACCACTAGCACCACCACTATCACCACCAGCACCACCACCACTAGCACCACCACCAGCACCACCACCAGCACCACCACTAGCACCACCACTAGCACCACCACTAGCACCACCACTATCACCACCACCAGCACCACCACTAGCACCACCACTAGCACCACCACTAGCACCACCACCAGCACCACCACTAGCACCACCACTATCACCACCACCAGCACCACCACTAGCACCACCACTAGCACCACCACTATCACCACCACCAGCACCACCATTAGCACCACCACTATCACCACCACCAGCACCACCACTATCACCACCACCAGCACCACCACTAGCACCACCACCAGCACCACCACTAG
Organism: Eledone cirrhosa; assembly: GCA_964016885.1. Lineage (NCBI taxonomy): Eukaryota > Metazoa > Mollusca > Cephalopoda > Octopoda > Eledonidae > Eledone > Eledone cirrhosa. The sequence continues at coordinate 149,958,129 of OZ024741.1, forward strand.
CACCACCACTAGCACCACCACTATCACCACCACCAGCACCACCACTAGCACCACCACCAGCACCACCACTAGCACCACCACTATCACCACCACCAGCACCACCACTAGCACCACCACTAGCACCACCACTATCACCACCACCAGCACCACCACTATCACCACCACTAGCACCACCACTAGCACCACCACTATCACCACCACCAGCACCACCAGCAGCACCACCACTAGCACCACCACTAGCACCACCACTAGCACCACCACCAGCACCACCACTAGCACCACCACTATCACCACCACCAGCACCACCACTAGCACCACCACTAGCACCACCACTATCACCACCACCAGCACCACCACTAGCACCACCACTAGCACCACCACTATCACCACCACCAGCACCACCACTATCACCACCACTAGCACCACCACTAGCACCACCACTATCACCACCACCAGCACCACCACCAGCACCACCACTAGCACCACCACTAGCACCACCACTATCACCACCACCAGCACCACCAGCAGCACCACCACCAGCACCACCACTAGCACCACCACTATCACAACCAGCACCACCACCACTAGCACCACCACCAGCACCACCACTAGCACCACCACTATCACCACCAGCACCACCACCACTAGCACCACCACCAGCACCACCACTAGCACCACCACCAGCACCACCATTATCACCACCACCAGCACCACCACTAGCACCACCACTAGCACCACCACTAGCACCACCACCAGCACCACCACTAGCACCACCACTAGCACCACTACTAGCACCACCACTATCACCACCACTATCACCACCACTATCACCACCACTAGCACCACCACTAGCACCACCAGCAGCACCACCACCAGCACCACCACTAGCACCACCACTAGCACCACCACTATCACCACCACCAGCACCACCACTAGCACCACCACTAGCACCACCACTAGCACCACCACTAGCACCACCACTATCACCACCACTAGCACCACCACTATCACCACCACCAGCACCACCACTAGCACCACCACTAGCACCACCACTAGCACCACCACTAGCACCACCACTAGCACCACCACTAGCACCACCACTAGCACCACCACCAGCACCACCACTAGCACCACCACTAGCACCACCACTATCACCACCACTATCACCACCACTAGCACCACCACTATCACCACCAGCACCACCACCACTAGCACCACCACTAGCACCACCACCAGCACCACCACTAGCACCACCACTAGCACCACCACTAGCACCACCACTATCACCACCACCAGCACCACCACTAGCACCACCACTAGCACCACCACTAGCACCACCACTAGCACCACCACTAGCACCACCACTAGCACCACCACTATCACCACCACCACCACCACCACTAGCACCACCACTAGCACCACCACTAGCACCACCACTATCACCACCACTAGCACCACCACTAGCACCACCACTAGCACCACCACTATCACCACCACCACCACCACCACTAGCACCACCACTATCACCACCACTATCACCACCACTATCACCACCACTAGCACCACCACTAGCACCACCACTAGCACCACCACTATCACCACCACCAGCACCACCACTAGCACCACCACCACTAGCACCACCACTAGCACCACCACTAGCACCACCACTAGCACCACCACTATCACCACCACCACCACCACCACTAGCACCACCACTATCACCACCACTATCACCACCACTATCACCACCACTAGCACCACCACTAGCACCACCACTAGCACCACCACCAGCACCACCACTAGCACCACCACTAGCACCACCACTATCACCACCACTATCACCACCACTATCACCACCACTATCACCACCACTATCACCACCACCACCACCACCACTAGCACCACCACTATCACCACCACTAGCACCACCACTATCACCACCACTATCACCACCACCACCACCACCACTAGCACCACCACTATCACCACCACTAGCAACACCACTAGCACCACCACTAGCACCACCACCACCACTAGCACCACCACTAGCACCACCACCAGCACCACCACTAGCACCACCACTAGCACCACCACTATCACCACCACCAGCACCACCACTAGCACCACCACCAGCACCACCACTAGCACCACCACTAGCACCACCACTATCACCACCACCAGCACCACCACCAGCACCACCACTAGCACCACCACTATCACCACCACTAGCACCACCACTAGCACCACCACCAGCACCACCACTAGCACCACCACTAGCACCACCACTATCACCACCACCAGCACCACCACCAGCACCACCACTAGCACCACCACTATCACCACCACCAGCACCACCACTAGCACCACCACTAGCACCACCACTAGCACCACCACTAGCACCACCACTATCACCACCACTATCACCACCACCAGCACCACCACTAGCACCACCACCAGCACCACCACTAGCACCACCACTAGCACCACCACTAGCACCACCACTAGCACCACCACTAGCACCACCACTACCACCACCACTAGCACCACCACTAGCACCACCACTAGCACCACCACTAGCACCACCACTAGCACCACCACTATCACCACCACTATCACCACCACTAGCACCACCACTAGCACCACCACTATCACCACCACTATCACCACCACTAGCACCACCACCAGCACCACCACTATCACCACCACTAGCACCACCACCAGCACCACCACTAGCACCACCACTATCACCACCACTATCACCACCACCAGCACCACCACTAGCACCACCACTAGCACCACCACTAGCACCACCACTAGCACCACCACTAGCACCACCACTATCACCACCACTATCACCACCACTAGCACCACCACTAGCACCACCACTAGCACCACCACTATCACCACCACCAGCACCACCACCAGCACCACCACTAGCACCACCACTAGCACCACCACTATCACCACCACTATCACCACCACTAGCACCACCACTAGCACCACCACTAGCACCACCACCAGCACCACCACTAGCACCACCACTAGCACCACCACTAGCACCACCACCAGCACCACCACCAGCACCACCACTATCACCACCACTATCACCACCACTATCACCACCACTATCACCACCACTAGCACCACCACTATCACCACCACCAGCACCACCACTATCACCACCACCAGCACCACCACCAGCACCACCACTAGCACCACCACTAGCACCACCACTAGCACCACCACTATCACCACCACCAGCACCACCACCAGCACCACCACTAGCACCACCACTAGCACCACCAGCAGCACCACCACCAGCACCACCACTAGCACCACCACTATCACCACCACTAGCACCACCACTAGCACCACCACTAGCACCACCACTATCACCACCACCAGCACCACCACCAGCACCACCACTAGCACCACCACTAGCACCACCACTATCACCACCACTATCACCACCACCAGCGCCACCACTAGCACCACCACTATCACCACCACTAGCACCACCACTATCACCACCACTAGCACCACCACCAGCACCACCACTATCACCACCACCAGCACCACCACCAGCACCACGACTAGCACCACCACTAGCACCACCACAAGCACCACCACTAGCACCACCACTATCACCACCGCTATCACCACCACCAGCACCACCACTAGCACCACCACTAGCACCACCACTATCACCACCACTAGCACCACCACTAGCACCAGCACTAGCACCACCACTATCACCACCACCAGCACCACCACCAGCACCACCACTATCACCACCACTATCACCACCACCAGCACCACCACTAGCACCACCACTAGCACCACCACTAGCACCACCACTATCACCACCACCAGCACCACCACCAGCACCACCACTATCACCACCACTATCACCACCACCAGCACCACCACTAGCACCACCACTAGCACCACCACTAGCACCACCACTAGCACCACCACCAGCACCACCACTAGCACCACCACTAGCACCACCACTAGCACCACCACTATCACCACCACCAGCACCACCACCAGCACCACCACTAGCACCACCACTAGCACCACCACAACACCACCACTAGCACCACCACTATCACCACCGCTATCACCACCACTAGCACCACCACCAGCACCACCACTAGCACCACCACTAGCACCACCACTAGCACCACCACTATCACCACCACCAGCACCACCACCAGCACCACCACTATCACCACCACTATCACCACCACCAGCACCACCACTAGCACCACCACTAGCACCACCACTAGCACCACCACTAGCACCACCACCAGCACCACCAATAGCACCACCACTATCACCACCACCAGCACCACCACTAGCACCACCACTATCACCACCGCTATCACCACCACTAGCACCACCACCAGCACCACCACTAGCACCACCACCAGCACCACCACTATCACCACCACTATCACCACCACCAGCACCACCACTAGCACCACCACTAGCACCACCACTAGCACCACCACTAGCACCACCACCAGCACCACCACTATCACCACCACTATCACCACCACCAGCACCACCACTAGCACCACCACTAGCACCACCACTAGCACCACCACTAGCACCACCACCAGCACCACCACTATCACCACCGCTATCACCACCACTAGCACCACCACTAGCACCACCACTAGCACCACCACTAGCACCACCACTAGCACCACCACTAGCACCACCACTATCACCACCACCAGCACCACCACCAGCACCACCACTAGCACCACCACTAGCACCACCACAAGCACCACCACTAGCACCACCACTATCACCACCGCTATCACCACCACTAGCACCACCACCAGCACCACCACTAGCACCACCACTAGCACCACCACTAGCACCACCACTATCACCACCACCAGCACCACCACCAGCACCACCACTATCACCACCACTATCACCACCACCAGCACCACCACTAGCACCACCACCAGCACCACCACTAGCACCACCACTAGCACCACCACTATCACCACCACTATCACCACCACTATCACCACCACTATCACCACCACTAGCACCACCACCAGCACCACCACTAGCACCACCACTATCACCACCACTAGCACCACCACTAGCACCACCACTATCACCACCACTATCACCACCACTATCACCACCACTATCACCACCACTAGCACCACCACCAGCACCACCACTAGCACCATCACTAGCACCACCACTATCACCACCACCAGCACCACCACTAGCACCACCACTAGCACCACCACTAGCACAATCACTAGCACCACCACCAGCACCACCACCAGCACCACCACCAGCACCACCACTAGCACCACCACTAGCACCACCACCACTAGCACCACCACTAGCACCACCACTAGCACCACCACTATCACCACCACTAGCACCACCACTAGCACCACCACTAGCACCACCACCAGCACCACCACTAGCACCACCACTAGCACCACCACTAGCACCACCACCAGCACCACCACTATCACCACCACTAGCACCACCACTATCACCACCACCAGCACCACCACTAGCACCACCACTAGCACCACCACCAGCACCACCACTAGCACCACCACTAGCACCACCACCAGCACCACCACCAGCACCACCACTATCACCACCACTAGCACCACCACCACTAGCACCACCACCAGCACCACCACCAGCACCACCACTAGCACAATCACTAGCACCACCATTAGCACCACCACTATCACCACCACCAGCACCACCACTAGCACCACCACTATCACCACCACTAGCACCACCACTAGCACCACCACTAGCACCACCACTATCACCACCACCAGCACCACCACCAGCACCACCACTATCACCACCACTAGCACCACCACCACTAGCACCACCACCAGCACCACCACCAGCACCACCACTAGCACAATCACTAGCACCACCATTAGCACCACCACTATCACCACCACCAGCACCACCACTAGCACCACCACTATCACCACCACTAGCACCACCACTATCACCACCACTAGCACCACCACTATCACCACCACTATCACCACCACTAGCACCACCACTAGCACCACCACTAGCACCACCACCAGCACCACCACTAGCACCACCACTGGCACCACCACTAGCACAATCACTAGCACCACCACTAGCACCACTAGCACCACACTAGCACCACCACTAGCACCACCACTAGCACCACCACTAGCACCACCACTAGCACCACCACCAGCACCACCACTAGCACCACCACCAGCACCACCACTAGCACCAGCACTAGCACCACCACTAGCACCACCACCAGCACCACCACTAGCACCACCACCAGCACCACCACCAGCACCACCACTATCACCACCACTAGCACCACCACCACTAGCACCACCACCAGCACCACCACCAGCACCACCACTAGCTCCACCACTAGCACCACCACTAGCACAATCACTAGCACCACCACTAGCACCACCACTAGCACCACCACTATCACCACCACTATCACCACCACTAGCACCACCATTAGCACCACCACTAGCACCACCACTATCACCACCACTAGCACCACCACTAGCACCACCACTATCACCACCACTATCACCACCACTATCACCACCACTATCACCACCACTATCACCACCACTAGCACCACCACTAGCACCACCACTAGCACCACCACCAGCACCACCACCAGCACCACCACTATCACCACCACTATCACCACCACTATCACCACCACTAGCACCACCACTAGCACCACCACTAGCACCACCACTAGCACCACCACTATCACCACCACCAGCACCACCACTATCACCACCACTATCACCACCACTATCACCACCACTAGCACCACCACTAGCACCACCACAAGCACCACCACAAGCACCACCACTAGCACCACCACTAGCACCACCACTAGCACCACCACTATCACCACCACTATCACCACCACTAGCACCACCACTATCACCACCACTAGCACCACCACTAGCACCACCACTATTACCACTACTAGCACCACCACTATCACCACCACTATCACCACCACTATCACCACCACTAGCACCACCACTAGCACCACCACTACCACCACCACTATCACCACCACTATCACCACCACCAGCACCACCACTAGCACCACCACTAGCACCACCACCAGCACCACCACCAGCACCACCACTATCACCACCACCAGCACCACCACTATCACCACCACCAGCACAATCACTAGCACCACCACTAGCACCACCACTAGCACCACTACTAGCACCACCACTAGCACAATCACTAGCACCACCACTAGCACCACCACTAGCACCACTACTAGCACCACCACTAGCACAATCACTAGCACCACCACTAGCACCACCACTAGCACCACTACTAGCACCACCACTAGCACCACCACTAGCACCACCACCAGCACCACCACCAGCACCACCACTATCACCACCACCAGCACCACCACTATCACCACCACCAGCACCACCACTAGCACCACCACCAGCACCACCACCAGCACCACCACTAGCACCACCACTAGCACCACCACTAGCACCACCACCAGCACCACCACCAGCACCACCACTATCACCACCACCAGCACCACCACTATCACCACCACCAGCACCACCACTAGCACCACCACCAGCACCACCACCAGCACCACCACCAGCACCACCACTAGCACCACCACCAGCACCACCACCAGCACCACCACTATCACCACCACCAGCACCACCACTATCACCACCACTAGCACCACCACTAGCACCACCACCACTAGCACCACCACTAGCACCACCACTAGCACCACCACTAGCACCACCACTATCACCACCACTAGCACCACCACCACTAGCACCACCACTAGCACCACCACTAGCACCACCACTAGCACAATCACTAGCACCACCACTAGCACAATCACTAGCACCACCACTAGCACCACCACTAGCACCACCACTATCACCACCACTAGCACCACCACTAGCACCACCACTAGCACCACCACTAGCACCACCACTAGCACCACCACTAGCACCACCACCAGCACCACCACCAGCACCACCACTATCACCACCACCAGCACCACCACTATCACCACCACCAGCACCACCACTAGCACCACCACCAGCACCACCACCGGCACCACCACTAACACCACCACTATCACCACCACTATCACCACCACTAGCACCACCACTAGCACCACCACTAGCACCACCACCAGCACCACCACTATCACCACCACTAGCACCACCACTAGCACCACCACTAGCACCACTACTAGCACCACCACTAGCAGCACCACTATCACCACCACTAGCACCACTACTAGCACCACCACTAGCACCACCACTAGCACCACCAATAGCACCACCACTAGCACCACCACTATCACCACCACTAGCACCACCACCAGCACCACCACCAGCACCACTACCACCACCAGCACCACCAACACCAGCACCACCACCACCAGCACCACCACTAGCACCACCACCACCACCAACAAGTGTTATAAGTAATTTTATGTAGAATTCTGAAACGGGGCTTTATTACGGTAATGAGGTGAAGAGGTTGAGGAGAGGGGAACTAATTGAAGGGCGGGGGGGGGGGGGGGTAAGAGGAGGAAAATAGATGATAGGAGATGATAGAAGAAAAAGTATTGAAGAAACAGAAAAAAGAAGCTGTAGAAGATGACGATAAGAATATATATTAGGAAGAAGAAATGATGAAGGAAAAGATGAAGAAGGTGACGATAAAGAAGAGTATGGAGGAGGAAATGAAGATGAAGAAAATGATGATGATGATGATGAAGAAGAAGAAGAAGAAGACTAAGAAGAAGAAGTCTAAGAAGAAGAAAAAGAAGAAGAAGAAGAAAAAGAAAAGAAAAAGAAGACGAAGAAGAAGATAAAGAAGAAGAAGAAGAGTAAAGAGGGAGGAAGTAGAATGGAGGGGGGGGATGAGTGTATGGCTGGTTAAAAAGGGGTGAATGGTGACAATGGCACATGATCCGACTTCGTTTCTAAGGAAATCTCTAATTTTAACCGATTGTTAAATTACGGTAAATTTTTGGATTTAATGTAAAAGAAATAGATAAATAAATGTCAAGGACAACAACAGCAACCATTGGGGAAGAACTTCTCCAAAACCACACAATTTAGCAAACATTCTATTATAAGGAAGAATATATGAACTTTAGATTTAACAGTGGCTATGTATGTGTGTGTGTGTGTGTGTGTGTGTGTGTGTGTGTGTGTGTGTGTGTGTGTGTGTGTGTGTGTGTGTGTGTGTGTGTGGTGTATGTGTGTGCGTGTATGTATGCTGTATGTATGCTTATTTATATATATAAAAGCCATTACAATAAATGGGGGAGAAGAGATAAACACGTACGCCACATAAGTTTATATATATATATATATATATATAATAAAGAATTAGAAATAGAAGCCAGGACTATCCATCATCAGTGGTCTACTAGCCTTCATAGGTATTTCTTCGCATTACAGACCATATACCTCCGGCTAGGGCGATACAATAACTAAATTAAGTTATTGGGATAAAAAGAGTTGGGTGGAGAAAGAGAGACAGGTAAATAAACACGAATGGTGAGGCAACATAAAGAGAGGAAAAAAATGAGAAAATCAAGTCAATGATTCATTTTGCACATAAGAACTTGTGAATATTGACGAGAAGGCAAAAGACACATCTTGGCCATGCGGATGTGAGCGAGGAAAGAATCTCATACGGTGTGGGACGATGGAGGAAGTCAGAAAGAGGGTGAGTAGAAGAGGGTGAGTGAGTGAAAGTGTGAGGAAGAGGCTAGTCGAGAGAGGGTGACTAGCAGAGGAGGTGAGTGAAAGTAAGAGGGAGAAGGAGAGAGAAGGGGGAGAGAGAAAGAGGATAGCAGTAAGGGAAGAGAAAAAGACAGGTCACAGCGAAGGGGAAAGCATATATGAATGAAAAATGGCGAGCTGTGTTGTTGCAAATATGATACATAATAAAGAATTAGAAATAGAAGCCAGGACAATCCATCATTAGTGGTCTACTAGCCATCATAGGTATATATATATATATATATATATATATATATATATATATATATATATATATATATATATATATATATATATGTATATATATATTTATATATGTATATATATATATATATATATATATATATATATATATATATATATATATATATATATATATATATATATATATATATATATATGTATGTATGTATATATATATTTATATATGTATATATATATATGTATATATATATATATGTATATATATATGGAAAGTTATATTTAAATTGTTGGGTTACAACTAGTAAATATTTATAACTGATATAAAAGCACTCGACAAATATTTGGAGTATATTTACAATATTAAATAAATGGAAACTATATTTATAAAACCATATTTATTTCATTATATATATTTCAGGGATATCATATTAACAATATGCTATGCCTTCCTCAGACAAAATACAATATAAACAGTTTTATAGATAAATAGATTCGACATACCGTAACACCATCTACTTGCATTTGAGAAGGTTGATTTGGTAGTGACAAAATTGTACACAGAGAGAAAGAAAGAGAGAGAGAAAGAGAGAAAAAGAGAGAAAAAAAGGAAAGAAAGACAGAAAACGAAGAAAAAGAAAAAGAAAAAGAAAAAGAAAAAGAAAAAGAAAAAGAAAAAGAAAAAGAAAAAGAAAAAGAAAAAGAAAAAGAAGAAATGCATGGAACAAAATAGAGAGATGGAAAGATAGATAAAGAGAAGAACTTCATGTAAAGAAACAGAAAGAGATATATATATATAGAGAGAGAGGAAATAGAGATAGATACATATATATAGAAAGCTAGGTAGTGGGACGTCTGTTGAATAACGTATCAATGATACATTTATTTATTTATTTATTTATTTAGCTCTAGTATTAATGTAAGGGAGATATATGGAGGGAAAACCAGCTGTTATATAGGGAGAGAAAAAATATAGAGAGAGAAAAAAGAGAGAGAAAAAATTCAAAAATATCCAGACACAGGCGAGGCGTAAAAACCTCTGTTTTAATGTAGAGGTATTAGTATTTACAAAACCAGCCTCTACATTGTAAATATCAGTATTCCTGAATGAGATATGTATCCACAATGTGTGAAAATTAATGATCTTATGTTTAGTTTAAAAAAAAAAAAAAATTCATATGTTTATGTGATAATTACAAACATCTATGTGAATGTACATGATCAATTCTGAAAACCCTAAGTTCACGGAAAGTATTCTCGATGCGGTATAAAAATGTATACTTAAAGAGAAGGAAAGAGAGAGTCATAGAGAGGCAGTGAGAAAGAAATGTAGAAGAAGAATTGATTCAATACTAGATTGCTACTTTTTACGGAGCTCAAAATGATGAAAGAAAAGTTGACTTCAGCGGGTTTTGAACTCAGAACGCAGAGAACGGGAACAAATACCGCACAACATTCTATCAGCCGTTCTAGTGATTCTGCCACTTCACCACCTATAATAAAAAATAGTAATATATTTCATAATCCTAAAGAACGTAACTACAAACACTACCACCAGAGAGATTAGATATAGAATTAATTTTGTGTAAATTTGCAAAATAGACCGCAAGGTGTCATTTTGGAAGATTTATTCTTTCCTTCGAAATTAATGTTTTAGGTCCCTCCTGATTAGCTCAATATATCATGCAGCTTAAAAGGTTTCAAAGTTTTAATTATTGGTGGTATTTAATATTTTCTTAACAACACGTTGAACTGAAACCCCATTAGGTTAATGTCTCGCCAATCTACAGAACGAACTAGGTAAAGATAAGATAAAAATGTATTAATGCACATCGAGAGAATAAATAAGAAAAAAAATCGCTCTATATATAAACAGAGGTAATTTATCGTACAGATGACAACTTTAGCACAACCTTAAGTTACAGTCTGACTGGATTTGCATGTTCGCAATCGGTAATGAGTCAATCCTTGTGTGCATATATATATATATAAGAGATGTCAACATGAATGGACCTGTTATTTTTATCTAAAGACATATTTTCCAATTCCGCCCCGCCCGTCCCTTCAATCTATCTTATTTCTCATTCTTTCTTCTGATGAAGGACTAGCGTCCGAAACGTTAAGACCCTCTTCCTGCTATTTCAAGCGTTAATCTAATATATTCCTTCCATATACTGTACCGATTGTGCTGTTTACCTTTTACACCCCCCACACATGTATATATATAAACAAGAAGTGTAAGTCAACAGGTTACAATTAACTTCGTTTATTCATATTCGCTGCTATATATATTTCAGTGATAACCATTATTCAACAGCTATGACCTCACCAGGCAGTTAGAACTTGAACAGAAAAAAAACAGGAAAACATAATGTTGGAATAGAGTTTACCTTGTTAATTCGTTGATACATTCAGAACCAGAGTGTGCTGTTAATCCTCTAAGGAACTGAAAGCATTACTCCGGAGTAAACAGACCCACCTGCGCACTTCGTCGAGTGCTCTAACCTGCATACTGAAGTGTCGGTAAACAACCAACACATACTCAAAGTTTTATATATATATATATATATATATATATATATATATATATATAAAATATTAAAAAAATAATGAATAAAACAATGAAACAGTTCCTTATATTAAACAAAAAAAGTTCATTATTTAACGATCGTTTCTAGGATATATATGTGTTAGAATTGGCATGCATATTCAACAGATCTATGTACAAAATTATACAAAATTATACAAACTATCAAAATTAAATATACATACCAAACACATATATATGCCGTCTTCAGAAATAATGAAATATATTTATTGATAATAACAACAATTCAAAATGAAATTTTGAATTGTTGTTATTATCAATAACATGTATTTCATTATTTCTGAAGACGGCATATATATGTGTTTGGTATGTATATTTAATTTTGATAGTTTGTATAATTTTGTATAATTTTGTACATAGATCTGTTGAATATGCATGCCAATTCTAACACATATATATCCTAGAAACGATCGTTAAATAATGAACTTTTTTTGTTTAATATAAGGAACTGTTTCATTGTTTTATTCATTATTTGTTTAATATTTTATATATATATATATAGTAATAATAATAAATTTGAAGACTAAAATATATATATTTATATATATTTATATATATATATATATATTGTTATACTTTGGGAGGGTCATGTTGCCAATATATATATATATATATATATATATATATATATATATATATATATATAATTTAATTACACAATAAACAACACATAATTATTTCATTACCGAAGGTTTCAAGAAACTAGATTCTTGAAATCTTCGGTAATGAAATAATTATATGTATTGTTTATTACGTAATTAAATAGCTCTGTACAATACATAGAGCACTCTTTTTTCCTTTACCTTTTCAAAAGAAATACGTAAAACACACACACACACACACACACACACACACACACACACACACACACACACACACACACACACACACACACACACACACACACACACACACACACACATATATATATATATATATATACAGTGGCGGACTGACTAGGCTGTCTGCTTGTCTGATGGCAAGTGCGCCCCTCGGGGACCCACGGTAGTATTTTAGGGGCCAATACATAAAACGTTGCTTTCAAAGAAAATATCAGAAGTCCTAGAGAAAGAATAAAAAATTAAGAAAAAAATACAACAATTAAGCAACGACTTTTACATGAGATCGAATTTATATATATATATAAACAATGTACGAAGCCAAATTTTCGGCTTTTGAAGCAATGAGAATATATGTAATTATATAAGTATAAAGAAAGTGCTTAAGCGCAGAAATGCTATAAAGATAGATTATAAAATAGGGTGAACAACCTTAAAAGACGGAAAAAGAATTTGCCAACGACGGCTATGAGGAATTGACCCCCATATTTTCCAGATAACGGCTAGAAGGTTTCAGAGATGAATGTGAGTTTAAAATAACTGGTAATTTATTTTGTCAACCCCGGAAGGATGATAGGAAGACTCGGACAAAATTTGCACTGGAGGATCTATTAAGTTATGCAATGTAATACTGAGAGGATATGGCGGGGGTGATACATTTTTCAGTATTGCCGTTATTAGAAACTAGGCTTATTTACTTTAGGCATTGTATTTCGATTATTTATGAAAAAATGTTGGCTATATTATGTGTCCTGGCGGTAGAAATAGGTATATATTTTGATTTCTTCTAGTTACTAAAACTGATATTGTGAGATTTCGAGAGGATTTCAAGGAAACTGGCTTCCAGTTGCAAAGTAAGGCTAAAATACAAGGGGAAGGAGATGATGTATATGTATATTCAGCTATATTTGTATAACACTCATGAGCGTTTCTATGACTATCTGTATAGTCATGTCAGACAGTTTTTCTCTCTCTCTCTCTCTCTCTCTCTCTCTCTCTCTCTCTCTATATATATATATATATATATATATATATATATATATATATATATACAGAGAGAGAGAGAGAGAGAGGAGAGAGAGAGAGAGAGAGAGAGAGAGAGAGAGAGAGAGAAAGAAAATTAGTTATTTGTAGAGTTAAACATGAGATTAATTAAATAAATAAAAGTAAATATTAGTCTTTGATAATTGATAGATGAACCGAACACTGCACCCAACGATGTAAAATATTTAAGCAAATTCATACGTAAGATACCAAAGATTACTATTTACAATATAACTTTTAAAAAGGGTTGGAAATTCAACAGTCTCGGTGGTTGTGTGGTGTAATCGCTGGTTATATTATTGTATAAGTACTAATTTTAAATGACACAGACTGTTCAGAGTTCAATTTCTTCACACCAAGAAGAAGAAGAAGACATCGCTGGGCTAAAGCCCGGCTCACTTCGGACGCTCTAGCTGTGGCTATAGCTTCCTTCGGCTTCGCTGTGTTAAAGCACCACTCGCCTTGGATTTATTTGTCAAGTTGAAATATTTGACTGAGTAGATAAACTTGTAACGTTCTACGTTTGGATGTTATTTCCCGTAAATCTTAACAACGCTTTGTTTCTTGTGTATGGTTTGTTAATGAAAAATCTCCATGTTTTAATGGAAATGGAAAATCAAAAAATTGCAAAATTATTTTTTACGATTCTTGGAAATAACACAATCGTTATACATACATCTGTATTTAAATGACACACTAGTTTGATAACAACACTTTTACCAGTATATACACTCCTCTAAACATTTAGAGTGTGATTTTAGACAAATCACGTTTGGGATTTGAAATAATCAGTCTAACTGCGTTTAAAATAAGAATGAGCATCTTAGAGCATGCCGTGCCCAATAAACATGATCCACATCGTCCCCACTTGTGCTGTAAGCTGTGTTTAAGTGCAAAATAATTTTATTATATTTCACGACTTGCATGCATTAAATAAAAGATCCGAATTACTAAACTCCTACAGGCATACTTCTCAATACTTGCATTTTACTCTCCCGATTAACGATTAATTTCTTTCATTCTTTTTCTACAATCTGACTTTTAGACACCATCTTTTGTTCATTTTATCACTTTCTCACATTGAAGAACTTTTATTTTTACATCTTTGAAGAGAGAGTGAAAACCTCGCGAACAGCGAGTGTGTTGTCTCGACACACTTTTGCAGATTTCGAAACAAGCACACTGGAACAAGTTCTACAAGAAACAAAATCAAGATTTTCAGAATTCGACAATACCATAATCATTAACATAGACGTTGAAGTATATATATTCAACAGCACCGCAATCATCAATATAGGCACTGCAGTACATACATTCACCAAAATATATCCTGCAAGTCCATGTAAAAAATATAACCCCAAATAACTAGATTTCTTCAAACAATACACTAAACGAAATAAAACTCAGCATGTAACAATTAAACAAGGACATAAAAATAACACAAACTATGCAAAATAGAAAACCGGCAACAATTTGTATCCAAGAAACATGCTACAAGGCTAACAGTATAATACTTTGTAGTGTAATTGGCATGGCCAACAATCACAACAATGCTAGCTTCACACCACACTATGTCATAATAGAAACTTTAAATTCCACCCACTACAAAAACATCATTTTCAGAACCTGCAATTTCTAGAATGGAGCACTATAGGGTTTCCGTCCGTTCACCTACCCCTTTTACCTATAGAACATGCAGACAGCTTCATATACAGATGAGGGGACACTCACATAATCCTGGCACCATACTTTGCACACTGCTGCACAAGTACTCCAAACCTACTTCAATCACACTGAAACCTGGCCCCCACAACAATGAAACTTGAAGTAGCATCTACCAAAAGCAGTTAACACTTTTACCAGCAACGTAAGAGAATATGGAATACTAAACAGAAATATATTATAACTGTGAAGATGGATCCGTGGGTCATATATCGTTGCTCAGCCGACTGTCAACGCGTGGTGGCACTGCTTGATCACAACTGACCTGGGGTTACACAACAACAACAAAAGCAAATGAACATCAATAACATCGAGAAACTACAACAACAAATAGAACAAAACTTGTCATAACATAAAAAGAAACAATGACTGCCTTAGTGAAATTTCTTTATATTTCTTCTTCTTCTTCTTCTTCTTCTTCTTCTTCTTCTTCTTCTTCTTCTTCTTCTTCTTCTTCTTCTTCTTCTTCTTCTCCTCCTCCTCCTCCTCCCCCTCCCCCTCCCCCCCTCCTCCTCCTTCTTCTTCTTCTTCTTCTTCTTCTTCTTCTTCTTCTTCTTCTTCTTCTTCTTCTTCTTCTTCTTCTTCTTCTTCTTCTTCTTCTTCTTCTTCTTCTTCTTCTTCTTCTTCTTCTTCTTCTTCTTCTTCTTCTATACCGCCTTCAAATCCCTCTTTACGTCCATTTTATTCAATAGAAACTTTCATTTACAATTTCTGTTTTCTTTAAAATACCAAACCATCTCCAAAACCACTACACCCCATACCATCAACCACAAAAGCAACAACAAAATTTAAAGAAAATAGAAATTTGATGTTATTGGAATTCCAATTGAGACCAATTTCCATGTATCCCTTGTTATTTAGGGATAACATTGGTTTTTTAAAACTATTTTCCCATATGCTTTTAGCCTATTTTTTAAATTTTATTTTTGACACGCCCTCTATTAAAGCAGAGTCATGCTTTTACATTAAACTCTGAATATAATTCAATTTCACGAAAGCTATTGCTGCCTCCGTCTCTCTCTCTTAGTTCTACTCACCACATCCGTTGATATCACTATCTGACTGTGCCTGTTTATCTCTCCATTTTACTGTGTCAGTCTGTCTGTCTGTCTATCTGTCTATTTCTGATTGTCTATCTATCTATCTATCTATCTATCTATCTATCTATCTATCTATCTATCTATCTATCTATCTATTTATCTATCTATTTAATGTAATTGAAATAGGAGTTGTTGTTTATTCAGATATCAAGAAAAGCCATTTTCAGCTTCTTAAAAAGTCGAGATTCATTTTCCTAGTTTTATCTAGCTCTCCGCCTTCTCTCTCTCTATCTATTTGTCACTCTGTCTATTTGTCTCTATGTCTAATTCTCTCTTTCTCCAACCCCACTCTCTTCACATCACCCCACTCTCTCTCCCCTCCCCATTCAATGTGAAATAGTTTGTATTAAACTAGAAGGTAATTTAGATGATGAGCTGTCTAGTCCACGGGCCAATGTCCCAATAAATTGGGACGGTGGTGCAGTTTCAATACTCTTTTGTCATGTTGCTGGAGATGTCTTCTTTCTCCGGCTACTTATTCAGGTGTTTGGTTCAGTTGTTAGGGTGTTTGACACGATCATAAGGTTGTGAGTTCGATCTCCGGTGGCTCGTAGTGTCCTTGAAATTTATTTCACGTTGCACCAGTCCACTCAGCTGACAGAAATAAGTTGCAGCTGTAATTCATCATACCAACTTCATCATACACTGTGCAACGTTGAACTACATGAAGGGTACACGTGACTGTGGAAAGCTCAGCCGATTGCGCGTTAATTTCATAAGCAGGCTGTTCCGTTGATTCAACAACTGGAAGACTCGTCGTCGGAACCGACGGAGTTCCATCACACACTTTATTCAAAATCACTGTTGCCGTCGATTGGTTGAGCAGATCTATTATCAAATGTATTACAGCCGTGATCAGCCTGTCTTTTATTATTATTTTTTCATTTCAAGATTAGTGTCCCCCACACTACATTATTCAATGGATATATACATATTCAAGACAGCGGACACAACCATGACTGAATAGTTAAGAAGATCGCTTCACAATCATAATGTCCCCAGTTTGATTCGCCAATGTGATACATTGAGTTTGTGTGTTTGCCATAGCTTTGTGTCGACTCAAGTCTTGTGAGTGAAATTGGGTAGACGGAAACTAAATTGTGTTAATGCCTGTCAGATGAATTGAATATGTAATCTAAAGGCCTAGTCTTGTTAAATATTGTACTTCACTGATTCGGCTCGGGAATTACGGTATTTGTGGAACACTCAACCAAATACTGTATAATTGTTTCTACTTTAGGCACAAGACCAGCATAACCCCAGTACGTTACTGGTATTTTATTTTATCGACCCCGTAAGGATGAAAGGCAAAGTTAACCACGGCGGGATTTGAAATCAGAACGTAAAGGGCCATAACTCTATGCTGCAAAGCACGGAGTCTGATGCTTTACCGATACTGCCAATCCACCGCCCATACAGTATAATACAAGATAAACTGTATCTACAACTCAAAGGTTCAACCTTGTTAAATACTGTGTGACGCTGATTCAGTTTGAGAATTTCATTTAGGGAACACATATCTGTGGAATACTCAACCACTTAGACATTGATTTATGAGTTGGACGTTAAGTTGATCGAATAACTAATTGAATGCTCATCGTTGAAGAAAGCAGGGATATAATTAGAGGTTTAGCTGCTGTATCTACAGTCATTGATAGGGAAACATTAGATGATGTAGTCCAAGATAGAAAATGCCGCGTAAAAAATAAATAAAAGACATGGCTGGAATGCTTTTAATCATAGGTCTGCTTGATCAGTGTGACCTGAAGCGAAACAACAACAGCACTACTACTACTACTACTACTACTACCCGCCGCCACCGCCACTACTACTACTACTACTACTACCCGCCGCCACCGCCACTACTACTACTACTACTACTACTACCCGCCGCCACCGCCACTACTACTACTACTACTACTACTACCCGCCGCCACCGCCACTACTACTACTACTACTACTACTACTACTACTACCGCCAAATCAATTTCAGCCTGATTTGAACTCCATAACGTATAAGTGAATAATTTACTCGGATACTTACTACACCTTGGAATATCCTCCAAATCTTCGGTTCTTCCTCCTATTACCATAAATAGGAGTTTTGACATTTACAATATGACATTTACAACAACTCCTGATTCGAAACAATGGCTCAGTGTGAAAATATGCAAAACGAAAATATCTCAAATGATAACAATAATAAACAGAAAAAAACATCAATATATTAACGACGACCACAACCACCATACCACCACCATACCACCACCACCTCCACCATCACCACCACCACCACCACCACCACTAACACCATACTACCACCACCACCGCCACTATACTACCACCACCACCGCCGCCACCGCCACCACCATACTACAACCACCACCACCACTACCACCACCACCACCACCACCACCACCAACAACAACAACTAATCTTCAATGAAATTGTACATAGTAACCAACTGTTCTATGTGACATATACCCCCAGTTCTTGACAACATCAATTGTGGTATATGACATAATTTGATATATCATATGACATACATACACACGCACACACTCCATATGACATACATACACACGCACACACTCCTTTTCTTTCATTCTTTTATTTGTTTCAGTCATTGGACAGCGGTAATGCTGGGGCATCACCTTACAGAGCTTTAATCGATCATATAAGCTCCAATACATATTTTTCAAGTCTAATATATATATTTTATCGTTCTCTTTTTGTCGAACAGCTATGTTACAGGATATCCACACTAACACAAAACCGAAACCTTGTTAAATAAGTGTTGGTATACAGAAGCTGTATGGAAGGCAGCCTTTTGAAGAGAATGTTAGTGTTCTTGGTTTGTAGACCTAATCTGATGACCGGTTTATGACCACCATCTGCCCTTTAGGGACCTTAAGCGCGGTATCAGTGTTGATTCCATTGCACGGCGTTTTGTGCAAGTGTTTCTATCAGTGCTTTGAATTGATCAAAGCCTGATGAAAGAAAATTTGGTAGGCAGAAACTGTGTGGAAGCCAGCTGAAAAACCGTTCATTTTCTTGAGTAACAAACTTAACCCGTTACCCGAGTTAAGAGCATGGAGGTGAGTGAGCTAGCGGTAAAGGTGATGAATTTACGATCATAATATCGTGGGTTCGATTCCTGAACAGGTTGTGTGTTGTGTTCTTGAGCAAAACACTTCATTTCTCGTTGCTCCAGCATACTCAACAGAAAATTAATAACATCAATAATTGGGGGTTTAATTTTGCAATGGACTGGCGTCCTGTCTAGGGGGGGGGGAAAGAGTCTTGTACTCTCAGTCGCTTAACGCCACAGAAACCGGGATAAGCAGCACCCTGATGAGTCTCCTGGCTCGAGACAGACTTTAGACTTTAGATGAGTTAAGACCACCATGTGCGTTTTGGTTCATTTCGTCTCGTTCAATTTTCCAGTTTTAATATAACTTCCCCCTTCCTCTTACCAGTCTCTGAGGCCCTAAAATGTCATAGTGATTTCCTGTTCTCCTCTCACTGAGTCATTAAACAAAAATGAAGATGTCGGCCAACTTGACAGCAAAGAAGCAATTAAAATACGGCGTTGATAATATATGAATTAAAATAGGTTAAAGTTTCTCTCAAGCTCAACAAGCCGGAGTTTATCCAGGTTTCATAGGCGTTAACCCTGTCAACACTTTCTTTTAAATTTCAAACTTACTGCTCGCTCCATTCTTTACATTCTGACATTCTAGCTCAGAGGTTCTCAAACGTTTTGGGCCACCGCCCCCTGATGACCAGGTAATACTATACTAATTTCCAGAGAGACCTGCCTACACATAAATTGCAAATAATATATAATAAATAACATCGTTAATTCATATATAACTAGACATGAAAAATGCGCAAGCTCAAAAGTGCCACAGAATGTTATAATAAACCTTCAAAAGTGTGGGACTAGAGTTGTTGCTAAAAAATATTGTAATCATTATATATCGTACATTCTGTGGCATCCTTTATAAAAATAGCTTAAACCAACGAAGCCTTTATTTTTACGCTATTTCACTTAGTTAATTCTTAGAGTGTAACATATAAAAATATGATTTACAACTATAAAATAAATTAATTAATATAATAACAGAGCTGCGGAGCTGAAATTTAGGAAATAATGGAGTATCGGATCCTGAGTTGGAGCCAGTCAATTTTTGACCGACTCCGCAGCCCTGTATAATACATTTCATATTAAAGTTATTAATAAACCTATTTTACACTTCATGCAAATTACCACGAGATATTGATATTAGATATAAGATACAGCGCAATATCTACAGCTGTAAAAGTACGAAAGCGAAGTAATAATAAGTGGCTTAAGGTAATTCCAATATGAAAGTTTGTAGTGATAAAAATTTGATAATGCAATACGATTGTTAATATTATAGTTCTATGAAAATGTAACAATAGATAACTAAATTATTTTACTATTAGTATATTTAAGAAATTATCATTATAGATTTGATCGTTCATATAAGCATCATATTAAGTTTCAACACAATTATTTTGTTACTATGAGTATATGATAATAATATTACGTAATTATTTATAGCTGTTATTACATTAAACATAGATGTATTTATTTTTATATGTTACACTCTAAGAATTAACTAAGTGAAATAGCGTAAAAATAAAGGCTTCGTTGGTTTAAGCTATTTTTATAAAGGATGCCACAGAATGTACGATATATAATGATTACAATATTTTTTAGCAACAACTCTAGTCCCACACTTTTGAAGGTTTATTATAACATTCTGTGGCACTTTTGAGCTTGCGCATTTTTCATGTCTAGTTTAATATTTTTTTAAGGCAACGCTTGTAATAACTCTAGTTAAACAGGATATATATTAATAATAAATTATCGTTGTAATGTAATTAGATTATGTAATTGTTATTATAAATTATCTTATAAATATTAGTGTAAGATGTATAAAAATATTTTCAGACTTTTAATATAAACAACTACAAAAAACAATCAATATTAAATCAATATATTATACATAATAGAAAACATAAAATATACAATACAAAAACAAAATATTTACATACAATTGCAATT
>OZ024741.1:149995603-150010603 GCA_964016885.1 Eledone cirrhosa
AATCCCAGCAGAAGCATGGGGGGCGGGAGGAACTACCGACGATCATTTCTGACTGATGGTCGTATATCATTAGATACACACACACACACACACACACACACACACACACACACACACACACACACACACACACACACACGCACACATGTATATATATGTAAGGTATATTAGTAATCGGGTTCCGTTATTTCAATCGGTGAATCGAGGACTGTGTCAGCATACAGTTGCTTTTCACTCAACATATGAATTACCGTTTGAAGTTACTCTTAGGGTGATTTTCTGTAGGTATCACAATCAATAATCCGTGGAGCAGTTATAAGTAGACAATAAGTTACACGAATACATCGTTCACCATACAAGCAGGAAAATAGCATTTATTACATAATGTTTACATATGTTTCATTAATTTGTGAAACTATTACACTTAGAAAGCGCTAATCCTGAGAGGATATTGGGATAAATCGGTTTTCAATATGTTTACAATATTTTCACACATTGACTTCTCTGTTCTGGCTGCCTATGGACCCTTGTTCTATATCGATATTTCGGTGTTATATTCATTGTTGTAGATGTGCATTATAATCCCATCTCAGGTTTATTTACATCTCGTGGAGTCTACATCGTGTGCCTAACATGCAGCTGTGGTGATATAGGGCTCTCTAAGTTAGTGTAACAGTAATAATAGGGAGGGCTGTCAGTTATGACTTGCACGGCTGGTCTATGTTGTCTAAGATTGAACCTGCACACCATATAACTGACTGTAATTAAAATGCCACACGCTAGGAACATTAAACAGTTGTATCTTCCTCAGAATGCACCGCTTAATTTGCCGGTCAAATTCAACTTATTTCGATGACTGACACTAAAGCAAAAATATATTTCTGTTACTGGATTTACTAATTAATGGATTTACTAATTACTGGATATACTAATTACTGGATTTACTAATTACTGGATATAATAATAGTTTCTACTTTTGGCACAAGGCCAACAATTATCCCAGTGCATTACTGGTACTTTATTTTATCGAACCCATAAGGATGAAAGGCAAAATTAACATCGGCGGGATTTGAACTCAGACCGTAAAGGGCCGTAACTCTATTCTGCAAAGCATGGCGTCCGACCTTCTACCGATATTACCGATCCACAGGTAAAATATAATAATAATAATAATAATAATAATAATAATAATAATAATAATAATAATAATAATAATAATTAGGGAAGAAGACGCACGTGGTGGTAGAAGGTCATGAAATCGCTCCCGTAAGTTTTTGATTTTTAACATATTTAAATCAATTGTGAAATAACAATTCTTAGTACAAATGATGCATAAACCACCGAATCAAGTCCCATAAAATTTCGGATCCATATTATATTGCTATATCGCTCAAATATTCAATTTTGTATTATATATTTTGTATTCAAAAAAGAAAATGGTTATAAATGGAAGAAAACACCCTCTGTCTACACTATATAGAACAGCCAAATAACAGCAATTTCACCAACACCAGAAACTTGATACACCACTTACCCCATCACACTAAATATAACAACCAGATAACGGCAATTTTACCACCACGACCACCAATCCCAGCATCATAATAATAATTACTATTATTATTGTCTCAAGTTTTAACAAAATGTTTAATTCCAATTTTACGGGAATATGTCAACACAATATATATTAAACATACGCGACACAAACTCATAGATACTACATATCACAAAACTCAGTAACGACAACGCCACCGCCGCCACCACTCCATCCATCATTGCTACCACTATCCCATCACCGCCGCCACCACTCCTTCATTGCTACCACCACTATTCCCCTGTTAACATAAGAAAGGGGAAGGTGGCGGTATCACTAGACAAGGGAGAGGCCAAACGTCAACAATCATCAACAACTATGGCACTGCTGGCTCCCCCCTTCCTCACCAACAATATAAAAAGCCCCAGCACCACCACCGACATAGCCAACAACAATAACAGGCAACTTCAGCAAAAAGTATATTATATTATTGTAATGCACTGGGTGATTGCTGGCCTTGTGCCTGGAGTGGAGACAATTATTAATAATTTCATTCTTAAGCCACGCAATGCTCAGATTAAGGAACCACTCATGACAATAACAATTTAAAAAAAAAACAACAAAAAGAAAACCCCGTGACCAAGAAATAACGGGATGGCGGCCGGCGGGGAATAGCCGTGTCTCTAGGGGAGAACGACCCCTCTAGTCTTGGTTGACACTCCTTCTAGAAGTGGTAACACGAAATGATTACCCCTTGGCGGATAAGGATAAAACGCGACAAAATAAAGTAAATGTCTAATGATAAAATCTCATACCGGATCGGCCGTCACCCGGGTAAAAAAGGGCCGCGTCCCTCAGAGAGGAACCAGACTGGGGTCGAAAAATCAGCTAATGGTTCAACCTTCCCATCACTTCGGAGCTGGAGACCTCCAATAACCGGAATACTCCTACTGTTGGCCCTCCATGCTCACCACCAACAAATCCAAAGAAAAAGAGAGAAAAATGGTCAAGGGAAGATAATAAAGAAGTCCTTGAGGCTTTCTACACTGCCATGTACTACCCATCAAATACATCGAATACAGAACAGACATATATCAACTGGAAAAAGAAACATCCCGAAAACAGAGGCTATATTGACAGTAACAAACTAGCCAATATAGGAAGACATATTGTAAGAAAAAAGTTACTAACTGATATAGAAATTGATCAGATCAAGCTATTAGCACAAAGTCAGCGAAGGGAAAATGAAACATGTGTCAGTGAAAACGAGGTAAATTGTAACACTTCGAATCCCAGGGTTGGGGCGGAATCACTGGCAACAGAACAAATTAAAGAAAGGATCGAAAAAGTGGAGGGAGTGCATGCTCAAGATGAAACTCCAAATGAAAATAATGAGATCGTAAATGATAAAGAAATGAATGAGAATGAACTTGCCAACTTGAAGGATGAAATTATGATCGAATGGATGAAAATGAAAGAATCTGACATGGGGCAACGAGACACCCTCCCTAAGATCCAGAACTCCAAACAGAACCAAAAGATAATACACAAGACTAACATAATTCTCAAAAACAAAGGAATTCCCACAATAAATCTACTTGGCAAGAGAACATCAATCGCCAAATAAACCTTCTCCGATCTGACATAGAAATTTTAACAAACTATAAAGTAGGTGAACATGTTAAACAAACTAAACTTAGAAAATTGAAAAGAAAGTACAGTATAAAATCAACAAGTGACATAGACATGCTGATAGAAATAATCAAGCAAAAAGTGTCGGCCAAAGCTGCTCGTATAAGGCGCTTTGAAAAACGATCTAGATTCTATAAGGACAATAATATGTTCAAAAACAACCAAAGAAACTTCTACAGAAAAATTGGTAAGTCAACAATAACTGCTAAATCAATACCACCCAAGGAGGAAGTGCAAGAATTCTGGGAAAAGATCTGGGCCGAAGAAAAAGTTCATAACATACATGCCCCATGGATAGACAGACAAATGAAAGATACAGCTCACCTTGAGGAACAAACATGGGAAAATATAACAGTTGAACAGTTGCGCTTGGCTCTAAGAAAAACCAGCAAATGGAAATCCCCAGGAAAAGACAAAATACAAAACTTTTGGATAAATGCCTTCACAGAGTCTCATGAGCTGTTAGCCCAACTTTACAATGAAATAGTTAAGGAGCCAGAAAAGATACCATCATGGCTAGTTAACGGCATTACATTCCTGCTTCCGAAGAATGATGAGACAAACAATCCCAAAAATTACAGACCGATAACTTGCTTGACCACAATGTATAAAATTTTAACATCAGTCCTAACTGAATACACATATGACCACCTGATAACAAATGACCTATTTCCCATTGAGCAGAAAGGGTGTAAACGAGGCTCATATGGCTGTAAGGATCAGCTTTTGGTTAACAAAATGATACTGGAAGATTGTCATAATAGACACAAAAATCTATCGATTGCTTGGATAGATTATAAAAAAGCATTCGATAGTTTGCCACACAGTTGGATTGAAAAATGTTTAGAGATTTTCAAAATATCCCCCGTTGTCAGGAGGTTTTTGTCATTCAGTATGAAGACATGGAAAACGACACTCCTTTTGAATAGTGAAACAAAATCACTGGAAGCTGGAGAAGTTAATATTAATTGTGGAATTTTTCAGGGTGACTCTTTATCACCGCTTTTATTCTGCATCGCACTTATACCATTAAGTAAAATGCTCAATGAAACAAAACATGGATATAAAGTCTATGACAAAACCATTAATCACTTATTCTACATGGATGACCTGAAACTATTTGCAAAAAATGATGAACAATTGCAAGGTCTATTATCCACTGTGGGGCAGTTCAGTGATGACATTAAAATGGAGTTTGGACTAGATAAATGCACCAAAGCAACGTTCACCAGAGGAAAGCTGCTGAAGAGTTCAGACATTAATCTTGATCGGGGGAACGTGATAAGAGAACTTGATCAAGAAAAAACTTACAAATATCTAGGTGTTTGTGAAGGAGACGGAATCAAGAACTCGACAATGAGGGAAAGGATAAGGAAGGAATGTTACCGCAGAGTAAGAGCAATCTTAAGAACGGAATTGAATGCAAGGAATAGGATCGATGCCATAAACACGCTTGCCATACCAGTAGTAACCTACAGTTACAATGTCATCAACTGGTCAAGCACAGAGATCCGTAGGCTCGATACAAAAATTCGAAAATTCTTAACCATGCACAGAATGCATCACCCTAAGGCAGATATAGATAGAATATATCTCCCTAGGAAAGAAGGAGGACGTGGGTTAATCCAGTTAGACATTGCGTTGAAAACTGCAACAATTGGATTATCTACATATCTAAGGGAATCACATGGTTGGATGATCAAACTCGTTTTGAAACACGAAAGCATCAAAAGATCATATTCCATTACAAAAGATGCACAAAGATACAGTAATGGACTACAAATTTCAGAAGTCCCATTTACTGCTGAAATGGAAAACACAGAAAAAGCAAAGCAGGTAAAAGTAACTGCAAAGAAACTGGCTAAGAAATGGCAAGAAAAGCCTCTGTATGGAAAATACCCAGAGCGAGCTAACAATCCTGATGTTGACAAAACTTTAACCCATCAGTGGTTGGCATCCTCTGGACTGAAATCGGAGACTGAAGGACTGATTATATCAGCACAAGATCAGTGTCTGCCAACAAAAAATCACCAAGCCAGCATAATAAAAAATGGATGCAGCCCATTATGCCGTGTATGCAAAAAACAACCAGAGACCATTGGCCATATAATTTCAATGTGCAGTCCTATAGCTCCAACCGAATACCTAAACAGGCATGACAGAGTTGCACAATACATACATTGGATAATGTGTAAGCATTTTGACCTGCCCCATCAAAAGAACTGGTGGGAGCATCAACCACCTCCCATACTTGAAAAAGATCACATCTCAATCTTGAGGAACTTTAGCATCCAAACAGACCGAAAAATAGATGCAAATAGACCTGATATAATATTGAAGGACTTTAAAAAGAGGGTATGCCTGCTAATTGATATGTCTGTTCCAATAGACAAGAATGTATCTATAAAAACATTTGAAAAATTGAGCAAGTATAAGGACCTGGAGATAGAAATTGGAAAAATGTGGAAATTGAGAACTAAAACAATACCAGTGGTTGTAGGCGCTCTGGGAATGATACCTAAGGGGTCTAATGATTACTTATCGCAAATCCCAGGAAACCCGCGTATAGGAGAAATACAAAAGATAGTACTAATGGGAACTGCCCATATACTAAGGAAGATTCTGTCAATATAAGTACATCACAAGTCTAAACACTAAAGATGCATGTGTGAGTATGTATGTTCTTTCTTGAACATGGCGGACCTTGTTGTCTCTTGAGGTCACTGGTTGTGACTTGGTGATAACTCGTATGAACATAAAGCAAGATAAATGCAACTGTAATAATAATAATAATGCTTTCTTTATTAACCACAAGGGTTTACATAAAGTAGACATTAAGGACAGTACAGGACAATACAGGACGGTACAAAAGGGCGTGTAAAAAAACAAAAAACAGAGGATGTAATAATAGAACAATGAAAAAATTCCCCAATAGGGGGGAGACTTCCGAGGGACATTTGTGGAGAAAGCCCAATAAAAAGCCACAGTGACCCTGACCACCAGGGCAAGTAATCTCTCCCAGTTTTCCACCTTTAATTTACAGACATATACTCAGAGTAGGCCCATTCACTCGGGCCATTCTTGCCTCTCTCACCCATCTTTCAACAAAATGCTGGGAAGAGAGAACTTCCCTCTCTACCTGATTTTCCTTTTCAAATGAAATTTGAAAAAGTTAATCAGGACATCACCGAAGAGGTAAGTGCTCGTCTTCAGCAATTTCAAACGTGTCCACCATACTATCTCTTTCTCCATAGCCACCAGACAGATAAAAACTGCCTGCCCTTCCCGGCTAGAGGAAGAGGGCGGGGTAATCCTCACGATGGACTCAGCTGATAGCTGGATCCGTCCTACACGCGACAGCAGGTCTTCGACATAAACACACAAGTCAGCAATGCTTGGACACTGGACGAGTGCGTGCAGGACGGTTTCGTCGCCCTGCGCGCATCTCGGACATGCCCGGCTGACGGCTCCTCCATGCCTGTAGAGTTTATCTCGAACTGGCAAAGCTCCTCGGTAGCACTGCCAGGCCAGGGATTTCTGGAAGTTGTCCATAGGTCCCGGCCCGAAAGTTCTTCCGAAGAGATTCGCTAGTTGATTTTCGTCGACGCCTAGAGTTCCCCCAAGTACGTCGTCGCTCTTCCCCTCAACTAATCCTCTATAGAACGCCAAGGTGGAGTTTCCACCGATCCCATTGCCCGATTGGTCGAGGGCTGTGAGCGCCTGAAGACATTCCAGTCTCCAAGCGCTCCCTCTCGGTCTTCGCTTGACCCAGGACTGCAGCTCCGTCAAAGAGACGAGCTGGGGAAAGACGCGTCTAGCAAACGGCGACCACACATGATCACCGTCGGAGAAGAGGTGGAGATGTCATAGCCTGAGCGCGTGTCTGCGCATCATCAGCCACGTAGTGGGTGTTGACAGCAGATGGGCCGCCTGACCATCGGAGCGCGTCCCTTCCACAAAAAGCGAAGAGCAAACGCTCCAGCGCAGTCAGGCGGGGCTTACGACAAGATACGACGGTCAGGCGGTAGTAGATGACGGACGCGATGTACGCGTTAGCCACCTCCGCTCGACCTTTCAGGGATAGCTTCCTCTCGGCCCATTTCTGGGTGAGAGAAGCCACCCTGCTCGTCACCTCGTCCCAGTTTTTGTCCGTCTGGAGGTCCGGACCGAACCAGATCCCTAGCAATTTAACCGGTCCGTCCGTCTAGCGCCCGACGACGCTGTTGAACGGCATGGACCTGCCTCTCCAGGTGCCGAGCTGCAGGCCCACTGACTTTTCCTGGTTGATCATTGCTCCTGTCACCGCTTCGTATTCTCTTAGTGTAGTGCCGATCTCCTCGATGTGTTTGGCGTTCGACACCACTACGGTGACATCGTCCGCATATGCTGACACGGATCTTCCGCGTCCAAGTTCTCGCGGGTTCCCCCTCAACGTCTCCAGTTTGTGCAGTAATGGCTCGAGAGTCAATACGTACAAGAGCGACGAGAGGGGACATCCTTGGCGGACCGAGCGCATGATGTTGAACGGTTCCGAAAGGTGACCGTTCACTCTCACCACAGAGCAGATGTCGCTGTGCATGGCAGCGATCCAGCCTCTGAAGACGGGCCCAAAGCCAGCCGCCCTCAGGACTGCCGCCAGATAACCCTATCGAAAGCTTTCGACTGATCTAAATTGATCAAGGACCCACCCATGCCGGGTTCCCTAGCTACCCTCTCTACGATGTATCGCATGAGGTGGAGGTTGTCGTGGGTGGATCTGTCGGGAATGGCGCATGTCTGCGCCTCTCCCACCAGACCACCAACGACAAGCGCCAATCTCTTTGCTAGCACCTTGGCCAAAATCTTGAACTCTGTGTTTAGCAGTTATGGGCCTGAAATTATCCCCCTTGTTCGGATTCTTTCTCAGCAGCACCACCGCTCCTTGGCTCACAGAGCTGGGAATTCTCCCGTTCTGTTGCCAGTTGCAGTAGACGTCCGCCAAGAGACCTCCGAACAAGTCTGGCATCTGTACGTAAAGTTTATAGGGCAGACCATCCAAACCAGGCGATTTACCCCTTGTGCAGCCAGTCATTGCCTCCCGTACTTCAGCGGCTGTTATCGGCTTTTCGCAACATTCCGCCTCAGTGGACGAGAGCCACGGCAGTCCGTCGAGGTAGACACTAAAGTCCATCCCTCGATCCGGCCTGCCGCTGCCCCCGAACAGCTGAGCGAAGTGTCGCTGAAAAGCTTCACACATTTGCCCTGGATCGAGTAGCATGAGCCCATCGTGGTTCACCAAAGACCGGATCGTGGCTTTGTTGCCACGACGCGCATCCGCCACTCGGGCCCATTGAATGGCTTTCGTCCCCTCGTGTGTGAGAGCACGCACCCTAGCTCTGACAGCGCAGCCTTCGAGCTTTGCATTGAAGAATTGGTCAAGGACCAATTTCGCCGCAAGTACGTCGGTCGCGATGCTTTTGCTAAGCGCCTCGTCTAATTTTCTAACTAGTTCTCCCTCTGCTCTATTTTTCTCTATTGCTAAAGCCTTACTAAACCTAATGGACTCTATTCTAATCGCTCTTTTCAGAGCAAACCACCACTTGTTGTTGACGATGGCCCCCGTCAACGCCCGCTTAACTAGTTTGCTAATCCGGTCTCTGTAGGCCTTGCGCGCTGGTAAGGACGCGTTTAGCTTCCAGTAGCCGGGTCCTCGTCTATGAAGCCTATCTAAGTCAAGCACACAAATCACGAATTTGTGGTCCGTGTAGCTGACTATCTTGAATTGTGGACAGCCTATGCTAGACCTATCTATTTCCCTACCAAATACTCTATCTAGATATGATCTGGATGACCCTATGCGGTTTGTCCAAGTCCACATTGGCACATTCGGGAAATCCAATCGGTACCTCTCAGACAGTTCAAAACGCCTGAGCAGGTTGGTGAGGCTCTTGCAGCCTCCCCCCTATCCGCTAATCCACACAGTCCCAGCATGCATCTAAGATCCCGTTCCAGTCGCCCACTAACACTAAAGAGCGGGACGTTCCAAGAAAGGTCTCCAGACGCCGGAAGAAATCGAGCCGCCTTGCTCCTGTCGGGGCATAGACCGCCACTAGCCTGAAAGCTTGCCCGTCTCCGCTGGTCACGTCCAGTACCACCAACTTACCTTCTGGGTTCAGGAAGATGGCGAGATCCAAACCTCTCCGAAAAAGCACAGCAACTCCTCGTCGTCACAATCTGTCTCCAGTTGTGATAGGCCGGGGAGTGGAAAATCCTCCACAGGCGTTAGTTTTGGTTGTGGCGTGGTGGATGGTGTAGGCGCTGGTGCTAGTTCTGGCGCGTTGGGTGGTGGTGGTGTTGGTTTTGCTACTGTTGCTGGGGTTGTTGCTGTTACAGTTATACTAAAGAGCGGGACGTTCCAAGAAAGGTCTCCAGACGCCGGAAGAAAATCAGGCCGCCCTGCTCCTGTCGGGGCATAGACGGCCACTAGCGTGAAAGCTTGCCCGTCTCCGCTGCTCACGTCTAGCACCACCAACTTAACTTCTAGGTCCAGGAAATGGCCCGTATGGCGAGATCCAAACCTCTCCGAAAAAGCACAGCAACTCCTTCCCCCCGATCCCGGACGGCTGGGAGATGCGTACACATCGTACCCGCCGAATATCGGTGCAAAGGCCCGTGCG
Organism: Eledone cirrhosa; assembly: GCA_964016885.1. Classification (NCBI taxonomy): domain Eukaryota; kingdom Metazoa; phylum Mollusca; class Cephalopoda; order Octopoda; family Eledonidae; genus Eledone; species Eledone cirrhosa. The sequence continues at coordinate 150,005,486 of OZ024741.1, forward strand.
TCGGAGATTCTGGTCTCGCTGATGGTCACTACATCTATGTTTAGTGACCTGAGGTCGTTGAGCAGGTGGCCCTGTTTCCATGACGACCCCAAGCCACGTGCATTTATGCTGCCTATTCTGAGTGAGGTCATGTTGAAATGGAGTGGAAAAGTTGGGAAAGACCACTTACCTTACTTCTCGTAGAGGAAGGATGGTTTGTCCATCCTTTTCACTGCTTGTGGCCTCCTCCGGAAGGATGTCCTTATAAATCCTCCTGGAGAGTGCTTGTCGGAAGTCTCCGATGTCTTTGGGGAATTTTTGTTTTCGTGTCGTGTACGTTTACTGTGTCATGCGAGTGATTTGTATGTGTGGAGGTGGTGTAAACTTTTGGGTTGTTGTGTAGTCTTTTTCTGTGATGCTGGTGTTGTGTTGGATGTAGTGTAATAATTGGTTGTTGTTCAAATTTCATGCTGTGTAGTGTGTATCGTTTTGGTTGTTTTGTTTTGTTTGCGTTTGTCGTGGGTTTGTTTCTGTTTCGCTTTTTGGTGACTTTGGTGGTGTAGGTGATGGTGGTGTTGGGGTTAATGATGGTGATGGTGTTGGTGTTTGGGGTGGGAAGGAAGAGAATTTTTTCTTTTTTGGTTTCTTTTTTTCTTTTTTCCTGATACCGTTTCCCACTCCTCGTCGTCACAATCTGTCTCCAGTTGTGATAGGCCGGGGAGTGGAAAATCCTCCACAGGCGTTAGTTTTGGTTGTGGCGTGGTGGATGGTGTAGGCGCTGGTGCTAGTTCTGGCGCGTTGGGTGGTGGTGGTGTTGGTTTTGCTACTGTTGCTGGGGTTGTTGCTGTTACAGTTGCTTCTGTTGCTGCTACAGTTGTTGCTGCCATCTCTGCTGCTGGTGGTGTTGATGGTTGAGTCACTGGGGTGGGTAAGAGAGGTGGCCTCAACCTTTTATCCTGAGGGCAGAAAGCCCTTAGGTGGGTTCCTTCACCACAAACGACAAACCTAAGCCTTCTGCTCTCGACGATTACGATGAGGTGGCTGCCGTCAGTGAGGTCTATTACCTCTGGGATCTCCACAATGCTTTTTTGGTTCGCTTGGATCAGGAGCTCCATCCAAGATCCGGACCAGTTCTCCTGCTTTTCTTTCGCTATTTCGATTATCTTGGTGTTGGCCTCGATGCCGGCGAGGATGGCAGCCATTAGCCAGGGAATTTCGATGGCCGGTGGAACGTGGGTCACCCTGATCTTCACGAGTCTCTGGCCACAATAGCTTGGGACGAGTGTGAAGTCGTCACTTCTTAATGGGACCATGGAGTGTTCTCTAGCCTCCTGTGGTGCTCCAAAGAACACGTCCACGGTTCCATATTTCTGCCCACGTCTGATGTGGGTTTTTTTGCCCACACATGTCCCAAAGTTTTTTGGATTTGGGACTCGGATGCCCGTTCCACTCGGCGCGATTTTATGTTAATCGTCCGATAAGACACGGTGCATAGGCGCCGATGCTCCATTTTATTAGGTGGGGTGGGGGGTGGGGTGGGAGTGAGTCTGACCCTGTACCCATCTTTCTTTACCATTCTCTTAGCTTCATTTAATTCCTCCTGAGTTACCTTGATTGCTTCGCACTTTTTTGCTACTCTGGCAAAAGACAGGGTGGTTTTCTTATTCTCATTGTTGTTGCTGTCGTTGTTATCGTTATTTTTGTTATTGTTATTTGAAGTTTCAGTTGTGGTGGTGGTGGCGTCAGTGGTGTTCGGTGTGGAAGATTCCATTCTGGGTGAAACCATTTCGATGTCACGAGATAATTTATTTTTTCTTTTGTTTCTGTTGTCGCTGTGGTGGTGATGGGGGTGGCGGCTTTAACACCTGCAGTCATTGGTAATGGAGGGAAATGAATGTCTGCATGAGACAAATTTAAATTATTGCTACTGCTTATATTTTTAGTGTTGGCAAACGTAGTAATATTTACAATGGTGGTGTCGGTGTGAGGTGTTAGTTTGTGAGGAAAGTGTGACTGTGAGACGTCCATGATTTTTTCAAAGAAACTTTTATTTGATAATTATAAAAGTTTAAATTTTGGGCTCAAGACCCCAATCTTTTTGAGTGTCCTTTTTAGAAAACAATATATGTGCACTTATATACAATTAACAATAAAAATTTTCCATAAATGGCAATTTTAAACAACTGAAAACAACAAACCTTTGCGGATCTCACGATAATACGATTTTCTACGTAGGTTGCCAATAATAATAATAATAATAATAATAATAATAATAATAATAATAATAATAATAATAATAATTTGGAACTTCCGTGAAGTCAAAGTGGTTCCGATTGTCATAGGCGCACTAGGTACTATCTCAAAAAGTTTCCAGGAATGGTTAAAGAAAATTGGCCCCGCCCTGCTTTTTGGAACACTTCAAAAGGCATGCTTGCTGAGAACAGCAAGAACCCTCCGATACGTCCTGAATATCTGAGGCTTGATATTCATTTCAACAAACTTTCCAGTTAACTAACATCAATGACTGAGACTCAAAGAACAACAACAATAATAATAATAATAATAATAATAATAATAATAACGAAGCCACTTTACATCTAGATACAGGATAAATTTGTAACTTAATTATTTACCTATAATAACTACATTCAGTTACGGTAATTTAAATTAATAATAACCAGTAGAACACTATAGTCACATGTATATATTTTTATACACACTTTTGCTGAACATTCGAATACATAAATCTATTTAAGTCACCAAAAAAATAATTATTCCTTTATTTATTTATTTATTAATATCTCAATGTATTCTAGAATAATATAAATAAGATTAATACTGTAAATCTTTTTTCTATACCGGTGCAAATCTTTTTATTAAGAAAAATTAAATTTAAACTTGAATTATTACGACATTATCAATTCTCTTTCCCGTTTTGTATTTTTTGTATATTTTTATACACATATCGCATGATTGACTAAATATTATACTTTTTTTGTTAATTTGCAAACTAAAAAAATTCTTGTAACTTTAATAACATATCTGATGCACTGACGTGCTACATTTTCTTATACTATTAACACCGCTTATGCTTTGCAGTTTTTTTTAAATGCATTTATATTTTGCATTATATTATTTGATATGGTATGAGCCTCATCTATGGTATAAAGTTATCTTTCGTATGTATTAATGTTGAAACTTATAAAAATATGTAAATTTCTGATGATATATAGACCGCCGGACAGATACTTCGTGTATATCGTGGTATGGCCTGCCGTTATACATTGAAACGTATGTAGAATTAAAATAATGTTTTAAGTAAAACTTGGTTATTCTCTCTCCCTTTATTAAAGTTTTGAGCTCTGCAGCCCGTGGTCTAACAATCTACAGCAGAATCTACAACGGCTGAGAAATTCTTCAGCCTTGTTGGATTACTGCTGGATCAAGGAAACTGGTTATATAGAGCTTCTCTCATCTTTACGAGGATCTATATTGGTAAACTCCAATATATATATATATATATATATATATATATATATATATATATATATATATATATATATATATATATTGCCAATACAATTTGTTTTTGTTGATTTATGATGTATTATCTTAAGTCATGATAGGCAAACTGTAATATTATTATTAGTATATTTCTATCTAGCTAACTTGGTCATTTACAATACAAACATAAATATGAGGATATTTGTGTTTATCAAATATATTGATTTGTGTTAACCTATATTACACGGCTCAGAAATACCCTTTCTTCGAGCTATTTCATTGTAATTGATCGCCTCAGATTTGAACTCATTATTATTGATTTTATATATATATTATATATATAAGTATAGAAATTTCGTATTTCTAAAGAAATACGGTTTTAGGAAGCCGTAGCTATGTAAATACCGGGAGGAAAACGCCCTCTGGTGGTGTCCAGCAGAAGCAAGGGGGACAACCGTCTATGCATTTCAGGCTTCACTGGCCTTCGTCAGGACGGTCCTTCCCACCTCTTGCTACTGCTGGACTTGAAAGCAGTCGAGAATATATAGTTTTCTCGTCTGTGTAAATGAGGTGATTAATCTCATTTGCATATGAAGCTGCATAAGTTGGCTCAACCTATAATAGAAAGAAATAAGATTTCGTTTCAAGCACAGCTTTATTCAATATGTATAGACATTTCGTATTGCTAAAGAAATACGGTTTTAGGAAGCCGTAGCCATGCAAACACCGGGGAGCTAACGCCATGTGCAACTTCATATGCAAATGAGATTAATCACCTCATTTACACAGACGAGAAAACTATATATTCTCGACTGTTTTCAAGTTCAGCAGTAGCACGCGGTAGGAGGGACCGTCCTGACGAAGGCCAGTGAAGCTTGAAAAGCATAGACGGTTGTCCCCCTTGCTTCTGCTGGACACCACCAGAGGGCGTTTCTCCCCCGGTGTTTACATAGCTACGGCTTCCTAAAACCGTATTTCTTTGGAAATACGAAATTTCTATACATATTGTATAAAGCTATGCTTGAAGCGAAATCTTATTTCTTATATATATATATTTATATATATTTACACATATATCCACTTATACACGCAACACATTTATATACTTACGAACATATCATATATGTGTGCGCACACACACGCACGAACACACACACACACACACACACATACACCCCCCCATATATATATATATATATATATATATATATATATATATATATATATATATATATATATATATATATATATATACACGTATATATATATATATATATTTATATACTTATGAACATATCACATACACACACACATTTATATATATATATATATAAGTATGTATGTATACGTACATACATATATGTATACAGACGTACAGTAGCATGCATATATATATATATATATATATATATATATATATATATATATATATATATATATATATATATATATATATATATATATATATATATATATATATATATATATATATATATATATATATATATATATATATATACACATATATATACACATATATACATACAGGTACACATACATATATGCACGCATCAGTTTAGCGGACGCTTATTATAACGCCGCTTTGTTCGTTTGTAAACAAACTGAACAGCCTGA
>OZ024741.1:150013103-150040603 GCA_964016885.1 Eledone cirrhosa
TTTATTATATATATTTCAAGGGCATCCAAGGCAAATTTTGGTGCGCTTTCATCAGATAAAATACAAATTTGTTTCATAAATATTGACATACCAGCGAACCTCAACCGTTAAGGTTGTCTTTATGCGGGTATGTCAATATTTATAAAACAAATTTGTATTTTATCTGATGAAAGCGCACCAAAATTTGCCTTGGATGCCCTTGAAATATATATAATAAAATAATTATGGCTTTATAAATATAGTTTCCATTTATTAATATATTGAATTGTATATATATATATATATATATATATATATATATATATATATATATATATATATATATATATATATATATATATATATATGCATACATAAACGCACACACACATATATATATATTTTATTTTGAATTTGTCGCTATAGCACAATCCCTTATCGAACGTCTAGTTGATCTTCCACGCATGACATCACTGTTTGCTGTCGACTACTCTAGTCATTACAGTAGTATCTTGACGTCCTAGCTGGATAGATGGTCTCGAGGTCCGGGACTGCCACGTGCACACCTTTCTCTGGGTCTATGTGGTTGTGAACGTAGAATTTTATCACAATTTCAAACCTCGAGTTGATTCTGTGGTCCTTTAGTTTGTTGATTTTCGCATACTCCAAAATGCACAGCCGGCACTACGCCCCCATGTGTGTATGAAGGTGGTGCTTAAGGACCTCCCATTCCAGTCTGAAATTAATATTTTTGTTCTTCAGTCCCCTGCTCTGCCAGAATGATTTGCGTTCTTTTATGCCGATGTTTGAAGGAGCTGATGTGGTTATATATATATAGTAACGATCAAAATAAGAGAACAATAAATTAACTTTTTATTATTATTCGACAAAATTTCCCTTTAAAATTTGAAAGAATATTCGTAGTATATATCTGTCTTGTGCTAAAATATTTTCTAAATAATCAAGGTTATAAAGAAGATATTAATGATAGACCTTTAATTTTGAAAAAATACAGCGATTAAAATAAGAGAAGGGCAACAATCTTTAGGCAAACACAATTAAACATGAGATTTGGTCTACAAACTAGGATTTATGCATTCTCAAACATTCATAGGAAGTGTGGAGGCCCTTTCTTTGGATGACCTCGGCACATCTGCATCCATATGAAGTCACCATTGTATTGCACAGTTTTGTAGTGATACTATTCCTCTCTTCTTCCAGCTTCTTCCATAATTCAGTGGTTGTAGCTGAGCTTTTCGCCATGACATTGTTCCCAATGATCTTTCAAAGGTTCTCGATTGGATTTAAGTCGGGTCAATGGGCTGACCATTTCAAAACTTCTATTTCCTCAACTTCGAGAATTTTTTTCACTTGTTTTGAAGTGTGGCATGGAGCATTATCTTGCATAAAAATGGCTGGTTGATTGGGAAAAGCCCGTAAAGAAGGAATGGCGTATTGCTGAAGGAGGTTCTGGTACACATTAGCCTTAACAGTACCATTTAAGCGTATGAGAGGCACCACTCCGGTGCGCTGTGAACATTTCCCAAACCATGACACTACCCTTTTCGAATTTTACAGACTTTTTGATACACCTAGAAAGAAGTCTTTTCCCAGTTTTACGTTTTATATATTGGTTACCATCTGAACCAATCAAATTAAACTTGCTTTCATCACTAATATAAACTTTGGACCAGTTGTTTTCACTCCATACAACATGCTTTTTAACAAAGGCAAGTCTAGTATTTTTATTGCTAATAACAAATTTGATAGTTGGGGAGTTGGCTTTCAATCCAACTTCTGCTAGACAACTTCCTTGTCTAAATTAGCGCTGATGTGTCGAGATATTTCAGCTGCAGCGTCGAAGTAGTTCTCCATAGACATTTTGTGGATCATGCGGTCCCACTCGTTGACTTGTTTTATTGGGACGGACGGCCTTCTTCACAGACGTGAATGAGTTGGTTTCATTATGCGATTTCAATATGTTCACTATTACATATTTAGAATGGCTAACTTCGCTTTCAATGGCCAAGAGAGAGAGAGAGAGAGAGAGAGAGAGAGAGAGAGAGAGAGAGAGAGAGAGAGAGAGAGAGAGAGAGAGAGAGAGAGAGAGAGAGAAGGCGAGAGAGAGAGAGAAAGAAAGAAAGAGAGAGAGAGAGAGAGAGAGAGAGAGAGAGAGAGAGAGAGAGAGAGAGAGAGAGAGAGAGAGAGAGTGTATCACTCTTCATGTGAACGACTTAACGTCGGAAAGCTTCAGTTACCTTGGAATGGGTCGACATCTTGCAAAAGTTGATAGGAAAATGGAACATACTGGTAACGTGACCCTGTTCACAAGTGTTGCCAGATATTTCTAGAAAATCCATGTAATTACCCTAAAATATATATTTAAAAAACAAACAAACTAGAGCATTCTCTTATTTTGATCACTGTATTTTTTAAAATTAAAGGTATATCATTAATATCTTGTTTATACTTTTGATTATTTAGAAAATATTTTATCACAAGATATACGCATATATATATATATATATACGACAAATATTCTTTCAAATTTTAAAGGGACAAAAAAAAGATATATATATATATTTGATAATCTCCCATAAGGTTGAGATGCAATTTAGGCAATATTAGGCTGCGCTTTCTAGCAACCAGCTTACTAGCCGTAAGGCACCAATCATATTCTTTCTGACTTGACCCCTGCCACGTCATAGTTCTTAGCCATTTTGAATTCGTTTCTGGCGGGGGATCATTTAAGAAAAATCTTTGTCCAAGTGAGTTTGTTTCCTGATGAGTTCGAAGCTCGAGAATTTATCCTTGATAAGATATTTCCGAAAGCGAACGAAACCCTAAAGGGTAAAAACATAATCCTGGTATGTGTATATGCATTTTTTCTTCTCACTTTAATTTTATACCTAATTGTGTATGGTTGACGATATATTTAATCAATTTCCACGTACTATTGAAATGCTGGGTAAATATTCTATGGCTATGGTTTATTTATCTATTATTTATTCACAGGTGCCTTTTAATCTTATAGCCTGGTTTAATTGTTTTTTTGTGTGGTTGATTATGCTAATTGGGAGAGGAAATTGAGTATATATTTTATCAAATGATTCTAAGGACATAATTTATAGTATATATATATATATATATATAAATATATATATATATATATATATATATATATATATATATATATATATATATATATATAACGAAGGAAATGTGGTAAGGAACCAGGTGGACCCTAACGCACCAAAGTACTCAATACTTGAGGTAGTAGAGTGGGTAATAGGAACCAGTAAGACCCCGACAGCTGAGCTCAAGCCGTTTCGACGGCTAATTGCGTCCAGAATTAGCCGTCGAAACGGCTTGAGCTCAGCTGTCGGGGTCTTACTGGTTCCTATATATATATATATATATATATATATATATATATATATATATATATATATATATATATATATATATATATACATATATATATATATATATATATATACGACAAATATTCTTTCAAATTTTAAAGGAAAAATAATGAAAAGTTAATTTATCGTTCATTCTATTATTCAGGAGGTGAATCAAGCAGCTTTTGAAACAGTAAGTACTAGGCTTGAAAAAAAAAACGCAACTAAGTGGTGGGGTGGATATGATCGATTAAATCAAGGCGGTTCCACAGCATGGCCGTAATCAAATAACAGAAATCTATAAAAGAATATATATTACATAGAATGGACAACATTAATAAATGATGCCATACACTTGCAAATATACGCAATCTTGATTTCCTATGAATTGCTCTGTGCTCTTTTTGTTTTCTAAAGCCATTCAAGACTATCTTTAAATATTTCTGATGGTGAAATATTCAAAGATACAGACGACCCAATAAGATATTACAAATACTTGGTAAATCTCCCTTGCTTTACTTTGATCAACTTCTTATATACTTTGATGTTTTCACTTACCAAAAGTTCAATCCATGATGAGATAATAAAGATTAATATTCTTTTATATTTTATATTTTCATACACAGACTTATCGCACCTATATATATATATATATATATATATATATATATATATATATATATATATACATACACACACATATATATATATATACACACATAATGCAAACACATACATATACACAAAAATAAATAAATGTTTCTCTCTCTCTCTCTATATATATATATATATGTATATATTTAGCTCTGTGGTATTCGTTTACTATTATTGTGTTGTAGGAGAAAATTATATATATATATATATATACATACATACGTACGTACACACACATATATATAATTTTCTCTTACAACGCAATAATAGTAACCGAATGCCACAAACCTAAACCAACCAAGATCCAACACACAAACACAGTTACTCAGCTACAAAACACAACTTCTAACACAATAAAACAACATCCACCACCAAATATTTCATCTCTAATGAACAAAACCTGAAACACACAACCAAGAAATAAATGTAAACCAAATTTAAACATCTAAAAGGAAAAGACAATAATGTAATAAAAACCCTTCCACTATATTGTTACTAAGAGGACAAAGTTCCTTGGACCAACATCGCTGTCAATATCCAGTTTCCGCCAAAGGTTATGGCTACTGGATAAATCAGCACCAGAGGCACATGGCTTAGTGGTTAGAGCATTGGGATTGCAATCGGAAGGTTGTGAGTTCGATTCTCGGACCGGGTGATGCATCGTGTACTTGAGCAAGACACTTTATTTCACGTTGTTCCAGTTTACTCAGCTGTAGAAATATATATGGTGCTAAGCTGTATCGGTCATTGCCTTTCCCTTGGTTAACATCGGTGGCATGGAGAGGGGAGACTGGTATGTATGGGAGACTGCTGGTCTTCCACAAATAAACTTGCCCGGACTTGTATCTCGGAGGGGAACTTTCTAGGTGCAAATCCCATGGTCATTCATGACCAGGGGGGGGGGGCTTCTTTACTTTTTACCCTGCAGACCACTTAATCATAAAACTACCAAAACATAAACACACAACCTTCATACTCGACGACAGTCGTCCGTGCACCCCAAACCCCACTGTCTACCAAGAAACGTTAAAAGCCAGCAATAAAAAATGTTAACCAAATTAACGCTAGAATCCAAATAGACTTCCCAAATACGTTAAATTCACCATTTGAACCAAAACATAGAGAGAAACTAACCGTGAAACGAATTCAATTTTAATACTAACTACCGAGTGTATTAAGCAAAATGATATAAAAATTATGAACATATCTCTCTGCCTTATATAATTGTATTATCAACTCCTCTGATATATATATTTACCAACAGTTTCACTTAACTACTAACGGCTTTCAAGACGAAAACAAGTCTAAATCATCAGGTCGGTTTTGAGAAATAGATCCGATGATTTAGACGTGTTAAACTCAAGTTTCGCGTGTTGATTGCTCTTTTCTTCGGTTTATACCAACAACTGTACCCCCCCCCCCCACACACACACGACACACATACACATATATATATAATTACAGCTGTCACTCGCATACGCGTATCATTTGGTAATTTTTACCATACTTTTGCTAAGGTGTCCATGCAGTCGCAAGCGGACATAGACATCCTCTCGACTCCTTCTCTTCTGATCCAGCGCAACATCCAGCGTGTGACAACTGGAAGAAAGAGAGGGCTGTACCAGGACTGGACTATGACTTATTTTTATCGACACTGAAAGGACGAAAGGAAAAGTAGGATCTGAACGGTATTTGAACTCAGAATGCCGAGACAAGTAATAAATATGTAGCGCTCTAATATATCTGCGAAATAGACATATGACGAACGATGCCTTTCTTATTTAAGCGACTTTAGTTTTCGCTCTTGAATTTTAAATCTGTATTGTACAGACTTTCCCCAAAACAATCTTAAATAAATTAGTTTTTGAAACATTTATTAAATTTCCTGGAAAAATCTGTCGTCCAAGGAAACGCCTTTTTTTGTGACACACCTCGCCCACTCCTTTTCCTTGAGCTAGCTCGAGGGTCTTTTTTATTCCACAACGTTAGTAAATGAAAGCATTTTGTTGTTATCTTCGCTTTGTTGATATATTTTTTCATTCAAATTAATGTTTCCTTCGCTGTCTTTTTCCATGGTTTTCCATGTGTTCTGTTGTATAAGGGTAAGTATAAGTACAAAATCCACTCCATGTTTGATTATATATTTTTTTTCGTAAGAAATTAATTTTAAAGCGCGCGTGTTTACGAGACTATTGAAGCCACTGTCATTACCGTAACACCTCTTCCTGCCACTCTCGAGGCGACCATCTTCTATAGGGAGCTCGGTGAAACCTGACAATATTCAGCCAGCAACAACAAACGAAATTCTATTAAAAATGTCAAATTTACATTTTCTATTTACAGTTTTTTCCATATTCCTTCCACCAAATTTCACATTCTCGCAGACACGAATACGCAAAACATATTTTCTCACTTATTTTCTTTGTCTCTTGTTCAAATCCATGTTTGTCTCCAATAATAATAAAAAATGTAAGAGAAAAAAAAAAAGAAAAAGAAAAATTGCTTTCAAATTCATCTGGAACAAGTTTCAGCTGTGTATTTTCTTATAAAAAATAATTCAATTAAGCAGAATACTCCGGAGATCCTCCCGCACGCTCCTCCCAAAACAACAAAAAAACATTGTCTGTATCTGTTCTTCTATCTGTAGCTGGTAAATGTCTTATCTTTGAAAGTTCTTTTGTGCACGTATATATATATGCACACACACACACACACACACACACACACACACACACACACACACACACACACACACACACACACACACACACACACACACACACACACACACACACACACACACACACACACACACACACACATATATATGTAAATCTATCATTCGAAGCTGAAGCTTCTTGAACAGCAAACCTGAATTTAACGAAATTCATAACTTAGACACTAGACCCCCAATCTGTTATAAGTATACCACATCCTTCAGGAAGAAAGTGGACGGAAAATAAACTACCGAAATCTGGGGAAAGCCCAAGGGTTGATCAAATCTGCAAAAAGCCCAGCGATTGATCAAATCTATTCTGATTTTCCAAAAACTGGGAGCAAAGTAACCGAAGGAAGTATTTATAGAATTGTTTAACTAATTATCTCAAAGGGATGTGCGACCTAATCCTTCGAAGAAGCTGGTATCGTGGTTCTGTACAAGAAAAGAGACCCCAGATAATGCTGTAACTGTAGATCCGTAAGCTTACTTGGTCATACCTTTAAATTGCTTGTGAGTATTGTCACAAAGAAGTTCAAAGATGATCTATACACAAGCTTTCAGATCCGCAAGCTGATTAAAGACCAGTAAAAGTTTCTACCGAACAGATCATCAGTCTAGAACAGTTTGATCGATAACTCAATAGAATTCAATAGACCTTTATTTATTGATTTCACTGGAGGCCTTCGACAGCGTCAGATTATTTCCCGTATAGCCACTTCTTGTATCGATTTACCACACGTTACTAACATATAAATGTTTAAAAGCTACAATCAAATGTAATATTGGTAGCTTAAAACCTACAGATATATGGGAAAGAGTTAAAGCAAGGGTATATTTTTTCTCCCTTGCTGTTCTACACTGTTATTGCAGCGTTGATATATAAGGAAGAGGAAGGAGCATGGGAGATACAAAGCTTTGAGGATGGTAGCGAAGAAGTAATAAAATCGGGCACTTTCTAGTCGGACAAACGATTTCAAATGTCAGTTAAGTTAACAACACAGCAATCAGCAGCTTCAGCATTGAGAAACTTTAGGTCTGCTAATATACACAACAAAAGCAAAACATATGTCCACATTAAAAGGGGTCGATAAAATAAAGTACCAGTAATACACTGGGTAATTGCTGGCCTTGTGCCTAAAGTAGAAACAATTATATTAAACATAACAGCTAACGAAGAAACGCATCAATGAAGTTACTGAATTTGTATACTTGTGTTATAAATTATTCAACACAAATAACCACTCCATTGCAGTGAACCATAGGATTACACAAGGATAGGTCGCATTCAGCAAGAAGCAACACAGCCTAAAACCAACGAGGACTTCTATGAAAATTAAGAAAACCTTTTACGATATCTATATACTCTTTGTCTATGGTATGGCATGCATTACATAGACGAAATCTCTGGTTCATTCGTTACATGGTGGACTTTAAAAGTCATATTATGTACTTTATGCCAGGCAGTAAACTAACTGACCTCAAACACATCCCTAACCTTTGAACTATATCCAGCCTTTCTCCCACAGAACCGTACTTAAAATCTATATAACCTTAAAACAATTTGGGCACATTAAAATATTCAATGAAGTCCTATCCAAGGTTTGTCTTATAAAGAATAACAATACATCTTTAGCCAAACAAACAGCAATTCAGTTTTCTTTGGATTCCGAAATTTAATTCATATCTTCTCTCCATTTATACACAATATACTCTCTTTGCAAACACATATATGTATAAATATTCATGTATATATATATATATATATATATATATATATATATATATATATATATATATATATATATATATATATATATATATATATATATAAGTAAGATGTATGGTCGGTCATATGTGAATCGCGATGATCACGTCTGACCTACCAAATATGTGACGGTAGCTAGTTAAGCTCTATGCGTATACGCAGAGCAGAAATATTTGTGAAAAAGAACAAAGGAACAATTATGACATTACAACAAGTTTATTGCCGACAGCCGTTTCGTCCGACCACATGGTGGGACTTTTCAAGGCATACAACATGTGACTGTAAGATCATTATCTACCTCCACGCATCACTCAAGGCTAGCAGTTTGAAATTGTGGTATACATCAGCAGCTCGGCTTGTATAGTTGGGGTCTATATTCTAAGGGGGCTCTTTTATATTAGTTGTCGGGGTCAGGGATTGAAGGTTAAAAATTAGATAATATATAATTTACGCATTGACAGTAAACTAAAAGACTTGGGGTCCCTTAGAAGCACCTCAAAAAATCCCTCAATAAGTGCATAAAGCTTACAGGCTCCAATAAACCTACTAAACTAGAAGAAATTAAGAGGCTAATAAAGTAAAAAATAAAAATATAAAGTTTCCCTAAAAAAATATATAAAGTTTCCTATGGAATTCCTTCTAGAGAAAAAAGTTTTTTTCCGAAAGAAAAAAACTTTCTTCCCCCGAGATCACGTTTACAAATTTCAGAAAGCTTACGAAGTTTTGATATTCCCTACTAGGTTGAAAGAAACAAATCAATTAAAGGTTAATTCAAAGAGCCTTCTATAGTTCTCTCAGAAAAGGCCCCTTTAATATTTTTAATAGGAACCTCCTCCGAGAGACCCTTCGAAGAATTAAAATTTTAGAGAGCCTTTAAGGATATATATAAAACCGAATATATATATATATACACAGGGTGTCCCAAAATAATGTATACATACTTCAACAGCATTCTAATAAATATTGCCTGTACAGGTAATCAAAGTGTGTATATATTATTTGGGACACCCTGTATATATACACAAACGCATATATACACATACAGTGTGTCCCAAAATAATGTATCACACTTCAACAGTATTCTAATAAATATTGCCTGTACAGGTAATCAAAGTGTGTATATATTTTTGGGGACACCCTGTATATATATCTATATATATAAAACTGAGGATGTCTGTGTGTGTGTGTGTGTGTGAGTGAGTTTGAATCCCTAAAACTCGAGAACCACCCAACCGACTGTTTTCAAACTTTACACATGTAATACTTATGTTTCAGGGAGTGTTCTGAGCAAAATGAATTTCAAATTGTCAATGCCCTAGGGACCGCATTAGGCGATTTAGCGATATCTCTCTATAATTCTTAGTCTTTCTCTTTTTAGATAGATACATACATATAACGTCGCGCCCTTATAATATCTGTCTGTATGTCTGGCTCTCTGCATTACGTCACTTCCCTGAGGATGTCTGTCTGTGTGTGTGTGTCTGTGAGTTTGAATCCCTAAAACTTGAGAAGTACCCAACCGATTTTTTTCATACTTTACATGTGTATTACTTATGTTTCAGGGAGTGTTATGCACATAAATTCAACTTTTTGATCCCCTAGGGCCTGCATTAGGTGAAAAACTGCGTTTTTTCAGCTTTTTAGGGTTTTTTTGAGGCGTTACGTCAGACCGATTTCCTTGAAATTGTAACTATGTATTAGTCAGTCTCTTCTTTATACCGTGAGCAAAGAAAATCCAACTTTTTTATGGCCTATTAGGTGAAAAACTTAATTTTTTCAACTTTTTAGGGCTTTTTTGAGGCGTTACGTCTAGCCGATTTTCTCGAAATTTCAAGGCATATTATGCACATAAAATAAATTAATTTTCTTGATCCCTAGGGCCCGCATTAGGTGAAATTCTGCATTTTTCCTGTTTCTTCGAGTAAAATCTTAAAGATTATCCAGCCATCAGAGTATTCAGTTTATTTTATTTTCATATTGTCCAGGCATGCAGTTTTTCCACGATTAGGTCTGTTAGTGGCCCGCGTTCCAAAATACCTTATCCCGCGCAACGCCGAGTACCACTTCTAGTATATATATATTTATATATATATATATATATACATTAAAGTATTATTTACGTATACGTGTATATGCTTATGGATTACAAGCATAATTTTCAATTTGAAATCTAAATAACAGTTTACTTCAGCAATTCTATTATCCAGATACTGAAACACACATATGCACACACACATACACATACACATACACACAACCATATATATAGTTGTATTATTAGATAAATATGCATTATCATCCAGAAAAATATATATTGTATTCATGTGTTCATCGTTCTACTTTGCTTGGTTGTTGTCGATTATCTTCCCTTGCTTGATTGTTCGTGTTTCTTTCGATAATAATATATTACCGGAGAGCAGAGAAACCTTTCAAACGATAAGTAATCATTCTTATCATCAGTTTTAACATCTCTTCCAGGTCTTTCCATGTAAAATGAAGACATATATAGCCACTCGCACACATACATACACACACATACACTCACACATACACTCACATACACTCACACATATATGCATACATAGCATTCATATATTGATATATAACGTAAACGTGCACACACATACACACATATACATCTCTCTCTCTCAATATATATATACATATATTAGTCTATCTATTCATCTATCAGTAAATATATGCATATTTGTATATGTATATGCATATATATATATATATATATATATATATATATATATATATATATATATATATATATATATATATATATATATATATGTGTGTGTGTGTGTGTGTGTGTGTGTGTGGTTACACATATGCACACAAACACACACACGCACATATATTCATGCATATATGTATATGTATGTAATTAGTGTGTGAAGTTGCAAGAAACGTAATGGTTTTATATTTTAATATTAGAATTCTATTTATGTTTCTTTTATTTATTCAATGTCTGTTTATCAGATTTAAAAAATTTAATGAAAAATACAAGCTGTTGTAATGTTTGATAAGAACAACATCAGATGATTACTGTTCATATATTACGAAGAACACACATTCGCATACAAATCGTAGGAATTTCCAGACGATAGGCGATGAAGCAATTTGTGCCGTTTTTATTCCTTTTCTTTGTCTTCCAAGTTAATTTTCTTAATCTATAGTCTTTTTGTGCAATTTGTTTTCCATATTTATACCCCAAACACTACACAGAGATCGTTTTACTAATACTAATGTATTTTATTATCTGCAATTCTCACTATCTTTCCTTTCTATCTTCGTGATAAACGCTTCACTCTGTATCTGTCTTTCCCTTTACTTCTTGTTAGCCAATACAGTCCCGTATTTTCTTTTTTTAAGTTCTACTGCTGGGTTGTTACATCCAGGCACTGTTTCTTACTTCTTCTCTTCCTCTATGATTAACATCCTGATTTTCTATTTCTCTCTTCCCTAGCGTTATTTGTGTGCACAATCATCCTCCGCTTTTTTTCTTGGACAAAAGACCTCTATACAAATCTTTTTCCGTTTACAGTTGTCTGCTTGACATAGTTATCATCTGTCTTGTTTTATGAGTCCCATTTCATATCTTTGGTGTAGGTTACATATCGTTCCCTAGTAGCTATTTAAAAAAAAAAAAAAAGTAATGCTTTTAGGCGCTGAAATACTAAGGTTCTTCGCATAATAGCTGATGATTGAGATTTGTAGCAGGTGTTATTCGTTTTCCATGTCGTATATATATATGTGTATATGTATATATATATATATATATATATATATATATATATATATATATATATATATATATATATATATATATATATATATATATATATATATATACATACATACATACATACATACATACATACATATGTGTGTGTGTGTACATATGTATATGTATGTACATATAGATATATATGTATTTACAGGTATAAACATATATGTATGTATGTATATATATATATATATATATATATATATATATATATATATATATATATATAGTAGAAGGTCACTCTGTGATTTCATTTAATTCAGAAAAGTGCCTCCAGTTCAGGAATCATTAGAAAAGCTAAGCTTCTACAACGTGGCTGGAGAAATTGTATTTTAAATGGAAATACGAAGATTTAATCTATTTTTTACAAATATATTAATGTTATTTGTATGAGTGTGTCTGTATGGACACGTGCGTCTGTCTGTTGTGTTTTGTTTGCGTATATATATACATACATACATGTATAAATATATATGTATATATATGTATATATATATATATATATATATATATATATATATATATATATATATATATATATATATATATATAAGTATATAATATATAAATATATATATATATATAAGTATATATATATATATAAATATATATATATACACACACACATATATATATATATATAAAAGTATATATATATACATATATATATATATATATAAGTATATTATTCAATTTCTTATAACATAGCTATGATGTTTTAGTAAAGCAAGTTGACAGTTCACTAATTACTGTAGTAATATCAAGACCAATCATATATGCAGAATTTTGGTTAGGTGTGTGTGTGGGAAATCTTAAGAGGTAGGAAACATCGCAAAATTCCACTTTCAGTCGCTATATGTATTCCTAAACACATACACACATACGCGCACATACACCCATACACACATATAGACTCACATATATATATATATATATATATATCATAAAACATGTCTATAGAATCACAAGATAAAATATATACTATTTCCTCTCCCAATTAGCGTAATTAACTATATAAAAACTCGAATAGACCAGGCTATAAGAATGAGGCTTCTTTGAAGAAATCTCCGACAAATAACCAAAACTAGCCCTTCGCGTCGGCCGTAGCGGAATATTTATCAAATATTTCGACAGCGTAATCGCCCAGATACAGTCAAATAAACAGAATTAGGTGTAAAATAAACTAGGAGAAAATAGAATACATTTAAATACCTCTACCATGGTTTCATCCGTATTTTGAGTCATCCAATAATTATGTAATAATTATATAAACTCGAGCGCCGGATTCATCAGGAAGTTCGCTCTTATCTATACACTAAATTTTCCAAAGTGATCGCGCCAAGAATTCATTCAAAATGGCTAAAAATCGTGACGTAGTCGCGGTCAAGTTGGAAGGGGTGTGGTAGTTGCTTACGACTTGTGGCATTTTTGCTAGAAAGCACAGCACAATACAGCCAAATTTGTATCTCAACCTAATGGGAGATTATTACATATAAAAGTTTACATATATATATACATATATATACATATACGTGTTTTGCAACTGGTCACTTTGTGGCTCAATGAAAAATTAATAAATTACATAATCAGAGCTATATATCATAAAACATGTCTATAGAATCACAAGATAAAATATATACTATTTCCTCTCCCAATTAGCGTAATTAACTATATAAAAATATATATACATATAAAATACAAATTTAACTAGGAAATAAATTTAAATATTTGGAAGCCCGACAATGCGTGTGAGATTATAAATGTCAAGGTAATAGGAATTAGAGAAAATAGGATAAATGGGCTGAGAAAAGAGTGAGAATGGTAGAAGTTTACCATAGCAATTTTATTGATCGCAAATACTTGCGGATTTAGCATCCATTATCAGGGGAAGCAGTGGGTAGTGACTTAGAGAGGAATTTGAGAAGAATTTGGTAAAGATATCCAAAGTGTAGAGCACTCAGTCAATGGGACGAGGTTTTATATATTTGATACTACAACGAAGACAAAACACGTATATATATATATATATATATATATATATATATATATATATATATATATATATATATATAGTATTTACGTATCGAGAAAGAGAGAAAAAGGAGGGATAGGTGATACATATAGTTATTTGCCAAGTAGCGTATGCCAAAGGTGCTCGATACTAGTGCCGGCAGTATTAAATATTCGAAGTGTTAATATTTAGTGGGCTAGAGAGTTAGCAGAGCGTAAGCACGTGGGAAAGTAAAAAATCGGAGAATAGACCGTTAAAACATGTTTATTTAAAATATCACCTACGTACGTTTCGCCCAGTTGGGCTTCTCAAGGGCATAAATAATCACAAGTGTTCCTTATATAGTTCGGAAAGAGTTTTGGGGGTTAAATCTACATCAAGATTCATTGCTCGCAAAAATATCTTGTTTTGATTTTGCAGCAGGTCAAGGGAGGTAACTCTGGCCGGTGTTAGGGCAGTCTTTCCCGGATAATTTTTTTTTTTTTTTTTTTTGCCGCATCCGTTTGTCTGAGGCTGGGTCTGGTATGCAAGGATTGTTTTCTGGGTGTTATTTTGCTGCGCCTGCCCGCCGGGGTGTTAAGACTTGTTGCAGGGAGATCCAGTGTACTATTTCACTCTTCATTCTTAACCCATCTAAAGAAGGATATTTTTAAGCGATGTGTACAACTTATCGCTGTTTCAGCTCTGCTGTTAATGAGCTCGTGGGGTGCAGTTATGATGTGGTAGAGCTCCATGAGGCAAAGATCGCATTTCCTCTTGAAGTTGTACGGTGCAGCCCTGCCGACAATCTCCCACTGCGTGGAGAAGCTGATGTTTAAGTCCTTTAGTGATGTGATGTAGTCCGCGAGCGAAGTGGAGTGCCTTAGTTTTCTATTTGTGAAAGAGTGGAGATGTGTTCGAAACGTAATTTTGAACGGGCCGGAGGTGGCCCATATATAATGTTTAACGCTATTGTGGCTAGTAATAGTGCATCTATATATAACCCTATCAGTCAGGCAGTATCCTCTAAGGGGGCAGCGTCCTCTGTCGCGGCAGTTGCAATTTCTGTCGCGGTTCCGTATGCACTATTACTAGCCACAATAGCGTTAAACATTATATAGGGGCCACCTCCGGCCCGTTCAAAATTACGTTTCGAACACATCTCCACTCTTTCACAAATAGAAAACTAAGGCACTCCACTTCGCTCGCGGACTACATCACATCACTAAAGGACTTAAACATCAGCTTCTCCACGCACTGGGAGATTGTCGGCAGGGCTGCACCGTACAACTTCAAGAGGAAATGCGATCTTTGCCTCATGGAGCTCTACCACATCATAACTGCACCCCACGAGCTCATCAACAGCAGAGCTGAAACAGCGATAAGTTGTACACATCGCTTAAAAATATCCTTCTTTAGATGGGTTAAGAATGAAGAGTGAAATAGTACACTGGATCTCCCTGCAAC
Source organism: Eledone cirrhosa (assembly GCA_964016885.1). Lineage (NCBI taxonomy): Eukaryota > Metazoa > Mollusca > Cephalopoda > Octopoda > Eledonidae > Eledone > Eledone cirrhosa. The sequence continues at coordinate 150,028,878 of OZ024741.1, forward strand.
AAGTCTTAACACCCCGGCGGGCAGGCGCAGCAAAATAACACCCAGAAAACAATCCTTGCATACCAGACCCAGCCTCAGACAAACGGATGCGGCAAAAAAAAAAAAAAAAAAAAATTATCCGGGAAAGACTGCCCTAACACCGGCCAGAGTTACCTCCCTTGACCTGCTGCAAAATCAAAACAAGATATTTTTGCGAGCAATGAATCTTGATGTAGATTTAACCCCCAAAACTCTTTCCGAACTATATAAGGAACACTTGTGATTATTTATGCCCTTGAGAAGCCCAACTGGGCGAAACGTACGTAGGTGATATTTTAAATAAACATGTTTTAACGGTCTATTCTCCGATTTTTTACTTTCCCACGTATATATATATATATATATATATATATATATATATATATATATATATATATATATAGTGGTGGAACACTGGAAGGTAATATCCGTAGTGGTAGAGCACTCAGTCCATGGGACGAGTTAGGTAGAAGTAGTTACTCAACAGTTAGTTCACCATACCGAGAACAATTGTTTCACCTTAGCGGATCCTCAGCTCGGAATGGGCATGGTTATAGGAACAGGAAGGACAACCGTACGAACGCGCATGCGCAGAAACCCGGTCACTTCACACAAGCAATACTAGAATGCGTGCGAGTAGTGTAAGGGAGATAACTGCGAAAGTCCGAAAAGTTTTTAGTTGAAAATGAAATTACAAAGAATCAGTCCGGGGCCTTGTAGTTATGCAATAGGTGTTTGGCGACGTGTGGACAACGTGTGAAAAATTCATTTCTCGTATTTAGGCAATCACTATTGCGTAATCTATTTAGAATAGTTATTCGTTCGTCAATACATAAGCCACACGTCGGACTTCCCCTTGCGTATAGCTTGGACTTAGTGATGGCTTTCCATTGAAGACTTAGCTTCTACCTTCAATGAGTTAGGACTTAAGATAACAGTAGCTACTAACCTCTCTCGCGTAGATTTCTTAGACATTAATTTAGACCTTCGCACATACACCCACAGACCCTTCCATAAGCTAAACGCGAAACTCAATTACATTCACAAGGACACATGCCACCCTCCCACTGTTTTTAGAAACTTCGTTAAGAATATTAGTACTAGAATCTCAAACCTCTCCTCTAATAAGGCTATCTTTGACAGGGCGGCACCCTACTATAATACGGCGTTGATTAACAGCGGCTTCTCACAACCTATCACCTACTCTCCCACTAGCAACACCACCATTAGGAAAAGTAAGCGCAACAATAGACAAACTATCTGGTTCTCTCCTCCCTTCTCATTCAACGTTAAAACCAATGTAGGAAAATTCTAGCCCTCTTAGATAGACACTTTCCCATAGGTTATAAATACCGCTCCATCTTTAACCGACACAAAGTAAAACTAGGATACTCCTGCGTTAAGAACACGAAGGCCCACATCACCAGCAGCCCTAGGAGCAACAACCCATCAGGGTGCTCTTGCCGTAAGCCTGCAGCATGCCCCCTTCAACAGCAATGCAACACACCAGCTGTAATTTACGAAGCTGTGGTCACTTCCAACCGACCAAACAAACCACAGGAGGTCAAATCCTATGTGGGCATGGCGGAGGGCCGTTTTAAGGAACGTTTCCTGAATCACCAGTCTCCCTTCAGGTACCCGGACAGACGTTCATCCACGAAACTCGCGAGCCACGTATGGTTCCTCAAGGACTCAAGTATAGACTACTCCATTCAATGGAAAGCCATCACTAAGTCCAAGCCATACGCAAGGGGAAATACGACGTGTGGCTTATGTATTGACGAACGAATAACTATTCTAAAGAAATTACGCAATAGTGATTGCCTAAACACGAGAAATGAATTTTTCACACGTTGTCCACATGTCGCCAAACACCTATTGCATAACTACAAGGCTCCGGACTGATTCTTTGTAATTTTATTTTTCAACTAAAAACTTTTCGGACTTTCGCAGTTATCTCCCTTACACCTCTCGCACGCATTCTAGTATTGCCTGTGTGAAGTGACCGGGTTTCTGCGCATGCGCGTTCGTACGGTTGTCCGTCCTATTCCTATAACCATGCCCATTCCGAGCTGAAGATCCGCTAAGGTGAAACAATTGTTCTCGGTATGGTGAACTAGCTGTTGTGTAACCACTTCTATATACATATACATATATATATATATATATATATATATATACACACATTTAGATACACACACACGCACACACACACACACATATATATACATATATATATATATATATATATATATATATATATATATATATATATATATATATATATATATATATATATATATATATATACATATATATATATATATATATATATATATATATATATATATATGTATATACATACATATATATATGTGTGTATATATATATACACATAAATATGTATATATATATATATACATATACATACATATATATATATATGTATATATATATATATATATATATATATATATATATATATATATATGTATATATATACATATATATATATATATATATATATATATATATATATATATATATATATATATATATATATATATATATATATATATATATATATATATATATATATATATATAGAGAGAGAGAGAGAAAGAGAGCGGAAGAGAGATACTTAAGCGTTATTTGAGTATTCTTAATATACACACACAGATGCACACACATATATATATATACAACTTTGACATGTAGGGATATCAAATATATTATGATATAAGAAGAGGATTTAAAGCTGAATGTGTTTATATAATCTGCAATTAAAAAGAGCAAATACATCCGATGCAAAATCCACAAACTAAAGTCCAATAAATTCAATGAATATAACTTCACAGAGCATTAGTAATTAAAAAAAATATTGAACCAAAGATAGATGTGGGATAAAATTTATTTATTCACTTTACGCGCTTGTCAATAGTTGCAACAATATAAATGCCAGAAATACAAATGTACGTATATACTACACTATACCGATTAAAATATATAAGGAGAAAAAAAATACAGACTTAAGGATAAGAACTCGGTCGCTGTTTTCATCCCTTTTGCTGCTATTTCATTGAATCTTGTTGAACAAGTTACTGCCTCATACTGTAATGAAGTTGTCAATTATTTTGATTTCATACATAGGTTATACATCTGTTTTCTCCATCAACATGCAGATGGGAAAATCTAATGGGCTATTTAAAAGGTATGGAAAGAGCAGTAATTATGAAGTATATGTCAAACACACATTGGTCAGCAAGAAATATAAGTAACGCATGTGTAAAGTTTGAAAAAAATCGGTCGGGTACTTCTCGAGTTTTAGGGATTTACACAGACAGACAGACAGACATCCTCTGTTTTATATATATATATATAAAATGCTATGAGTGTGCCAAAATATTTGATGTTTCTATTTTTTTACATTACTTTCATTAAAGTAGCTTGTAATGCAAATATTGTTCATTTATATTTTTTAAAGAATTAACAAATTTGGTAATTCTTTCTTACGTGTTCATAAACTGACTTTTTATGAGGGTTATACTTTTTACTTTCCGTAAAAGAGCCTATCAGGAAATCTACCAATCTCGAATTTATGCTTTTAAATATTTACTATACAGGTGGGCGGTGGAAAACTTTTCCTTGTGAAAGTGGGTGATGATGCAAAAACGGTTGGGAATCCCTGTTCTACTTACTAGAAACATCTTGTAAATCACATTACAAATATATGATTACTATTATCAATACCTAATCAACACATCTAAGGGATACTTAACAACGCACTTAACAAAAAAATGAAAGATTAACCTTTCTTAACTTACCATCTGTGACCCATAAAACAAAACAAAAAAAGAACAACGGCAAAAAATAAAATATATATATATAAAAGATTAAAATAAAATATAATATTTTTACAAACACTACCGATATCACAATCTACATATTTCGAACCCACCAACTTTCACACAAAAAAAATACACACAAAACCACATAAAAAAACTAACGAGATATAACACCCCTAAATCCTATCTTGAACGTCTGTTTAAACTTACAACTATAGACTCCAACTACTATCTATAAACACATTTCATTTCAAACCGAATAATCCCTATCTACTTACAACTTTAAAAGAATTAACTTCAACACCTAGAACAAAGAACATCATATACACTTCATCACCAGTAATAATATAAATCCTGACAAAGGCGCAATAACTTAAATGCTAGATCAAATAAACCCATTACCTCTGTGCCTTAATATAATTGTTTCTACTTTTGGCACAAGGCCAGCAATTAACCAGTACATTACTGGTACTTTATTTTATCGACCCTGTAAGGATGAAAGGCAAAGTTAACCTAGGCGGGATTTGAACTCAGTTCGTAAAGGGACGTAACTGTGCTGCAAAGCATGGCGTCTAACCCTCTACCGATACTGCCAATCCACAACCCTTAATATACATTAATAACAACTATCTCAACACTACTGAAAATCTATTTCAGACAAACCACTAAATTCCTTTCATTTGTCATATATTAATTTTGCCTGAATACTACTGGTTACGCCACAGTGATATAATTTCACGAACCCAATACACTGATTCAATTACTATCTTTATGAAGAGTTTCCTAATTCCCGAACGGCACCTACTGGTTAATCTCTGAAAAACCACCCAACTTTGGTACCGAATTTTACTTGCCTTCTGAAGAGTTGTGAAATGCATATTTTTTTCAACACACTGTTCAGTAGTTTTGTGAATTATATAATCCCACTTTAGACTGATGCAGGTCATTACGCAATAATATCGAAACATTTGTAAAGGATTATTAATACATGAATTAAAAAAAAGCTTCATAACCTGTTTTAATCCCACCATACTCTCTCTCTCTCTCTCTCTCTCTCTCTCTCTCTCTCTCTTTGTCTCTCTCTCTCTCTCTCCCTCTCTCTCTCTCTCTCTCTCTCTCTCTCTCTCTCTCTCTCTCTCTATATATATATATATATATATATATATATATATATACGAGGTGTGTCAGAAAAGTTCCAGGACTGATGTCACAAAAGATTTATTTCAAACCCAAACTTCACACTAAGAGTTTTCTCCTTCAAAGTAATCCCCCTGGAGTCTAATGCACTTTTCCATCCTTTTCTGCCACGCTTGCATGCACTCCTGGAAGGATTCTTCCGGGATCCTCCGCAGTTCCGTCGTCACGGCCTTTTTGATGTCGCCACGTCTTCAAAACGGATCCGCTCCGGGTCGTACTCGAAGATCCATGACTCATCCCCGGTGATGACTGTCCCTAGAAAGTCTGGTTCGATTTAAAGACGCTCGAGGATGTCCTGGCACATTTGCATGCGTCGACCCTTCTGGTCATCGTTCAGCAGTTTTGGCACCATCTTCGCGCAGACTTTCCGCATGTCCAAATCTTCAGTGAGAATCTTCCAGACGCTGTGCCGATTCATGCCCAGCTCATTTGCCATCAGTCGAACAGTCAGCCGACGATCGCTACGCACCATCTGCCTGACGTGCTCAACGTTGACCTCAGTCCTGGTTGTTGAGGGCCTTCCGCTCCTGGTGTCATCTTGCACCACTCAAAAACACGTGAGCGTGACATCGTCTCATCTCCATACACTTGCTGCAGCAATCCCAGTGCTTCTGACGGAGTTTTCCCCAACCGTACCAGAAACTTCAAGTTTGTTCGTTGCTCTGTGCTCTTTGCTTGACGACCTGAAACAGAGGACATGTATATAAAATTATGAAGAAAAAAGTTTGATCGCTGCAGAGAGCTAAGATTACAGCTACATACTCAAGGGGATTACTTTGAAGGAGAAAACTCTTAGTGTGAAGTTTGGGTTTGAAATAAATATTTTGTGACACAAGTCCTGGAACTTTTATGACACACCTCGTATATATATATAAATGGAAAAAAGGAAATTTCATTTCTCACTCTTAGTACGGCTGATACTTAAATATAAGTATTATACGTACATACATATATGTATACAGACGTACAGTAGTATGTATATACATACATGCACACACACACACACACACACACACACACACACACACACACACACACACACACACACACACACACACACACATATACATATATATGTACGTATAGGTTTACCGAACATTTATTATAATGCTCGGTTTGTTTGTAAACAAACAGCCCGAATTTTTAGCCGTACAGTGTTCGGCAACCATCGTTGCCCTTTTGTTCAACACTGACAAAGGAACGATGAACTAGTTTCTAGCTTATTAGCTGTCATCAGCACCGTATACCTTCCTGTCAGCCGATTGAACGTTTGAAAGTATATACTTTCCTTATGCATATTAACGGCGGAGCAGCTTAATTTGCATATCGAGTGAGTTAGTCGGCCGCGCGTACCGAAAACGATAAATGGAAAAAATGAAATTTCATTTCTCAATCTTAGTAAAAATTCGGGCTGTTTGTTTACAAACAAACCGAGCATTATAATAAATGTTCGGAAAACCCATACGTACATATATATATGTGTGCATGTATTTATGTATATGCATACTACTGTACGTCTGTATACATATATATGTATGTACGTATAATACTTATATTTATATATATATATACATATATATTAGAAAGTGTACAACACAAAATATAACTACTCCATTACCAAAGGTTTCTGGATCCCAGACAATAATAATATACGTCTGGATCGGTCATCAGACAGAACATCTCTGTCTGATGACCGATCCAGATGTATATTAATATTGTCAGGGATCCAGAAACCTTTGGTAATGGAGTAGTTATATTTTGTGTTGTTCACTTTCTAATTAAATAGCTCTGTTCTATACATAGAGCACTCTTTTTTCAACGCACTGCTCAGTAGCTTTGTGAATTATATAATCCCACTTTAGACTGATGCAGGTCATTACGCAATAATACCGAAACATTTGTAAAGGATTATTAATACATGAATTAAAAAAAAGCAACTCCATAACCTGTTTTAATCCCACCATACCCCCCCCCTCTCTCTCTCTCTATATATATATATATATATTTTCATATTTATATATATTTTCATATTTATATATATATATATATATATAAATATGAAAATGTATAACCCCGATGGCAGAGTTCAAACCGTTTCGACGGCTATTTCTAGAAATAGCCGTCGAAACGGCTTGAGCTCTGCCGTCGGGGTTATACATTTTCCTATTACCCACTCTAGTACCCTAAGTATTGAGTACTCTGGTGCGTTATGGTCGAACTGGTTCCTTACCACATTTCCTTCGTTATATATATATATATATATATATATATATATATATATATAAACTATATAGAGCACTCTTTTTTCCTTTGCTTTTCCTTCGGAATTACCTAACACACACACACACACACACACACACACACACACACACACACACACACACACACACACACACACACACACACACACACACAGACACACATACACACACACACACACACACACACACACACACACACACATATATGTATGTGTGTGTGTATTGCATTTTTTAGAGGACTGTGATTTGAACCCGAAGTGATGCAATTTGGTTTCTTGCATAAAACTTTTTCCCCGTAATACAGTTTCTCGTTGTTGACATATCAGCTACATCAGTGGACAGACACAGAGACATACAATGTTATATATTTATAGATAGAAAGTATTTGCTGAAATAGAATCATTAAAAAATGTTAAAACAATATTATTGTAATATTTAGAGATAAGCAAAATTCATATATATATATGTGAGGTCTGTAGAAAAAATATCCGATTTTATTAATTAATTTTTTTTTCGTGGGAAATGATGACACCAGGGAGACAAAAGTGGGCTGAGTGAAACCGCATACATTCATGCAGTCAGCGTAGGGAGGGCTATACTATTTCTTCATCGCGTTTTCATTTCACCCGATACTATTAACAAGTATCCTGAGTTCCAAAATACCGTGACAACTGGAAATGAGACGTGGATGTACAAGTAGAAACCGAAAACCAAACCTAGTCATCAAAGTGGAAGCACCCAGCGTCGTTAAAGCTAAAAAAGGCACATCTGGTTCAGAGCCAAATCAAGGTGATACTGATTGTTTTCTTCGACTACCAAGACGTTGTGCATCACGAATATGAACTAGAAAGACAAACAGTTACAAAGAGAGAGCTATCACCGAGTCCTCCTAAGTCTTTGTGATGCAGCTCGGTACAAGGGATCGGAATCTATGGCCCTTGCGAAACTGGCAGCTGCATTATGACAATGCACAGCTCATTCACCAGGCTCTATACTCACTCTCCTGACATCTAATTGTTTCCCAAAATGAAGATGCCATTGAAAATATTCCACTTCGAGAGCTGAGAGGGCATCATACAGACTACAACAGTGGAGCTGAGAGCCATTCGGGAAGAAGCATTACAGACGTGGACCCAGCAGTAGAAGGATCGTTGTGCTTAGTGTAAGGAGGCACAAGATGTCCTACTACGTTGGGGATTAGCAATTGAACCCCACCAAATACGTAATTTGTTTCCTAGTCTAAGGTTGGATACTTTTTCAACAGACTTCGTATGACTGTATCTTTACGGTGTTAGTATGTAGTCATTATTCTAGTATCCAATCAGTAAGATTGTTTACAGACTTAAATGAAACACTACTACCATATCAATTGTACATAAGAAAAACAACTGTTTTCGACATTAATTTTTGTCTTAATGTTTCAATTCCAGTCATGCAGCCATGTTGCATGGCTGGAATGAAAATCAGTGCCGTGAAAATTGAGACACTTGTCCTCTCAAGGAAGACTGCGTAGGGTACTCTACATGTGAATAGAGTTCCATTGAAGCAGGTGGAGAAGTTCAATATCTCGGGACCGTATTCACGAGTGATGGAAGGCAGAAGGCTGAATTAAGTGCAAGAATTGGAGGAGCTGGTGCAGTAAGCTCCAGTTTCAGCATCGGTAATAAGAAGGGCGGTAGGTGTAAAAGCCAAACTCACTATCTTCAGTTCGGTATTCGTGCCAACCCTTACCTATGGACATGAATCTTGGGTAATGACCGAATGAATACCATAGCGAATACAAGCGGCCGAAATGGTGTTCCTCTTAAAGATTTTTGGAGTAGCGTTACTTAATAGAGTACGTAACTCGGAGATCAAAGAGTCACCCCAGGTAGAGCCGCTACTTCTCCGAATTGAGAGATCACAGCTCCGATACTATGGCCATGTGATTAGAACAATTTTTCATATTTCCAGCTTTTTTGTTCCATGCTCCATATTAATATAGATGTTACCCTCTATCTTCCACCATCTCCCACTTTTACCTTGTACCTCCACCTTTCACCTCTACCTCCCACTTTACCCCCCCACTTTTACATTGTACTTCCACCTCTCACCTCTACCTCCCACCTTAACTTCTACTTCTACCTCCCACTCCTACCTCTCACCTATGCCTTCCACTTTTACCTCCACCTCTACCTTGCACCTCGACCACCCTCTCTATTTCAAACCTCTATCTCCCACCTCTTCCCCCTACCTCTACCTCTACCCCTACCTTTACCTTCCTATCTATCTCGAAACTCTACCTTCCACCTTTACCTCCCACGTCAACCTCTCACCTCTACCTTCCACCTCTACCTTTACCTCTACCTCCCACCTCTACTTTCATCTTTACCTCCACCTTTATATCCCACTTCTACCCCCACTATCTCCGAATTCCAACTTCCACCTCAACCGCCATCTCTACTTCCACATCCTACCTCTATGTCGCACCTCTACAACATGTCTAACTCCCACCTCTATCACCCACTCTACCTCCCACTCTACTTCCCCCTCTACTTCCCTCTCTACTTCCTTCTCTAGCTCCTCCTCTACCGCCTCTACTTCCTCCTCTACCTCTCTACATCTACCCACCCTTTACCTTCCTCCTCTACGTCCCGCACATATGGATACTTGTTCACATACTAACACACATACTAAAACGTCCATACAAACGCAAGCACTAGTATATATTGTATCAGTAGAAAATGCTTACAGAAAAACAGTTATATTAGATGAACAGATAACTGCATCTCTACCTCATCAACCACCTGCTGATGAGCAATTTCACGCATTAAGGGAGGATTGCATTTGTAATTATCAAGGGAGTGTAATAGGTGGACCATAACAAAATTAGATTTGCTACCTACTAAATCTAAGGGAGAAAACAGTGATGGTTGGACGAGAGTGAGAGAAACAAGGAGAGTGTGGAAGAAGAGAAATAAAAGACACACACACACACACACACACGCGCGCGCGCACACACACACACACACACACACACACACATACACACACACACACACACACACATACACACACACACACACACACACACACACACAGAGTGAGAGAGAGATGGAATAAAGAAGAAACAGAACGTTAAGGTCAGGAAAATAAAACATACAGTAGTTTATTGATGTATTTAACTCCATCACCACGATACCATATCGAAATTGATATAATATACATGGTGTCGAGTTCTCTTTCACATTGCACTAGGATTTTCTTAATCAGCATATACTACCAATTAAGAAACACCCTATAACACAAGCATATATATATATATATATATATATATATATATATATATATATATATATATATAGAAGTGGTTACACAACAGTTAGTTCACTATACCGAGAACAATTGTTTCACCTTAGCGGATCCTCACCTCGTAATGGACATGGTTATACGGAACAGGAAGGAAAACCGTACGAACGCGCATGCGCAGAAACAGTCATTTCACACAGGTAATACTAAATTGCGTGCAAGAGGTGTAAGAGAGATAACTGCGAAAGTCCGAAAGTTTCTAGTTGATAAGAAAATTAGGATGTTGTAATTCAATCCGGAGCTTTATAGTTATGTAAGGGGTGTTTCCAGACGTGTGGAAATTGTGTGAAAAATTCATTTCTTGTGTTTAGGCAATCACTATTGCGTAATCTCTTTAGAATATTTATTCGTTCATCAATACGTAGTCCACACGACGGATTGCCCCTTGCGTATGGCTTGGACTTAGTGATGGCTTTCCATTGAATGGAGTAGTCTATACTTGAGTCCTTGAGGGACCATAGTGGCTCGCGAGTTTCGTGGATGAACGTCTGTCCGAGTACCTGAAAGTAGACTGGTGGTTCAGGAAGCGTTCCTTAAATCGGCCCTCCGTCGTACCCACATAGGATTTGACCTCCTGTGGTTGATTTGGTCGGTTGGAAGTGACCACAGCTTCATAAACTACAGCAGGGTGTTGCATTGCTGTTGAAGGGATCAGCTTCGGGCTTACGGCAAGAGCACCCTGGTGGGGTGTTGCTCTTAGGGCTGTTGGTGATGTGGGGCTTCATGTTCTTAGCGCAGGAGTATCCTAGTTTTACTTTGTGTCGGTTAAAGATGGAGCGGTATTTATGACCTATGCGAAAGTGTCTATCTAAGAGGGTTAGAAATTGTTTGCCTACATTGGTTTTAACGTTGAGTGAGAAGGGAGGAGAGAACCAGATAGTTTGTCTATTGTTACGCTTTCTTTTCTTATTGCTGTTGTTGTTAGTGGGAGAGTAAGTGATAGGTTGCGAGAAGCCGCTGTTAGCTAACGCCGTGTTATGTAGGGTGCCGCTCTATCAAAGATAGCCTTATTAGAGGAGAGGTTTGAGATTCTAGTACTGATATTATTTACGAAGTT
>OZ024741.1:150045603-150048103 GCA_964016885.1 Eledone cirrhosa
CCTCTACCGATACTGCCAATCCACCGCAACGGCGATGAATTAGTTTTGCGAGGTTTTTTATATGAAATCGTGTGTCGAAACAAATATTGTTATACTTGGGGAGGGTCATATTTGTGTAATATTGCCAGAATTAATAACAGAACACACTCACTGTTTGGTTAAAGAGTTTGCATACCACAACAAATAGATGACGAGACAGAGGCACAGTTCACCATAGCTAGAAATAAGATTAGACAAATAGTAGACCGGTATACTAAGAGACAGAGCAGACCAGAGGCCCAACAACTTGGGAGGAAACCTGTAGAAGGCTTGGTTAGCCTCAAGCAGCGCACAAGGGATGGTGAGGTAGTATGTCTACCCACGGATAAGTCTGGTAGGATGTCAATAGATAGCATGCCGAACTACATCAAGGCATGCAACCCCACATCACTAACACGAGCGAAATTGCACAGCAAACACATGATGGGAGAGAGAAAATCCTCAACACTCACATGATGATGTGGACTGACATCCTAAAGCCAAGCAGACGCACTGCCAACAACTTCCAGGCGTCTAACAATGGCATACCACCCTTGTATGGGCTCCGCAAAGACCACAAGACAGTCGACGACCCGACAACAGGACCACCAACAATACCCGTATGCGGAGCTAATATAGCTAGCAACTACAGGATCTCTTACTTCCTCTCAATGGTTATACGCCCCATAATCAAGATGTCCCCAGATGTATGTGACAGTACAGAGGACCTCCTCAGCAGAATCAGTGAGTGCAACAAAAACAGGAACCTATCCAACTGCATAATAGGCAGCATGGATGTGGTATCACTGTACCCATCCATTAACATTGATTTTGCTGTGGAAAAATGTGTGGAGATGATCATTGAGAGTGAGGTGGAGTTCTGCGACGTCGACACAGACGAACTGGGCCTCCTACTTAGACTTACCTACGACACTGACTACCTAGACAACCATGACCTTAGACGTTTCTGCCCTAGTAGACCCATAAGAGGTAGACCGCCCACCATAACCTCAATGGCAAAAAAGACTCCCATGGGAAGGTGGATTGGGTGAACCAAAGCTATACGGACCCCCCAAAACAATGATCAGGTAAGAAAAATGGTCGCACATGCAATAGGGGCTAGTATCAAAACTACCCCAAAGGGCCACATATTCAAGTTCAACGAGAAGATCTACACCCAAAATGAGGGAGCAGCCATTGGCGTCAGCATAGCTGGTGATGTTGCTAACCTTTTCATGGCATGGTGGGAAAGGAGACTTAAAGATCTCCTTAATGAGAGCTCCATAGACCTCATCATGTACTCTCGTTACGTAGACGATATCAATATAGTTATAAGAAGATCCCCACTAGGGAGCACTAACAAGTTTGATTTAGAACGTAGCACAATGGAAAGCATCCAGCAGATAGCTAATTCCATACACCAGAGTATAACTGTAACTATCGACCTCCCTTCCAAACACCCTAACAATAGACTACCTGTATTAGACACGGAACTCTGGATTAACACTATAGACGAGAGAGCCCAAATTCTCCACTCACACTATGCTAAACCCATGGCCTCCAAATACCTGATACTCAAAAACTCAGCAATGTCCAGTAGTGCTAAGATTAATATTCTGATCGCAGATTTGGTACGAATGATGAAGAATGTGTCCCGCATGTTCGACCCAACAGAAATGGAAAGACACATCCAACACTTCATCAACCGCATGCAGTTCTCTGGATACAACCAAAGAGACAGAGTCAGAGTATACGAAGGAGCCATGGAGAAGTATAAGACCCTCATAGAACTGGACATGAAAGGAATTTGCCCATTATACAGGAGCAAATCATGGAATAGCTTAGATAGGGCTAGACATAAGATAGGGAAAGCCACCTCATGGTACGACAACCAGAGATACCAGAGTGTCATGTCTGTGGACGCTACCCCTGGAGGGAAATTAGCCTACCAGTGTAGAAAGGCCCTGAGAAAGACCCACTTAAAGATTAAGGTGGTAGAAAAGCCAGGAACCACCATAAAATCCCTGATCAGCAAAACCTACCCTTTTAAGAAAACCCACTGTACCAATAGGAAATGTATCATATGTAAGGTAAACCCCCGGATAAACTGTAAAACTAGAAACGTAGTCTATAGCATAAGATGTACAGAGGGTACTTGCAGAAACATGACAACAACATACATAGGCGAGACAGCTCGTAGCATAGGTTAAAGGATAGACCAACACTGGGGGGAACTAAAAGGACGAAAAAACGGTCAGTACTATACGAACATGCCAGACAACAACACGATGGTAACATAGACAACATAGAAATTAGAATAATATCTAAACATAGAAATGACCCAGCAGATAGGCAAATCAGAGAGGCCAGTGAAATAGAACTTAGAAGGCCAAGACTAAACAGAAAGAATGAATGGAATAACAACAACACCCAAACAAACAACACTGACCTAAGTGAAGTATAAATAAATAAATAAATAAAT
>OZ024741.1:150053103-150055603 GCA_964016885.1 Eledone cirrhosa
TATATATATTATATATATACTATATATATATTATATATATACGATATATATATTATATATATACTATATATATATTATATATATACTATATATATTATATATATATACTATATATATATTATATATATATACTATATATATTATATATATATATACTATATATATTATATATATATAATATATATATATTATATATATATTATATATATATATTATCTATATATATCATATATATATTATATATATAATATATATCTATATAATCTATATATATTATATATATATTATATATATATATTATATATATATATTATATATATTTATTATATATATACTATATATATATATATAGTATATATATATATTATATATATACTATATATATATATATAGTATATATATATATTATATATATACTATATATATATATATATACTAATATATATATAGTATATATATTATATATATACTATATATATATAATATATATATATATTATATATATATTATATATAAATATAATCTATATATATTATATATATATTATATATATATTATATATATATTATATATATATATTATGATGGCGGTGGATTGGCAGTATCGGTAGACGGTCGGCGCCATGCTTTCCACCATAGTTACGTGCCTTTACGATCTGAGTTCAAATCCCGCCGAGGTTCACTTTGCCTTTCATCCTTACGGGGTCGATAAAATAACGTACCAGTAATGCACTGGATAATTGCTGGCCTTGTGCCTAAAGTAGAAACAGTTATATATATATTATATATATATAATATATATATATATATATATATAAACGTTTGAATTTGTAAAGCCAAAACAATGCAGGTATGGACATAGAATAAAAAATGCAAATGCAAAAGATATTGTTGACAATTAGTCTTTTACCTTAGATTTATTTAAATGACCTTAATTTTCGAGATAATATCTCCTCTTCGTAGGGAAGTAAAGCGGTTAAGCCAGTGTTCTTACCATCCGACAAAGGTAAAGAGTTTTGCGTCATCTCTCAAGCGACATACAACAACCTAGCCTTTGAACACCTAAGCGACAATAAACTATATACAGAGATCCCGGACATGACTGCAGCCCAGATCGAAAAACAGACCAACTCCATCTGGTTTGATATCTGTAGGATGCACCGACGCTAGAGACCGAGACACACAGACCACACATTTCCTGGAAGTACTCAAACTGAACGGATACACGACATCGACCACAAACCGTACCAGAAAGAACAGAGGACACCACACCCGAGGCACTAACACTTGCTTCCTGAAGCTCCCACACTTCAGTGACGAAACAACAACAGCCATCCGCAGAGCTATCAGACGAGAGGGACTAGATATCCAACTGGCCCACTCAGGACCTTCTCTACGCGGACAGCTAACCAAAAGACACTCCACCAGACATGACAACCGCTGCAGGCGAGCCAACTGCCCCATCAACGACACAGACCTATGCCACCAGGCTTACGTCGTATACAGACTAGAGTGCGAAAAATGCAACAACTTCTACGTAGGTAGCACCACCAGACCACTCCACATAAGAATAAAAGAACACCTCAATAATAACGCTTCCTCATTTAAGAAACAGCTAGTGAAATGCAAAAAACACCGACAAAACCATAACAGTTAGGATAGAAACTAAGGAAAGAAACCTCGGCAATCTTAGAATTAAGGAAGCACTAATTGTAGACAAAACACAACCACCAATTAATAATAGACTAGAACTCAACACCCAATTTATAACTTGATGGTGCATCTAGCCCATACTTACACCCCCTCCCAAACACACGCGCACACACACACACGCACGCACACAGACACACACGCTTACACCTCCACTTATTCTCTCACACACACACACATACACACACAAAGACCAGTTCTAACAAGAGAGTACATCTATCCACCACATTTACGTATAGACATATCTTCTCACACACACACACACACACACACACACACACACACACACACACACACACACACACACACACACACACACACACACACACACACATACTTACACATTCACGCATTCTCCCATACACTTAAACAGACATGTACAAAAAAACATTTTAAAGGGAGACTACTCTTTATCCACCTAACCATAACTCTTTGACATTAGAGATTGAACAGATACTCTATACCATTTCCTGTCAGCATGACTTGGCAAGCTTTTTAGAACACTGGTTTAACCGCTTTACTTCCCTCTGAAGAAGAGATATTATCTCGAAAATTAAGGACATTTAAATAAATCTAAGGTAAAAGACTAATTGTCAACAATATCTTTTGCATTTGCATTTTTTATTCTATGTCCATACCTGCATTTTTTTGGCTTTACAAATTCAAACGTTTATACCTCATTACACAATGTTTCAAGTGAACTATAACTTCCTCCATATATATATATATATATATATATATATATATATATATATATATATATATATATATATATATATATATATATATAT
>OZ024741.1:150070603-150073103 GCA_964016885.1 Eledone cirrhosa
TATATATATATATATATATATATATATATATATATATATATATATATATATTGTATATATATATATATAGATGCACACAGACATGCATATATATATATATGCACACAGACATGCATATATATATACATATATTCATAGTTGCACACAAACTTACATATACAGCATACAGTAATGTGCAGAGTTTGGAACACATCTCATTTGAGTAATTAAATAAAATCAGCGTTTCGATAGTTTGGCTTTAGAAATTAAGAAGTAGATAATAATCTTTGTGCATTTCATTGAAGTAGGAATTAAAGAATAATTTTCTTGTTCGTTGGGATAAACAATAATTCTTAGTTTTGTGCCGTTGAGCTATGATGACAAGATTATCAAGGTTTCCAACTCTTGAAGCACCAACATAAAGCCGACCGTGTGAAAAAACAGGTTCCACCAGGTACAGTCAAAGTTCTTTCAATTATTGCCCTTGTGATTTATTAAGGGTCATGATAGAGTAGCAAAACATTGATTTGATGCTATGGTGGTAGCGGAGAGTCAGGCAATATCCACACATTAAAGAACGAAGCTGTTGGTTACATACAAAAGAACCAAAGGGAGGAGATGAAAGTGTGAGGAGCAGTATGGAAAGATCCTTAAAGCATTACGAGAGAGAAGATGGGATAAAAATTTAGAAATATATAATAAATTATGGTTCCGTTTTCAAGGAATTCTTAATATATTTGAAAAAACAATAACAAAAAAAATATATATAAAAGAGAACGTTTAACAAGCGATTTAATACAATACATATTTATTTTAATGTTTCAAGGTTACAGACATGTCAAATCTTCTCGTCCGACGGAGAGATCTCCCACCCACTTTGGGGGTGGGTGAAAGATGTCTTCTCTTGTGAAAATGGGAATAGTTTTCATTATATAAAATTTCCCCATTTTACCTCATTTCTCCCCGATTTGGGGCACTTTCTTTCATGGTATTCCTCATTTGGGATTTTAGAGGTTGGCAGGTCTGAGGTTAAAGCATACTTTATGTTCACTTCATAAACATATATTTGGCTTGAGCGGGATTAAAACTCATAACATACAAACAAAATCCAAACAATAAATAGTACATACAGTGCGAACTTACGATCAGCTGAGTATTAGTAAGTCGTTCTATGTAACCGAGTTAAGTGAAATGCTGCTTGTCTTATATTTATATATTACTACAGTGACAACATTCAATCGAATTGAAAGTAGGAAGATATACATAATGAAGCTAGACATTTGCACAGCTTTCCTTTTATACACGCAAGGACCTGTATTCGATAATTTCTTAATATATATAGAAAAAGGAAACAGTATATATTCAATTTAAAGTTTAAATAAAATTATTTTAAATCCTTCATATAGTTGCATAATAAAGAAAAAGTCGATCTCTGAGGAAGTCAAACTAATAACTTAAAGAGTGTACCTAGATAACGATTTCTAATTTAGGCACAAGGCCAACCATTTTTGGGGAGGGGAAAGCCGAGTAAATCAACCCCAGTGCATTACTGGTGCTTTATTTTATCGACCCCGTAAGGATAAAAGGCAAAGCTAACCTCGGTGGTATTTGAACTCAGATCGTAAAGGACCGTAACTCTATGCTGCAGTATACCTAGATAATAATTTCTTTATGTTCGATTTGATTATGAAACTGACACACTGCCCACTGCGCTACCGAGGTGTTTTAGTGAATATGGAACGCTTCACGAATTTGCGAGTCATCCTTGCGCAGAGGCCATGCTAGTCTCTGTATCGTGCCAATTTTAGTATATGTACACACACACACACACACACACACACGCACAGTGATTTTATATATGTACATATATATATATATGCATGCGTGTTTGGGGTGTACGCTCCTGTATCTGTATGTCTTCTTTAGTTCCCTTAGTTCCCTTTGTTCCCCATGCATTGGGCGACTTTTGTTGTATTTGTAGCACTAAACCATATTTAATCTGTGATTGGAAAACGTGTTAACCGCAAAGGGAGGGACAAGGGCAGACGTATTTATTGTTTATTAAAACAGTCAATTCTGTATAATACATTCTAGATGAAATGTAGAAATGTATTTGCGATACAATCTCATATAAATGGAGCTTAGGGCACATTATTTATATTAATTACAATTATAAACCGATGAAAATATTGGTTAACTTTTCATATATATATATATATATATATATATATATATATATATATATATATATATATATATATATACACACATATACACGCATTCAGACACAAGTGAAAATATAAGTATAAACCTTCTGCATTTCTAGAGTATTTTCACCAAACTTAAGGGATAGGTTACTTATGTACTCCGGATGGTCATGGGCACTTTCATTTTTCCAGATATTGATTATAGGGCATCTCGGCAGATAACCCCCTCTAACCACTTCCTTGGAGTCGACTGAAGCACTGCAGTGCAATGCAACAAAACGTCATAACTTCTGGAGTTCGCAACCGATTTGCAC
>OZ024741.1:150088103-150090603 GCA_964016885.1 Eledone cirrhosa
GGAAAAACTGATTAAAATTATACACGGCGTTTGTAATATACTAGGAAAATTCAAATCACAACATCAGTAATAAAGAAAGAAAAAGAAAAAGAGAGAGAAAAGGAAAAAAAGAAAAGAGAAAAGAGAAAAAAGAAGAAAAAGAAAAAATAATAAATAAATAATAATAAATAAGTTAGAATGAAGATGTTAAAAAATAAGTAAAAAAATATATGTGTGAAGAAAAGTGAACATAATATGATTGTTGAAAATAGTTGTGGTGGTGGTGGTGGTTAAACTATAAAGATGTGATGGTATAAACATGAAAATACTAAATATATACATATATGTATTGGTTAAATTTTATTATGAAGAAATAGTATAATGCTAAATAAAGGATAAATTAATAAATTGGAAGTTATGTTAAAAGTGAAGAGAACATGATAGGATATAATGGAAGAGATGAAATAGTTTTAGGGAAAGAGAGTGGAAGAAAGAAAGGTTAGGAAGTTATGATGTTGATTCAGTGATTAGTTGATTTATTGACAGTTAATAATAATTGTTTCTACTTTTTGGTACAAGGCCAGCAATTATCCAGTACATTACTGGTACTTTATTTTATCGACCCCGTAAGGATGAAAGGCAAAGTTGACCTCGGCGGGATTTGAACTTGACAGTTAATAATTGTCTCTACTTTTGGCACAAGGCCAGCAATTACCCAGTACATTACTGGTACTTTATTTTATCGACCCCGTAAGGATGAAAAGCAAAGTTAAGCTCGGCGGGATTGGAAAGTTAATAATAATAATAATAATAATAATAATAATAATAATAATAATAATAATAATAATAAGGGAAGAAGACGCACGAGGTGACGGAGGTCATGAAATCGCTCCCGTAAGTTTTGAATTTTTAACATATTTAAATCATTTGTGAAATAACAACTCTTAGTACAAATGCTACGTAAAGCACCCGGCTTGAGCCCCAAAAAAAGTCGGACCCAAAATATATTGTTATAAGGCTCAAATATTCAAATATTCAACTTTGTATTGTACACTGTATATCCAAAAAAAAATGGCTATAAATGGAAGAAGAAGAACCCCCCTCCCCCTCCTCTCCTCTGGCTACACTATATAGGACAGCTAAACTCACCAACACCAGAAACTAGATACACCACCCACCCCATCATCTGTGTACACTAAACACAACAGCATTTTCACCTTCACCGCCACCGCTCACTACGGCCATCATTACCACCACTATCCCATCACCGCCGCCACCACCCCTTGACTCCTTCACTGCTGCTGCCACCGCTACAGCACCATCACTACAGTAATACGGCTCAAATATTCAAATATTCAACTTTGTATTGTACACTGTATATCCCCAAAAAATAAAATGGCTATAAATGGAAGAAGAAGAACCCCCCCCCCCCCTCCTCTCCTCTGGCTACACTATATAGGACAGCGAAACTCACCAACACCAGAAACTAGATACACCACCCACCCCATCATCTGTGTACACTAAACACAACAGCATTTTCACCTTCACCGCCACCGCTCACTACGGCCATCATTACCACCACTATCCCATCACCGCCGCCACCACCCCTTGACTCCTTCACTGCTGCTGCCACCGCTACAGCACCATCACTACAGTAATACGGTCGCATCACCGCCACCACTGCCTCGGTATCGACATCACCACCACCACTGTCTCAGTATCGCCAACGCCGCCAGTCTCTGCTGGCTGCCACTTCCACATTATAGAATTCCTACTACTAACAAAGAGGAAGGCATCAAAATATATAGATAGACTCAAAAGAAAAAAGAAAAAACAAACAACAAAAGCAGCACAGCAACAACAGCAAAAAACGAGAAAAACAAACAGAGAAAAACAAAAACAAAAAAAGACACCCCAAAAACGTAAAGAAAATAAGAATGAAGAGAGAAGCAGGCGGACGGACAGAGAAGAGGGGGGAAAAAGTAAAACTTAAAAAACAAAAACTAAGTCAGACATTCGAATACTACATTACAATGAAACTTATGCTTATTCATTTTTGGGGCCCTTTCTGCCCGTGTGTTTGTTTGTTTATGTGTGTCCGTATACAGCGTGGTGATAATGCCACACAAGGGCCAAGTGGGATGGCGGATCCACAGATGGCTATGTAAACATACATTCGCCAATCCTCGATAAGAGTGTTTAAATATCGAACATAAACAGTTCGAATAACGGTGAAATGGAGACTAGAACGTCATGTGACAGACTCTCACCCAACAGGTGGTAGATGAGTTGAACAATGATAGTGGGAGACCTATGAACCTAAGATTTGTAGACAGGAAAAAGTTAAAAGAAACAACAGCTAAGGTAAACAAAGTCATCCCATACCTTGAGGCGAGGAGTCTTCACCAGTGCAACAATATCCTCAAAGCAACAGCAAATACGGTGAGGAAACTACTTGGTATAAAAGCGAGAGGAAACAACAGACAAGAAAGAGTAGAGCCGTGGTGGAAGAAGCGACTGA
>OZ024741.1:150098103-150103103 GCA_964016885.1 Eledone cirrhosa
GGCTCAGGCGGTGTTCTTGCCTAGGGTGACGTGCAGAGTCGGTTATGCATCCTTGGTTATTTCGGCTTACCCCATGGGGCATATATAGTCATCAGGGTATGGTGTCTGGTCCCTTGAAACCGTTTCGCCGCTCTGGTCGGCGTGCGCTCCGCCGCATGCCTTTAGCCTGTGCTGCCCGGTGGATTCCATGCGGAGAGTGTGCACCTTCTCTGGTGTCTGCACGTCATGATTATTTCCGATTTCAGGTTGACTGCATCATCCTTCAGCCTATCTCCATGGCCGCGGACTGGCATAGCCTACACTTTCTATTTCCAGCCAAGTATGCATTCGCGTGCCGAACGCTACTCCAGTCAAGGGCATACGGGGTGCCTTTGTCTTTTAGACGTGTCCGTCGAACCTGCGGATCCAGAATCAGACAGATCCACACAATGATTGTGTCTCGAGCTGTCCGCCAGCGAAACAATTGTAACACAATCAGACACATATATATTACCATCAGACACATATATATTACGCTCCTTTACAAGAAGAGCGCTTACAGCGATTCTCCATGGAAAAATTCAATTACTCTTCCTCTTTAAAGGACATCCGGATCCCGTCTGACAACACGTACATGAGCCTACTGATACACCACACCAACTCTTTCGTTAGACGCATGGGATGGCGCGCATTTCACCACGACAGAAGGACACAGCAACACGCACCCGATAATCCTCAGGACCGCCTAAAGCGGATCTTTAGATCAAGACAACACATAACGCACAGCTGGAAGAATTTGAAGACCGTATCATCAACATCGTCCGAAACATCAAATTCCGAAGGAATAATACACGACATACGGATTACCTCCGGAGATTGAGCTCCACAATCAAAAGCATGGAAGAATGCCCGGATTTACTTGTGCCCTCGGACAAAACTGGTAATGTATACATGCTCGACCGCTTTACATACAACGACTGCATCGAGAAAGAGGTTAGGAAAAATTACAGAACCACAGGACAGGACAACTTATATAACATTAACGCCACGACCCAAAAATTAATGACTGGGCTAGTAATAGATGATCGGACAGAACAATATGTACCTACAAAACCTCGGATATCCATTAAGGATCATAAATTAGACTTTAGAACTAATCTACCTGTTAGGCTAATAACACCCTCCAAATCAGACATAGGCAGGACCAGCAAGAATATCATAGACATGATACTACCGGTCCTTAGGAACAAAACTAGGCTTAGCTTATGGACCTCCACCAAGGAGGTAATTGACTGGTTCTCGCTTATAGATAACAAACAGCAGGTAAATTGTATTCAATTAGACATAGCGAATTACTAAGCGTCAGTATCACCTGTAATAGTGAACAAGGCCCTCATGAGCGCCATGGCCAAGTCCAACCTCACTAGGGAGGAGGCAAACCTCATAATAGCAGCAAGAAAGACGCTAATTAGCTTCGAAGACAAGTTATGGGAGAGGAGGGACAGACCCGACAGTTTCGATATTACTATGAGGTCGAGCGACTTTGCGCAGGTGACCGACCTGGTGGGATCTATCTCCTCCAAAGATTAGCGGAGGAGATCCCAGGGATCGGTCGAAGAATATACAGAGACGACGCACTTTTTACCTTCCGTTCCCTAAACCCCAGCCAGCTGGAGCGTATGAGGAAGCGCATATCGTACTTTTTTAAGCAACACGGCTTATCCGTGATGATAGATCCTAGCACTAAGGCGGTGAATTTCCTGGACGTTACCCTGGAAATGAATACGGGCATTCACCGACCTTATCACAAGCCCAATGAGAACCTGCAATATGTGAACAGGCAATCGAACCACCCCAAGTCAGTCATAGAAGCAATAGTTAAAGGGGTGTCTAAACGCGTATCCACCCTGTCGGCCAACGCAGACGTGTTCAACCATCACGCCGATTATTATAATGAGGCACTGCGCAGGGCCGGTTACACAGAAAGCATATTGTACACCACGGACAGAGAAGAGCCTAGCGCCGAGGCATGCGGATACGGCAATAGTAGTAGCACTTCCATAGGTAGTAGAAACGACCCGGAACTAGCTTCCAAGAACACCAGTAGCAGCACAGATCACCATAAGGACACAGGACCGACAATAGGATAGATGAAGACACACACGGGCGACAGACCACCCAGTACACGTGGACAAAAGCCCGGCACGCACACCACATGCGTCGTGGAAACTAGAACTAGGGATAGGGTAAGGACAAGTACTGCTGTGGCACCCGGTAGAGGAACAACCGGCCCGGTAGCAATGGTATAGCCCCGACAACAGTACCACATAGCATTAACGAGACTAACAGTAGAGCTGACAATACAAAACGGAATACTTTAGTAAGCGAAAGGCATAACCCTGACGCCCACAGTAGGCATATAGATAGAGGCAACACAGGGGACGAAATAATGGGCGGGCAAAACCCGAGACGGACACCAGACTCAAAACACATTCACGCTACTACACACACACACGAAAGAACAAGACAAGATCTAAGGCCGTTACATAGTTTAACGCGCCGTATTCTAAGCCTGTATGCAGCAATGTACCAGGCCTCTTTTTCCGAGCGTTAGACGAGTGCTTCCCGCCGTCGAACAGATACCACAAGATTTTCAACCGCCACACGGTGAAGTTTTCCTTCTCCACAGCACCTAACATGGCCGACTACATGGCCAACAACGCGACGAAGATGGGGAACCTCGACCGTCAACCGCGACGGCTGAATGACTATCCATCGGCGCCCGGAGGCCCCCTCGCAGGCCGGTCTTCCAACTACAACCGGGCCCTTGCGGCGGCCGCCACCTCCGCGGAAGACGATACAATCCAACGCCGGGCGGGAATGGGTGGCGGAGGAGAGACCACCGTGTCGATGGAACAACACCCTGAGGATCGAGAGAGGGCCATAGGAGATCAAGGGCCAGGCGTCCGAAATGAACAACATAACGACAGAACGTGCAACTGCAGAGCGTGCACGCAGTGCCCCCTGCAGGGAAGATGCCTAACGAAGCGCCTGATATATAAATGTGTGGTTAGCATGCACAATATAAAGCGCACCTACATCGGCGCAACATCCACGACCTTTAAATCGCGGATGTATAACCACACGAACTCTTTCAAGAACCGGAGTAAGAGGCACTCTACTAGGCTGGCGGACCTGGTGTGGGACTTGAAAGACAAAGGCACCCCGTATGCCCTTGACTGGAGTAGCGTTCGGCACGCGACTGCATACTCGGCTGGAAATAGAAAGTGTAGGCTATGTCTGTCCGAGGCCATGGAGATAGACTGAAGGATGATGCAGTCAACCTGAAATCGGAAATAATCATGACGTGCAGACACCAGAGAAGGTGCACACTCTCCGCATGGAATCCACCGGGTAGCCCAGGCTAAAGGCATGCGGCGGAGCGCACGCCGACCAGAGCGGCGAAACGGTTTCAAGGGATCAGACACCATACCCTGATGACTATATATCCCCCATGGGGTAAGCCGAAATAACCAAGGATGCATACCCGACTCTGCACGTCACCCTAGGCAAGAACATCGCCTGATCCAGGAGAGGTTGAATCCGGATTCCATTGACTTTCAGTCAAATGCCTTACACCTATAAGACAATATACCTCAACCACAGTGACATACTCCAGTGTGGCCGGTCCAAGCACCCATATGCATGTGTATCTTTTCAATAGAGAGTCCATACTCTCCACGTATTCCATTTTGTAACACATATTGTATTTTCCGTGTACAGACCCACGTGTGTATCTCATACTTCTCTTGTGTACTATCTCATACGCATACACGTTCCTTCTTTTTATATGTTTTCTTTTTTTAATATATTTTCTGCACGCATTTTCTATGTACGGTCTGCGCATACTATTTACTGTATACTGTAATACCATGAACGCCCATTATGTGGCCTTGCGCAAAGATTCCATATGTGGTTTGATCCATGTTCGCAACGTAACATCTCTGTAGACACATACAACTGGGCGCAACCTTTCACATATTGCTCACTGTATATCTCTATGTGACGTTATATGTATATTTTTAATATATTTTATATTTCTTTTATATATGTGTATATATGTATGTGTATATATATATGTATATATTTATGTATGTGTATATATATGTATATGGTTATATTGTTTATATATGTGCATGTTTCTGACAAGATGCACCCTTTCATGTATGACCCATTGTGTATCTTTATATGACTCTGTGTGTATATCCTATTTGTGTATATATATATATGTATGTATCTTTGTATGTGTGCGTGGGCCTGTATGTGAATGTGCGCATATTTGTAGGAGTGTATATGAGCCAGTGTGAGTGTGTGTGTATACAAGCACCCACTGTAGGGAAAGGGCTTGTTGGTGTGTGTATATATATATATATATATATATATATATGTGTGTGTGTTTGCGAGCGAGTGTGTATCTGTGCCTGTATATATGGACACGTGTGTGTATGTGTGTGTACATGGGGGGGAGGGGAGGGGGTGTCTATGTATATATCCATATGTATATGTCTGTACGTGTTTGTGTATACGGGTATATATACGGGTATGCATGTGTGTGGGCCTGTGTGTGTGTGTGTCTGTGTTGATGTATGTGGGCATGTAGGCAGGCGTCTGTGTATGCGTATGTTTATAGGTTGATATGTTCTCCTTAAATGTGTGTGTATAGCTGGAGTCTATGCGTACGACTGTCGTTATCTATGTGATTATGAGTGCGCGCGTGGACGTGTGAACTACCAAACCCAGCAGTAATTCATCGAAGTGTGGCAGACACGGGACAGCTGATGGTCAGCCGAGCGATTCCTGTTGGTTAGAATTATGATGACGTAGACAACCAGCGGCCAATAACAGGACGCGCGAAGAGGATGAAGTTTTTGACTCTAACACCCCAGTGAAAGAATTTGCTCCGAAATTATTAGACGTGTCCGTCGAACCTGCGGATCCAGAATCAGACAGATCCACACAAT
>OZ024741.1:150108103-150125603 GCA_964016885.1 Eledone cirrhosa
AAACTCAGGACGGCCAACTGTCTTAACAACATCCCAACTCTAAACACCAACAGAGGCGACAAGACGGCACCAACACCGAACCTAGCGGCGCCCCGACCAACAACACACCTGACGCAAAACACCTCGTCACAGACTTGACAGGATCCCTCTCCCGAGAGGAATTAGACCTCCTCAGCCTGGGTCCCAAGTTCATATTGAAACAGGGACTGGACGACAAATTATGGCTCGACATAGAAACGAATTTCTGTCGGGCTGCCTACCAACTAAAATGGATATCGACTCTCGGCAACAACACCACGGAACCTAACAAACCCAGATTCCCGATATACCAACTGGATCGCCCACTCTGTTCACCGCCTGCCAACCGCGAGCTTGAAGAAAAACTCTCGAGGCTAAAACATTCCGTATTTAACATCTTACGGAAACAGAAGAAGATAGCCCCAAACCTCTCCAGGACACAACAACTCGCCCTGAAGAACCTACGGAATAGGGAACTAATATACTTACCATCCGACAAAGGTAAAGAGTTTTGCGTCATCTCTCAAGCCACATACAACAACCTAGCGTTTGAGCACCTAAGCGACAATGAATTATACATAGAGATCCCGGACATGACTGCAGCCCAGATCGAAAAACAGACCAACTCCATCTGGTTCGATATCTGTAGGAGAAGACAACTCCCAAATAAAGTTAAGCTCAACTACACCACTAGAAATAGCAGACTGCCCACTTTCTACCACCTCATCAAGACCCACAAGAATAGTACTAAGACGCAAATAAGACCCATCGTCTCTAGCATAGAAGGACCCCTATACAAAATTTCCTGGCTCCTCTCCCAGGTCCTCAAGCCTCTACTCTCCACCTTTCCCGGGCATGTCAGTAGCTCCGACGAAGTTATACGTAGACTACACCAACTCCAGCCAGAACAACTTAAACTAAATAGATACGCCTTTAGCCTCGACGTTGTCTCCCTCTACACTACAGTCCCCGCTCATCCAGCTGTCGATTTATTGACGGACTGCGTGGTCGCAGAGGACATCCACTGCTACGGCCTCCACCCGACGGACATACACCAGCTTTTGTCCTTCACAGTAGACAACACGTACTTCACCTTCCACCACCAAACATACAGACAGACAACAGGATTACCCATGGGATCCAGCCTATCGGGCCTGCTGGCCATCACCTACATGAACCAGCTAGAATGCCGAGCCCTCAACACCTGCCATTCCCATACCTTCTTCATCCGATATGTAGATGACATACTCATCCTCACATCATCCCGTGAGGAGGCAGATAAAATATACACAACATTCTCTAGCATGGACGCCAGTATAAAGTTCAGCATGGAACACCCCGATGACCGCGGATCCCTATCCCTACTGGACTTCCAACTCAGGGTAACAGAGGAAGGCAACATCCATACCTGCTTCTATAAAAAAGCCGCCAGCAGGGACCTGTTCGTACATTTCAGATCGGCCCTCCCACTCGGTGCCAAGTTCGGATACATAAGGAACGAACTGGCACGTATCCGGAACAAATGCACCGACGCTAGAGACCGAGACACACACACCACACATTTCCTGGAAGTACTCAAACTGAACGGATACACGACATCCACCACAAACCGTGCCAGAAAGAACAGAGGACACCACATCCGAGGCACTAACACTTGCTTCCTGGAGCTCCCCCACTTCAGTGAAGAAACAACAACAGCCATCCGCAGAGCTATCAGACGAGAGGGACTAGATATCCAACTGGCCCACTCAGGTCCTTCTCTACGTGGTCAGCTAACCAAAAGACACTCCACCAGACATGACAACTGCTGCAGACTAGCCAACTGCCCCATCAATGACACAGACCTATGCCACCAGGCTTACGTTGTATACAGACTAGAGTGTGACAAATGCAACAACTTCTACGTAGGTAGCACCACAGAAACCACTCCACATAAGAATAAAAGAACACCTAAATACTAACGCTTCCTCATTTAAGAAACACCTAGTTAAATGCAAAAACACCGACAAAACCATAACAGTTAGGATAGAAACTAAGGAAAGAAACCTCGGCAATCTTAGAATTAAGGAAGCACTAATTGTAGACAAAACACAACCACCAATCAATAATAGACTAGAACTCAACACCCAATTTATAACTTGATAGAGCTTCTAGCCCCATATTTACACCCCCCACACACACGCACATACACACACGCACACACACACACACACACACACACACACGCTTACACCTCCACTTATTCATCTCACACATACACACACAAAACCAGTTGTAACACGAGATAACATCTATCCCCCACATTTACGTATAGACATATCTTCTCACACTCACACACACACTCACATACTTACACCTTCATGCATTCTCCCACACACTTAAACAGGCATGTATAAAAAAACAAAAAAACAACAAAAACAAACCCCTCTTAAAGGGAGACTACTCTTTATCCACCTAATCTTAACTCTTTGACATTAGAGATAGAACAGATACTCTATACCATTTCCTGTCAGCATGACTTGGCAAGCTATTTAGAACACTGGTTTGACAGCTTTACTTCCCTCCGAAGAAGAGATATTATCTCGAAAATTAAGGACATTTAAATAAATCTAAGGTAAAAGACTAATTGTCAACAATATCTTTTGCATTTGCATTCTTTATTCTATGTCCATACCTGCATTGTTTTGGCTTTATTATACATATAAAAACGTTTATATATATATATATATATATATATATATATATATATATATATATATATATATATATAAATTATATATAATATAATATATATATATATGCATCTGTGTGTGTGTATGCATATGCATATATATTCGTATATTCACTAGTCAGAATACATAACAAGAATAAACCCCCACACATATATGCACGCACAAATCTAATTAATAATGTGCAGACCATATTTAATTTTTTTATGCATACACGAAAACACACACAGACACACTAATTCAGACATACACATATGTATGTATACGCCTACATCCGTATACGGACAAAAAATTACGTCACAACGCACAAAAATATCTTATATATTTTAATCTCTGTATCGAGTGAATAAACGTTGCTGATGATGGATAAAATATCCTGAAACACTAGTGTCCGACGTTTTCACATTGATATTGAGACAGCTGTGACATGATCACTGCTTAAAACATCCATACCGTGACTTATATATGTTTATTATATATAAATATATTTTTCAGTACTACTATGAATCTTGGTATGTTTGTGGTACACATACACACACGCATGCGCACATGCACACAT
Source organism: Eledone cirrhosa (assembly GCA_964016885.1). Classification (NCBI taxonomy): domain Eukaryota; kingdom Metazoa; phylum Mollusca; class Cephalopoda; order Octopoda; family Eledonidae; genus Eledone; species Eledone cirrhosa. Next base: position 150,111,410 of record OZ024741.1, read on the forward strand.
ATGCACACACACGCACACACACACACACGCACACGCACACACACACACGCACACATAAACGCACACCGCCCTATTTCCCCACACATAAACTCCCACTTATATATCAAGCCATCCAGTCATGGGTCTTTAACTTCTTTTGGAGCCGCAGGGAAGCCGTCGTGTCCTGGCCATTTACACCTGGTAGAACCATCCCTCTTCAAGCCAGAACAAAGCCGATTTATATCAAAGAAAATGAGAGAAAGAGAGAAAGAGAAAGAGTTATATATATATATATATATATATATATATATATATATATATATATATAAAGAAAAAGAGATGAAATCGAAAATGCAACTGAAGTCTTATTTTTTTTAAAAATATATATATTTATTTGGTTCCTTTAGTTGGTTCCGAAGCATGGCCTGACCGGGAACTGGGACCTTCGAAATGTGAAAGGTAGGTCTGCTCCTGATGGGAAAAGATGCATCCTCGGTATGAGCACAACTTTGAACCGACCGCACCCTGTGATTATCGTGGCCTCAATCAGAGTTGAGATGGAGGGTCTGTGGTTTAACCACAGACCCTCCATCTCAACTCACCTTTTGAAAAGCAGAAGAACTGCGAAACCGGTAAAGGAACCAAATAAATATATATATTTAAAAAAAAAATAAGACTTCAGTTGCATTTTCGATTTCATCTCTTTTTCTTTATACTTCCACTCGTGTAGGACACCTCGGTTATTTTTCATTTTGTAAAAAAAAACCTCACTTTCTAATATATATATATATATATATATATACACTAGCATTAAAGCCCGGCGTTGCTCGGGGTCAGTAAGTTACCAAAGTTAGGTTTCACCACCCATTTTATGGCAGCACTTTTTCGTCTGCCAGGCACTGGTTGAATGAATTGCAAACCTGCACTGCCGAAGTAGGAGCTGCGCCAGCAGTGACAATTGTAGTTTCGCCTATTGATATTATCTCTGTGCAAAGAAGTGTTCAAATTTATTGTTTCACAGTACTTGCGCAACACGCGCGTAGACGATGCCAGCCGAACAACAGAGCTGCGATGGAGTTGTTCTGCATGACATGTTTTAACGGGGGAGGGGGTGGACTGAGGGAACCGCAAACAAGGGCCTGAAAACATTGTCGAATTATGACAACCAAAAAAGAGGAAGAGGCGTCATTGCATGGTTGGTGCATCATGTCCGTCGGACGTAGAAGATGAGCCTGCTGCTGTGCCGACGGAGGGAGGGAAATAGAGCTGAGCTGAGGCCAGGTGTTGGTGAAGTGTGAAGTAATTGCAGAGAACCGCCTAAAAATGTAAATCCCGTCATTAAAGTATTGTTCACCATTTGAGAGTCGTACGGAGGTGAAATACTAAGATGTCCACGATCCTCCGAGGCCCACCAAATGGGGGTTGGTGAGGAGCAATAGCTGATATTTGAGTAGGGTCGGAGTTGCAATGAAGCTTTGTAACGCCGCGAGAATCAGTCTTTGTACGGCAGATGGTGGGTAGTGTCCAGTGCACTGCAGTGAAGGTTAACCTACTTAGAAAGTACTCACGAAAAGGTAAAAAATAAAAAAAATAAAAAGTTATAAAATTAGGAATCGAGGTAATCCTATAAAACCTCCTTGTATACAATGTTTTTTGTCTTTCCTTGCGGAACGAACGTGAAATCATCACTCTTGCTGCCGACACACGAGCAGCCAACGAAAAGCTGACCATGAGACGGCTCCCCCAAATGTATTCCCGCGATTGACAGTGTTTGCCCCAGCGCTTTGTTAATTGACATTGCGAAGCATGGCCTGACCGGGAACTGGGACCTTCGAAATGTGAAAGGTAGGTCTGCTCCTGATGGGAAAAGATGCATCCTCGGTATGAGCACAACTTTGAACCGACCGCACCCTGTGATTATCGTGGCCTCAATCAGATTGGGAGCTAAGGACTTAACGACGAAACGTGTGTCATTGCATTGTTTCGGCGGAACCAAATTTCGAATGAGCATTATAGGGGCACCAACTTTAAGTTTCAAAATGTGTGGGGGTAATCCGGGGGGCTCAAAGGAATTTAGTACCTCTATTGGATAGTTGATGACGTCCTCGGGGTCAGGAGTTCTATCGATAAACTTATATACGTAGCCATCCCCAGGAATGAGTTTTAGCATTTGATCATTAATATGGTTAACAGTTTTATTCCTCGGGGCCAGAATAGCCCTTTGGGCAAGCCAATCCATATTCTGATAATTTGCTTGGAGATCTGGGAACACTGCATCCCTGAGATCAGAAGGCGTACTAACAACGGTACAAAGTGAGTCGATGGCAATATTACCCTTTTCATCCCCGGGCGTGTTGCCTTCGCCAAGTGCAAGGAGGGTGTGAGAAAATGCTGCTGATGCGATATCACCTCGCATATGAGCACGCATGTTAGTGTGAAGTTTCAGAGTCTTCACCAGGGGCCACAATGCGGATGACTTAAGACACGCACGTACTGCATCAGCTCTAGTCCCTTTGGGAATAACGGGAAGCGTTTGCCTGAAGTCCCCTGAAAGAAGAAGTGTTATGCCTCCCATGGGAGCCGTAGAGTCTTTGATGTCTCTCAGAGTTCTATCTAACGCCTCAAGAGCACCTCTGTGGGCCATCGTGCATTCGTCCCAAACGATAAGCTTGCATCGTCTGAACACTTCTGCCTGATCGGAGCTCTTACTGATGTTGCAAGTGGGTGTCTCAGTCTTCTCTAAGTCAAGCGGGAACTTGAAATAGGAGTGAGCTGTCCTGCCGCCCGGCAACAAAGTAGCCGCAATTCCAGATGATGCCACAGCTAAGGCAATGCCTTCTGTTCGCCTAATCTCAGCTAATATTAATTTGGTGACAAGAGTTTTCCCAGTCCCCCAGCTTTGCCCCGGACAGAATTAACAACGGAGTTGTAAGCGAATTTCTGTTGTGGAAGGAGCTTTGGCTCATTCTCCGCTATGTACTGGGCAAGCTCGTCAACATTATAAGATGTCTCACGCAGCAAATCCGAAGACAGAGTGTTTGCGCCTTCCCGGTTTGTTGAAGGTAGGCCATACACCGCCAACGCACTACCGGAAAGTATCACATAATTCACCGTCAACAGTTCTTATGTCTCGAAAGCTTTGTGGGCCAAAAACCTTATGGAGGAGAAGGCGCAGGTGAAAACACTCATGCTGGTTGGGAGGTGTAGTGTACACTCTTCCTAGACAACTGTCAAACTTGACACCAGGATGTCCTTCAACATCCTGACCTGACTTCCTACGCACCCAAGTGTTGTTTGACCACACGTAGTAGGACGGGACCTGAGGATATGAAAGTGTTTTTGCAAATGTGTCAAGTTGGCAAAGCGTAAAAAAAACAGTCAAAGTTGTTTCTTTTGGATTGGCCGCCAAATGAGCAGCAGTCTGTTCAGTAAAGTAAGCCCGCTGGCCGTTTTCCAAATGAATCGCTAGTTGTATGATGGCGGGGTGCCTTTGGTGAAGTGGAAACCCGAATATCCGCCAAAAAGCTTCACCACTGCTGATATATCGACCTGCCAAGTACTCCGAGACCTCGTCCCTGCTATTGTCGTTTTGAAGGCCGAATATGGCAGCGTCGGAACCCTTGTTAACATATTTACATATGTACTTTATCGATTTCACTGAATGACAGAACTCCACATTTATATGAGCGTTGAAAGTTTTCATCAGAAATGGACAGTACGGGACCACCCACCTATTATCAACTTGATGACCCCGTAACGTCATAGTGAATCCACCGTTCTCAGGCCGCCTTCGTCTGTACAATGGGTATCCGTCGCCGCCGGTCTAGGTCTCCTCAACAAACCTCTTTGGGTATCGTTTAGTGCACACATGGTCCTTGTGGCATGAGGAGAACTCTTGAAAACCGGGACCGCACGGACCGTGCACCATATGTGTTCACAATGTCGTACAGCTGCCGGTCAACAACGGGGTCCGGTATTTCCGCTGCGATGACGTCATCTAGAACTGTAGGGTCTATTTTGGTGACCAACCAAACCAAAATGTGCGCGTGTGGCAACCCTCTCTTCTGCCACTCAACAGTATACATTTGGCACCTAACAGGCCCGAAAACCTTCCCTTTTTTTATTAGATCAATTAGCTTAGCCAGCTTCTGCCTGAAAACCCTGGCAATAATATCATGCTGATGGCAGTACTGCTGCCCTGGGATAAGTTCCCGCGTAACCTCAACCCACTTGGGGTTACACGTAAACGTGATGAATAAATCGGGGCGCCCATAATGCCGAACGAACGTCATAGCGTCCTGTGTTCGCTCGTGCATGTACCGCGGCCCCCCGTATAGGTTGAGGGGAGAATGCACATTTTGCCGATGTTCCGGGGGTCAGTGTCATTCCTGATGCCGTCACGCAAATGGATGTAGGAGTCTGAGCGCAGCTGCTTCTGATTCAATTTTATGAAGCACAGTCTCTCCGACTCCATCTTTGCAGCCATGTCAACTGCAAACTGGTGAAACAGTTCCCGTGACCTGTGCAGGGTGCTGAAATCGTTAGGCCTCGTTATGAAGCGGTATGAGTATAAAGCCATACATGAAACAGTTTTAGATGTCGCAGCAGTGGGCTCGTTTGGTTTGCGCGAGGAATGCCGAAATGGTACCCGTCTATTCCGTATGCAAAAAGAAGGGGATACTGCAGGGCGTTGTATGAACGATGCGTCTCATTAATACGTCGAAGACCACTGTCACAACTTTGAAGAACTATGTCTCGCTTATTTTGCTGTTCACCATGGATAACTACGGCCACTTCATTGTACGAAGGAGCGTTATAACGGCGTGCGTGCTCCCCAGAAGGTCTTTTGTCAGCATCGATGACAATGGTGAAGTTTGGTGAAGGGTTTATTTCCAATGCGTATTTAAAACTGCGAATATAACTGTTGTGCTCATGAAGCATGTTTTGAAGACCGAGCAGCACGTCCCTTTCAAAAGTGTCAGCGTCAGTGTTTGCAGGTGTTGGAATAACGCCGAACTGTGCATCAACTTGCCTACTGTAGTTAGAAATGAAGTAAATTCGAAGGAACGAAGGCTTGCAGTTTTGTAGTGGCTGGAGCGACCCAATAAGATGGTACACCTCCTGGACCTTGAACCTTGAAAGTAGGCATCCAACCACTTTCTCTGACAACATTAGCCTCGAAAGAAGTCATTTGAAACGCACAATTGTACTTCCTGATGAGTTGAAGGAATTTGGATGACCTTGAGGTAGAACTAGTAAGTAGTTCCTTCAAAGGCTCTGGCGGTTCCCCAAGAGGGGGAAAGCTGACCTTACCGTTTAAGCAGCACATTGCAGGTGGCTCCACAGCCCACATTTTAGCATTGCAGAATTTGCAATTGAAGCGCATTTCCCCTATATTTATGTCGGCACGCATCGAGTAGTTAACGTTGAGCTCATACTTGAAAGCCCGTAGGTGCCAATATGGGCTGTTGGGGCTCGTCACACCGCGGGCAGCTTCTTGTCGTCGACTGTTCCGCTCCAACGTAGAATGTTGCTCCTGTGGGTCGTGGGAAGCTCTCGCAGCAGTAACAGAAGCCACCCTTGCAATCCTAATGGAGCGCCCGTCTGCATCTTCAGAAGCCATGGAAGCAGTCATAGTCGCAGCGTTCCTAGCAAGGCGATTCGTCCGCCGTTCCAAACCTTCCGAAGCCCTGGAAGCAGCAGTAGCCGCAGCGTTTCTAGTCAGTCGAGCTGCCATTTGTTCCGGGCCCTCTGAAGCCCTGGAAGCAGCAGTAGCAGCAGCGTCTCTAGCCAGGCGAGTCGACCTTTGTTTGGGGCCCTCTGAAGCCCTGGAAGCAGCAGTAGAAGCGTTTTTTTTGGAATGACGTATCGCCCGCTTTGAATCGCACATCGCAGCACGTCTCGAGGCGTCGTATGAAGCCATCTTGATTAGGCGTGCGGTGCGTTGTTGAAAACTTTCAGCAGCTCTGCATTCCGCTGAACGTAAGGCGCTCTGTGAAAGTCTTAAAGCAGTTTCCTCGGGGGACTCGTTTTCTGTAATCGCCCTCTGCGCCGCCGCTGACGCGGTATGGCGACCGAGGCGACTTCTCTTTTTAGGTGGCATTTTATGTGAAAAAGAAAGGGTGAAAGTTACTTCTACAGCAAAATTACCTTTGAAAGTATAAGGCTGAAAACTGTCGGCGTTCCGCAGGGTGAAAAATGGGAGAACGAAGGGCAAATAAATAACTCACAGTTTGTTGAAAGCGCGCTTCTGTCAGCAATTTGAAGTTGTTTGGCCAAAAATCCCTATGTGGTTTTACTTTTCACTCAATAAACGTGTAAATATGTTATACACAAAATGTAATTGTGTGTGAGTTGGATGATAGATGTTTTAAAAAAAGATTTTAAGCGTATATAAAAGAAGGTTGCAGCATGTATTTTCTTTTCGATTTTTAAGGGGAGTAGAGAGAGGGAATCAGATTGTCTTAGAGGGGTAAAGCGTCATGTATTTAGTTTTATCGATCATTTCCGTAATTGTGGGTGATTTTGAAATAAATAAATAGTCGTTGACCTAAGTTAGACCATTTACAACATTCTTACAGAGGCAAATAAATAACTCACAGCTTGTTGAAAGCGCACTTCTGTCAGCAATGTGAAGTTGTTTGGCTAAAAATCCCTATGTGGTTTTTTTTTCACTCAATAAACGTGTAAATATGTTATACACAAAATGTAATTGTGTGTGAGTTGGATGATAGATGTTTTAAAAAAAGATTTTAAGCGTATATAAAAGAAGGTTGCAGCATGTATTTTCTTTTCGATTTTTAAGGGGAGTAGAGAGAGTAAATCAGATTGTCTTAGAGGGGTAAAGCGTCATGTATTTAGTTTTATCGATTATTTCCATAATTGTAGGTGATTTTGAAAGAAAGAAATAGTTGTTGGCCTTAGTTAGACCATTTACAACATTCTTACAGACTTTGAGTTGAATCCGTTTGAAATTGTGCAGATGTATAAACATGGAACATGCACACACACACACACAACAACAACAATCTGCCTTTTATAGATAATGATATATATATATATATATATATATATATATATATATATATATATATATATATAGAGAGAGAGAGAGAGATAGATAGATAGATAGATAGAGAGAGAGAGAGAGAGAGAGAGAGAGAGAGAGAGAGAGAGAGAGAGAGAGAGAGAGAGAGAGAGAGAGAGAGAGAGAGATATTGGCTTGAGTATTGGGCTAGTACTTTATTTATGGATTAAAGGCCTCAGTTGACCTCAGCGAATGTGAACTCTCTGCAGAGAGCGCAGAGCTGGAATCATTATTGCATTTGACAACGTGTTTTTTTTAATGAAGATTCGTGTATGTTGAGGTGTTCTTTAATGCGGCTGTAGAGTGGTCGAATCGTACTACCAATGTACAGTCAGGGTTGAAACCAGAGAGAGAAATGTGAGCAACTTGAGGATAAAGGAACCACCGCTTATACTTAAGCTCAACCCACAGATCAACCACAGGTGGTTAAAACTCAGCACACAATACTTGACATAAAAGGTCACACCCACACGCACACATACACACGCAACTAAACGCAACGATTAACACAAGCAATTTACTTCAATTTGATTCTAGATATGGCAATTGACGTCATCCTCCGGCTTCTCCTGGATACTGCAGCACTTGAAAGTAATTTTTTAATTTTAGATTTTAAAACAAATATCAAAGCGACAAGAATGTTTTACTCTGAGAGTTCCTCATACTCAGAGGAAGGGATTTTTAAGCCCTCAAACTATTAGGAAAGAACAATAAATATCAGGTAACACACAAGCATCTTCGTTGTAGTCTTAAACTTAATTTTAAATCCATTGCGTATTGTTTTATCTTTTTTAAAACAAATACTTTTCTACATTATATATATATATATATATATAAATATATATAATTATAAATGTAAGCTATCGCCGTATTTTAACTAAAGAAATTAAAGAAAATTATTTAGCCTGATAGTGGGGTTAAGAACCCTCGGAGAAATTGAAAAAAGATGAGTATTGACGTACATGGGAGTCGAACCCACATCTTTGGTTATCCAGACCACTGTGCTACCATTACACCAACACATGATGTGTTGGTGTCCCAAAAATGTATACACACTTCAACAGCATTTTAATGAATATGTGTATACAATTTTTGGGGACACCCTATATATATATATATATATATATATATAGAGAGAGAGGGACATAGAGAGAGGGAGAGAGAGAGAGCCAGTGGGATAAATGATATATATACTGCTGTATATAAAGGATGATATTGTGTTTGATAGTCGACATGATGTCCACCTTAACGATAAGTGTTCACAGCTGAGACTTTTCAAGACAATATATTTTATACACAATATACATAATATACTGACAATCGAATATAGAACATAGAATACAGAACATAGAATACAGAACATAGAATACAGAACATAGATTACAGAACATAGATTACAGAATATCTGACAACACTACAACGGAGACATATTAAAGTAAATATAGAGCTCTGAGTGGGTATTTATGTAGGACTTCATTCCATGCATACACACACACACACACACACACACACACACACACACACACACACACACACACACACACACACACACACACACACACACACACACATATACACATATATATATGTGTGTGTGGTGTGTGTGGTGTGTGTGCGTGTGTGGTGTGTGTATGTGTGGTGTGGCGTGTGTAGTGTGGTGTGTGTAATGTGGGGTGTGTGTGTATTTGTGTGTGTTTGGGTGCATGGATTTATAAAATCTTATATACGCCAGAAGAATAAAATTACTTCATCTTTTGCTTTTGTTATTTTTGCATTATGCCATAAGGCGTAGTGGTTAGAGAATTGGATTCACAATCTTGAGGTTGTGTTTTCGATTCTTGGACCGGACGATGCGTTATGTCCTTGAGCAAGACACTTTATTTCACATTGCTCCTTCTACCTGGAGTTGCGACCGATAGATAGTACTAGCAACTGGAAAGACCGACGAAAACATTGTTTACTCGGTCCGATTTGACGAAAGTCGATCGATATATACATATATTCAATTATAATATACGGCTCGGAAAAATCTCTTTTCTAGAGCTATTTTATTGTAAGAGACTATTTTGAGTTTCTAATTCAATATATACCTTTGATATATTCGGCTCCGTTAATTTGTCGAGCTAATTTAAATGTCGAGTAAACTTGGCTGCTATTTTTAGTGGTGTGAGTTTGTGAGACACGCTAAGTTCGGATACCATGTGCGTTATTATATATACGCACACTATTCAGTTTTCTGATATACTTAGAAGTGAGGAACTTACTAATTTGTCACCCACTGATGAGCAAGAATTGTAATCCTCTTCACAATTAATTTGCGAAACAGCATCGCCAAACGCTGTCTGGGTGATTGGTAGTTACCACAATTCCGGTTTGTATTTATTTTCTTGATTTATTCTTAAATTGGGTCTGGCAAACCCTATTGTCCATAGTTAGTACTTTTTTCCCCTTAGCGAATCTGGTCCCTTACAATTTGAACACATATATGTATATATCTATGTTTATCTCTCTTTTATATTCAACTAGCAGTGGTACCCGGCGTTGCACGGGATAAGGTATTTTGGAACGCGGGCCACCAACAGACCTAATCGTGGAAAAACTGCATGCTGGACAATATGTTAAGAAAATAAACCGAATACTCTGATGGCTGGATAATCTTTAAGATTTTCCTCGATGAAGCAGGAAAAATGCAGGTTTTCACCTAATGCGGGCCCTAGGGGATCAAGAAAATTAATTTATTTTATGTGCATAATATGCCTTGAAATTTCGGGAAAATCGGCTAGACGTAACGCCTCAAAAAAGCCCTAAAAAGATGAAAATATGAAGTTTTTCACCTAATACCGGCCCTAGGCCATAAAAAAGTTGGATTTTCTTTGCTCACGGTATAAAGAAGAGACTGACTAATACATAGTTACAATTTCAAGGAAATTGGTCTGACGTAACGCCTCAAAAAACCCCTAAAAAGCTGAAAAAAACGCAGTTTTTCACCTAATGCCGGCCCCAGGGGATCAACAAGTTGAATTTATGTGCATAACACTCCCTGAAACATAAGTAATACACATGTAAAGTATGAAAAAAATCGGATGGGTACTTCTCGAGTTTTAGGGATTCAAACTCACAGACACACACACGCACGCACGCACACACACACACACACACACACACACACACATATACACACACACACACACACACACATACACACACACACACACACACACACACAGACACCCCCCACACACACACAGATAGACATCCTCAGTTTTATATATATAGACTAGCAGAAAACCACCCAGCGGGAGGTTTTCTGCTAGCAAATCTAGTGTATATACTGATATTGTTGAGATTTGGATGAGAAATGTTTTCGGCACCACATGTTCACCGTCTCTCGCATGTATAAATATATATGTTGTCTATACGGTGAAATCTTTGAAATAAATATATGTTAAAACGAAAAAGGAGAAAAAAAGATTAGTGACGGAAATATAAACGTTATGATACATAAACGTTATGATATAACGATGGAAATATATCTTCAAATGGTCCTTGGCATGGTGTCAAGTCAGAACCGCCTCGAACTGGTTACTTCTGGCTTGTGCAAGGTGTCTCTATAGCAACCAACGATTCCCTCGGCCTCAGTGACCAAAGTCAGTGGAGAGGGGAAGGTAATGTTTCTATAGCGACAGTGTTTCTCTTGGTAGTACCAAAGTGGAGAAAGGAAGGGGAAGGTAATATTTCTGTAGCACCTACATTTGAGTTTTAGGGAAGGACAGACAGACAGACAGACAAACAGAGAAATGCCCATATATTTCTGTGTGTGTATATATATATATATATATATATATATATATATATTAGAAAGTGAGGTTTTTTTTACAAAATGAAAAATAACCGAGGTGTCCTACACGAGTGGAAGTATAAAGAAAAAGAGATGAAATCGAAAATGCAACTGAAGTCTTATTTTTTTAAAAAATATATATATTTATTTGGTTCCTTTACCGGTTTCGCAATTCTTCTGCTTTTCAAAAGGTGAGTTGAGATGGAGGGTCTGTGGTTTTTCTCACATGTGAGAAAAACCACAGACCCTCCATCTCAACTCACCTTTTGAAAAGCAGAAGAACTGCGAAACCGGTAAAGGAACCAAATAAATATATATATTTAAAAAAAAAATAAGACTTCAGTTGCATTTTCGATTTCATCTCTTTTTCTTATATATATATATATATATATATATATATATATATATATATATATATATATATATATATATATATATTACACACACAGAAATGTATATACATTTCTGTGTGTATATATATATATATATTACACACACAGAAATGTATATATATTTCTTAGAACAAAATTATTATTAATGTTTTGCTGTTCATAACAATTGGAATTGAAAAATTATTTTTGAAATTATTAGTTATTTTACTAATGCTTAGATATGTAAAAATGAAGCAATGTTTCTAATAATTGTTTCTACTTTTGGCACAAGGCCAGCAAATACCCAGAACATTACTGGTACTTTATTTTATCGACCTCGTGAGGATGAAAGGCAAAGTTAACCTCGGCGGTATTTGAACTCAGACCGTAAAGGGACGTAACTCCATGTTATGAAGCATGGTGTCCGACTCTCTACAGATTCTGCCAATCCACCGTCCTAATGTCTGTACGTAATGAGGGAGTGAGAGGGGAGAGAAAGAAAGGCAGAGGTGAAGTGACGAAGTGACTCTCTCCTCCTCCTCCTCCTCCTCCTCCTCCATCTCCCCATTCGTAACAGTGATAGAGGGGAGGAATGTTAGTGTGTTACAAAGAGAAAGAGTGAGAGTGAGAGAAACAGGCAGACTAAAAGAGAGGGATAGCTGGAGAGAGAGAGAGATAGCAACCACGCGCGCACGTGTTTCCACTGTCGGACAGTCAGACAGAGAAATTGCTGGTTATATATTATAAGGAGACTAGCAGAAAACCACTCGAAGGCGGTTTTCTGCTAGTCTATATATCTAAAACATAGAATGTCTGTCTGTCTGTCAGCTCACTAAAACTTGAGAACCATCCAACCGATTGTTTTCAAACTTTAGACATGTAATACTTATGGTCCTGTGAGTGTTTTGAGCAAAAATTATTTCAAATTTTCAATGCCCTAGGGACCGCATTAGGCGATTTAGCGTTCTCTCTATATAATTCTTAGTCTTTCTTTTTAGATAGATACATAGATATAACGTTGCGCCCTTATAATATCTGTCTGTATGTCTGCTGTCTGCATTACGTCATTATGACGCGCTCAGCGCGATTCCCTCGGCCTCAGTGACCAAAGTCAGTGGAGAGGGGGAAGGTAATGTTTCTGTAGCACGTGTTTTAGCGTCTATTCACTCTCTCTCTCCCTCTCTACCTCCCGCTATCCCCTCTCGTAGTCTGTCTCTTTCTTTCACTCTCACTCTCTCTCTACGCACGTGTTTCCACTGTCGGACAGACAGACAGAGAAATTGCTGGTTATATATATAAGTAGATTATAATATACGGCTCGGAAAAATCTCTTTCCTTGAGTTATTTTATTGTAAGCGACTATTTTGAGTTTCTAACTCAATATATACCTTTGACACATATATATATATATATGTGTGAGAAAAACCACAGACCCTCCATCTCAACTCTACTTTTGAAGAGCGGAAGAGCTGCGAAACCGGTAAAGGAACCAAATAAATATATATATATATATTTTATAATATATATATTTAAAAAAAATAAGACTCCAGTTGCATTTTCGATTTCATCTTTTTTCTTTATATATATATATATATATATATATATATATATATATATATATATATATATATATATATACACATATGTATATGTATGTATGTATATATATATATATTTACACACACACACACACACACACACACACACACACACACACACACACACACACACACACACACACACACACACACACACACACACACACACACACACACACACACACATCTATGAAAATATGCGTACATGTTTGCATACGTGAAGAATTAAAAAAGTGAAACGGAACAAAAGTAATAAAGGAAAAAGAAAAGCGAACGAAACCTATAAAGAGATAAATTATTAAACACGCGCATATTATAAAACAAAATCCGGAAGCTCGAAATGATAGTTTTCATTCAACTTCCGCTTCCAACTGTTTCCGATTTTAATTCTCTTCAACAAAGTGTTAGAAATATCGAAATTATAGTCACAATTTAATTCATTGAATTATTGATAGTGTAAAAACAAAACCAAAATAAATACAGACAAAAACGTAACAAAAGGGGAAAAGAAATCATTCAATTACTCTCAATGGGTTTATCCGCAAGGAGAGATTGAAATCGTGATGTCGTTGTCAACTTTTTCACTTCTTTTTCCTTCCTTCTAAAATTTATGATTTTGAATATGGGGAAAAAAACCTCCCAGAAACAATATCCAACCTTACAAATAACGTGTTGCGTTCGTTGTTATGGTTGACGTACTTGTTGGTGTTATTGTTGGTATTGTAGTTTTGGGTGGTGATTTTGTTAATTGTATTGTTGTAGTTGTTCACATAGTTTGTGTTGGCGTTGTTGTTGTTGTTGGTGATGTTGATATAGTTGTAGTTATTGTTGGTGTTGTAGTTGTTGTTGGTGTTGTTGTTGTTGGTGTTGTTGATATGGTTGTAGTTGTTGTTGGTGTTGTTGTTGTTGTTGGTGATGTTGATATAGTTGTAGTTGTTGTTGGTGTTGTTGTTGTTGTTGGTGTTGTTGTTGTTGTTGGTGTTGTTGATATGGTTGTAGTTGTTGTTGGTGTTGTAGTTGTTGTTGGTGTTGTAGTTGTTGTTGGTGTTGTTGTAGTTGTTGTTGGTGTTGTAGTTGTTGTTGGTGTTGTTGTTGTTGGTGTTGTTGATATGGTTGTAGTTGTTGTTGGTGTTGTTGTTGTTGGTGTTGTTGATATAGTTGGTGTTGTTGTTGTTGTTGGTGATGTTGATATAGTTGTAGTTGTTGTTGGTGTTGTAGTTGTTGTTGGTGTTGTTGTTGTTGTTGGTGTTGTTGTTGTTGTTGGTGTTGTTGGTGATGTTGATATAGTTGTAGTTGTTGTTGGTGTTGTTGTTGTTGTTGG
>OZ024741.1:150128103-150158103 GCA_964016885.1 Eledone cirrhosa
TCGTCGTCGTTGTTGTTGTAGCTGTTATTACTGTTGTTATTCTTGCTTCTCTTGCTCTTTGGTTACGAAATGTGGAAGTCACATTTTCCGGAACTCAATAATTGTGTATTATAAACACCACTACCACTAACAACAATTCTAACATTATTTCATTATGAGGGTGGTGGTGGATTGGCAGTGTCGGTAGGTGGTCAGACGCCATGCTTTGCAGCACAGTTATGTCCCTTTACGGACTGAGTTCAAATCCCGCCGAGGTTAACTTTGCCTTTCTTCCTTACGAGGTCGATAAAATAAAGTACCAGTAATATACTGGGTAATTGCTGGCCTTGTGCCAAAAGTAGAAACAATTATTTCATTATTAGGATTAAATGGAGAAGACTAAATGTATGTTTTGGACCTCTGTCGATTCCGACGACGAGTGTTCCAGTTCATTCAATCAACGAAACAACCTGCTCGCAAAATCAAAACAAGTGACTGACCATTCCATAGACACATGTTTCTTTAACGTCATTTCTAAGGAGATTCAGCACAGCGTAAGGTATGAAAAGGGCAGCCTTTTGAATTATAGGTACGATTAATTTTTGCCAGCTGAGAAGACTAAAGCAACGCGAATTAAAGTGTCTTCCTCAAAGACACAAAGCACCATCGGGGATCGAACTCACGACCTTAAGATCCTGAACATAACACCCTAACTATTAAGCTGCATGCCTTTATAAGTAGAAACAGTAGACTGTCCGATAAAATGCTTTGTCATGTTATTTAGTCTCGCATCTTTTATGCTCCAAGTTGGAACCACGTCTGGGTCTATTTTGCGTTTTACTCTTCTCTGACTGCTAAAATAAAGCAACAGTGATATATTTCTTACCTGTGCCTCTCACGTTTACCAACGACCCATAGGGATTTTCTTGATCACAATGTGCTTGTCAAAGAATTTTTGGAGAATAAAATTGTGGTATGTATGTATGTTCTGGTTTTATAATTTCACAAATTTTTGCCAATAGAGAGAGAGTCGGTTTCTAACATAGACACAAGACTCTCTCATTGGAATTTACACAACATCAACTAGGTATATATGTATGCATATGTGTGCAGGTATGGATGCTATTGTATATGTGGATGTGAATGTTTTGAGTTGTATGTGTGCATGTGCATATGCTTTGTACATGTGTACATGCAGTTATAAGATGCAGGATCTTTTGAATGTTTTACATATTTTTACTGTTCCATTAAGGGATTATACTTGTAATTTCCTAACTAGTCGTATTATTTCTATTTCTGTGA
This sequence comes from Eledone cirrhosa, assembly GCA_964016885.1. NCBI lineage: Eukaryota > Metazoa > Mollusca > Cephalopoda > Octopoda > Eledonidae > Eledone > Eledone cirrhosa. The sequence continues at coordinate 150,129,385 of OZ024741.1, forward strand.
AGCCCAGCTTCTCAAGATTTGTATTGAGGCAGTTATTAACACATCCCAGTGCCTCAATAATTACAGGATTAAATCTGAAGGTATAGCCAGGGTGGAGTATCTGAAGATTTCTCATCAGTTCTGCAAAGATATTCTCCTTTTCGCTAATTTTTGATATTATATTGGCATCTTCTGGGCAGATAACTTCCACTACTGTGCATGCCTTCTTTTCCCTGTCCCATATTATAATATCTGGTCTGTTATGTCTGCATTTTATTGAGGTTTTTACTGGAACATTCCACCAGTACTCTTTCATATTATGTATATGTCTTCCACATTGCTGTAGCTTTTAATGTGTTTATTATCAGGGCTATCCTTTCTACAGATTGCACTATACAGTGTTTTGGCCAATACATCATGCCTCATAGGTAGATAGTACCGCAATGACATCTTTGGACAGCTGCTTATGACATGGGTGACATCTTCGATGTTAATTCTGCAGAATCTGCACTTGTCACATCTAGGTGTTTTGTCTGCATCCCTATCTCTTTTGTGAATCAGGTATTTCGAGTTGATTTCCTGTATGTATGTATGTATGTATGTATGTATGTATGTATGTATGTATGTATGTATGTATGTATGTATGTATGTATGTATGTATGTATGTTCTTCTGGTTTTATAATTTCACAAAGTTTTACCAATAGAGAGAGAGGGTTGGTTTCTAACATAGACACAAGACTCTCTCATTAGAATTTACACAACATCAACTAGGTAGATATGTATGTATGTGTAGATATGGATGTTATTGTATATGTGGATGTGTATGTTTTGAGTTGTATGTATGCATGTGTATATGCTTTGTATCTGTACATGTGTATATGCAGTTATTAGATGCAAAATGTTTGGAATGTTTTACATATTTTTACTGTTCCATTAATGGATTGTACTTGTAATTTCCTAACTAGTTGTGTTCTTCCTGTTCCTGTGAAGCCTAGCTTCTCAAGATTTGTATTGAGGTAGTTACTAACATATCCCAGTGCCCCAATAATCACAGGCATAAATCTGAAGTTCCAACATCAACTGCTCGGATTTCGTCTATCGTCCAATTGAGTATTCCAAACGTTAGTGTTAGAACAGGCACAGCAAACACATTGTGAGCCACTGTTTTGTTTTGCGCAGAGAGTTCCGATGACCAGATCTTTCTTAATCTGGTGTAGTATTCCCTGGTTACGCGTTCCTTATTACCGATACCATTATAGGATATGTTCTCATCTATCCCCGGGTATCTGTAGCAGTCCTCATCAGATATCGGGGAAACAGTTAGGCCATTGATGACAATGTTGCTAGGTTGGGTTGTTGTTTCTCCCCGCTTTACAGTCATGTATGAGCATTTATCTTGGCCAAACTCCATTCCTATATCCTTTCAGAACGTTGTAACCAGGTCAAGATTTTTCTTCATCCCATCCATGTTCTTGGCATAGAGTTTCAGATCATCCACAAAGAAATTATGGGTTAGGTTCGTATTTCTGTCCTCCTGTGAGCCAATGATGTATCCCTCACATTTCTTGAGCAGAAAGGACAAGGGGTTTAATGACAAGATGAATAATATCACAGAGAAACTGTCCCCCTGAAATATACCCCTGCAATATTTTATTTTATCAGTGAAAATAGAGTCCTCCCTCTCAGTCTTTAACCTTAGGATAGTAGCCCAAGAAGAAGACAGCCTCTCTATGGCTCTGACAATAATGTCTGGGACTTTAGCAAGTTGGAGGGCCTCTATCATCCAAGAGTGGGGAACAGAATCGAAAGCTTTCCTGTAGTCCAGCCAGACTGTAGTCATATTCCTCCTAAGTTGTCGCACCTCCGACATCGCAGTTTTGTTGATTAGGAGTTGTTCAGCACATCCCCAAACCCCTTTCTTTCCAGCTGCTTGTTCATCTGTGATGATGTTATTATTTTCACAGTGATCTTGGAGGAATAGGTTCAGGAAGGCTGTATACATCTTATACATCAGGTTCTGGCATGCAATGGGTCGGTAGTTTTTTGCCAAGTGGGTGTCTTTGTTCTTGGGGACCAGTAATGTTTGTGCTAATGTCAACCATTCTGGTATAAGTGTATCTCTCTTAAGAACTTGTTGGTAGAGGTCAGTAAGATACCTCCGATAGAATATCAGTTCTTTGTACCATAAGCCGACAATCATGTCTCTTCCTGGTGTTATCTTGGAGTTTTCCTATCACAGTCTCAAGGGTACCCTCACTTATTTCGTATGTTTTTGTTGTAGTGTAGGAGCAATAGTTCTTTCGGATTTCTCTTAGCCACACTGCATCTTGGTTGAAATTCTTCTTTTCACCCCCACATTTTTCTCCAAAAGGAATCTATGTCTTTCTGGGATGGGGCCTCAGTGAAACTTATTATTTTGCCCTTCATATCTCTATAGACTGATGTTTGGTTTCGTCTGAATCTTTTATTAAGCACTTTTCTCTCATCTACTTCTTCAGGTATCGGCGTTTTTCGCCAACAGCTCTCAATTCTTGTTTGAGGGTGATTAGCTTATATTGAAGAGTTCTGGTTCTACTGTTACCAAACATCGTCTCTATTTTATTTTTCACTCTTTGTTAGTGATTTCTTTTTGTGTTTGTTTGCATGTGAGGAGCATTGTCACATATCCTATGTTTTTTCGTAGGTCAGCAATCTTTTTTTCTATTTTAGTTATATATGATGGTATTTTTGGTGGTGTTTTGTTCTTGTTAATATCTCTGCTATCACCAAGATAATGCTTCACTGTCGTTACTAGGGCATATAAACAGGCGTTGATTTGCCAAAATGTTGGGGTTTTTATCTGTCGTAAATATTCATCTACTATTTCGTCAATAACACATAGTATTTCATTATTTGTTTTTTTTTAATTCAACATTGTCGTTTTAACACGTCCAGCAAGAGAGATATTTATATATGAGTTAATTTCTCTCTGGAAGATTTCGTTGCTGGAAATTTTCAATTGTTTATACTTTTGATTATCACTATCGATAGTATTTTCCACAACAGTCGAGGTAGACTCGGATGGTACACGCGGTGTCACATTTATTCGATTATTATTATTATCGATAGTGTTTTCCCCAGCATTCGAGGTAGACTTAGATGGTACAGGTGGTGTCAAGTTTCTTACAGGCATACTTGATTCAAGGCGCTGTTCGACCTGGCTGCTAGGAAGTCTAGTAGCATGGCGATATGTAGCACGTGTTGTTGATAACATGTTTGTTGTTGGGGAGTTACAATTAATAATATTTATCTTATTTTTACTTTCAACAAACGTCGCTTGTTGGCGTAATTGTTTCGCTGTGAAATAATTTAGCTCTGGGTGCATTTCGTCCCAGTGTAGCTTCATTCTATTCATATAGCCAATGGAGGGATTGTTTTTTGCCATTTTATAACAATTAAATAAATCATTATTAAGTTCGCAACTCCAAGAGAAATGCGATTTATAATTTCGGTTTCTTCTGTAGCTACAACTGAATAAAGTTTGATTACCTTCCTTGTTATTTGTCTTCGGTACTTCCTTAATTTTTTTGTTGATGTTGTGTTCAGCCATGCTGTTTGTAGCAAATCCTTGTAAAATGAATTATGTATTTAGTCGGATATCTCTACCAATTCGAATAAAAGGTGTCTTCAGAAGGGATAGTTAGAAGGATAACCAGTTATTCAACCTGACTGTAGTTGTGGCATTACTGTCGGAGATAGTATTCATCTTAAATTTAATAAATAGTCTCCCACGCCAAAATATGCGACTGATCGCGTTGACTGTCTAGTATCTATGTATGTACGTATGTACGTATGTACGTACCTACCTTTGTAAGTATGTATGTATGCACGTACGTACGTATGTATGTACGTACGTATGTATGTACGTACGAACGTATGTATGTATTTATGTATGTATGAATCTATCTATCTATCTATCTCAGAGAAGATAGACGTGTTTTTGTTTCGCTCCTGCATTTTGTCGGAATTTATTACGAGAAGCGGTAGGTTTGTTTCAGTAACTTGTTATTTGTTCTGTTTAACTCCTCGCCTGGTCCTGCAGACGTTGTGTAAAATAAACTTCGCCCCTTTTTGGGGCGAAATTTAATAGTTATAAGTTGTCGATGAAAAGTTGTTTAGTGACAATGGACGCCATTAATACGACACACGCCACGCCCCCCAAGGAAAGTGATAGAGAGAAGGTAGCAGCACAACGCTGTAAGCCTTCCCTCCTCACTCCCGCAAAAGACACCACGGAATCAAAAGAAAAAATTGTGGAAATGGGTGAAAACCCCAAAAGTAACAATTACACAAACAAGAACAACAATGACAATAACAACACAACCAACAACAGCAATAATGACAACACCAACAAAGGAAAAAAGCAAGCCAACACGAATAACAACAACAACAATGATAACAACACGAAAGAAAACGGACCCACATCTGCAGTCTCCTTCGCACAGGCGGTCCGAGAAACGCAGGCATACAAGGCACAGTACATCTCGAATGCCACGAAATCGCTGAAAGAAGCAAGGAATTGTGTAACTTTCGGGGAAGGTGGGGAATTCACAATTACCTCCCCCGAAGAAATTAGAAGGGACATAGTCCTCAGGACCGTAAGCTTTAGGACAGTTTCCAACACGACTAGGAAACCGGCTCAATTGTCCCAAAGCGAAATTGAGCTGATCCTAAATAGTGCCTGGAAGGATATCGCTTTCATACAGAAAGGGAATCTGTATGAAAGCATATCCGTTTTAATGCAAGATGAATTGGCGGCACGGAAATATTCTGTGTCGCCAATTGTATCCAAAGCATACACCTTTTCCCCCACATATTTGGGGAAAAGAACTCAAAAGATAAGAATCTCGGGCATCAGGCCAAATGCGAGCATTTGGTGGGTGTTAACAGGATTCTTAGAAGATGAGGACACAATCCTTTCGATAGGCGAATCCACCGGGGGCGTATTCGGCGGCAATAGCCTTGAAGTTCTGGTCCAAATGAGACCAGAACAGATAGCAAGAATACCGCAGCGTGTGTCACTGGATGAAGTCGCCTTCATAAACATTTCTGTTGAGGGCAGGCGGCCTCATGCTACCACTGTTCAAGAAGTGGTCACCTGAGGGCTTCCTGTCCCCTTTTAAATGCCCCCCCAAAGACGCTTCTGCCCACCCCACACACAACAACACAACCACCACCACCACCACCAACACCACCACCACAACAACCAACCACAACAACACGAAAAAATAACAACACAAGACACTGTCACACCCAACCCCACCCTACCTAAAACAAATACAAAAGCAACAACAACAAAACCCCAAAATATACCCCTCCCCAACAACACGGACGAGGACTTCTTATCAACGTCACCCAGTGACGAGGAGGGAGAACCCTTTCAACCGGTAAAAAGAAAGAAAAGAAGGCACCACATTAACAAAAATGCAACAAACACACAACCACCAGCACAAACATCACAAACAAAAAAACCCACCCCTCCCGAAAAGATAACACATACTACAAAACGCAAACACACAAGAACAACAAACAAAAACAAACACAACACAACAAAAACAGTATACATACATCAACACAAACAACAAAACACTTGTGCAAACAATAGACAAAGACATTTTCCCTTCGGTGGAAACCGAAGGGAAAATGTTCACCAACGCGCCGACTAAACCGCATTTAAAAAAGATTAGGGTCCCAAGGGACACCTACGCAATGCTCAAACAGAACTTTCCCGAGGACGTGGGGAACCCCTGTACTAGACCTAGCAACCGCGTCCTCTTGAAATGTTTCCCCACCACCACCCCATACACCCCTTCCCCACCAAACACCCCCATCCTACCACACACTGATGTCCCCACCACATCCCAAACCACCACCCCACCAAACAACCCCGCCAACAACCCCATGGAAATTGTGCAGCCTGGTCCCCAGGAGAAGGACGGGTAGGTGTCTTTTCCTTTTTCTCCACTCTAAACTCTTCACCACCAACATGGCTGGTCGTTCTGCTGCGAAAACACCTGGGCCTCGCAACACGGAATGTACACCTGGACCCGGAGGGTCTACTGGTGGTTCTAGACGTAGGCAGTAGTGAAGATGGAGCCTTCAGGCTGGTGGCAGCGTATGCCCCATCTGGGACACCGCGACCGGACTTCTTCCAACGCCTAGAGACATTTCTGGGAACGTCTCGCTCCTTGCTTTTAGTGGGGGACTGGAATGGTATCCTGGATGCACGTTGGGACTATGTAGGGGCATGTCCCGATAGAGGGGGGTGTAACAGCCTCAAACGGTTAATCGGCTGATTTGATCTGGCCGATAGATATCGACTAGATTTTCCGACTGTGCCACTGTGGACGTGGACTAATCGTAGCGGAACATCTAGGTCGTACCTAGATAGTTTCCTAGTTAGAAATAAGGATAGGGACATATTAAGCTGTCCACGAATGTTCATGGTTAAATTGGTGACCGGAGTGGTCAACCTTGATAGAACCCATAGACAAGGACCCGGTTACTGGAAGCTAAACTTGTCCTTACCGACAAACAAAGCTTACAGTAAGCGGATTAGCACTCTAGTTAAGCAGCAGTTGACGGGGGAAATTGTCAACTGCAGGTGGTGGAGCTCTCTCAAGAGAGAAATTAGAATAGAATCGATAGGTTTTAGTCAGGAATTATCATCAGATAGGAATAGAACTGAAAGAGAATTGATAGATAGAGTAGAAGAGGCGATGAGGAGTGGCAACGTGGCCGGCGTGCTGGCGTCAAGAACGGCCCTAGACCAGTTCTTTGACGCGAAGCACGAGGACTGCGTTGTCAGGAGTAAAATACCTGCTCTGAGTAACGAGGGCGCCAAAGCTGTTAGCTGGGTCCGAGTGACAGAGGCAAAAAGTGGAAACAAGTCTACGATTCAGTCTTTGAAGGACCAGGATGGACGCGTGATCCTTGAACCTGAGCAGATGTGCGCAGCCTTTCAACGGCGGTTTGCACGACTGTTCGGGAGGGGCGGCGGGCCGGGTGAGGCCATGGATTTCGGTCCATACCTCGACGGTCTGCCGCGGCTCTCGGACGGGGAGGCGAAGTCCTGCGAAAGGCCGATTTCAGCCGCTGAAATAGGGGAAGCGCTGAGCCAATGCGGCAAACGAAAATCTACCGGTCTCAATGGTTTACCATACGAACTTTATGTAGCGGTGCCGGACTTGTTCTCCGATTTCCTCGAGGCGGTCTACTGCAACTGGCAACAGAACGGGAGAATTCCCAGTTCTGTGATCAAGGGCGTAGTCACGCTGGTGAGGAAGGACGAGAACAAGGGGGATGACATAGATAACTTCAGGCCCATAACTCTGCTACACACAGAGTTAAAGATTTTGGTCAAGGTGTTAGCGAAGAGGTTGGCGCTTGTCGTCTGGAACCTGGTGGGAGAAGCGCAGACATGCGCAATCCCATCCAGGTCCATACACGACAACCTCCACCTCATGCGATACATCGTAGAGAGGGTAGGGAACAAACCCGGCTTTGGTGGGGCCCTGATCAACTTGTATCAATCTAACGCGTACGATAGGGTCGACCATCGGTACCTGGATACGGTGCTCGCGGCGGCAGGCTTCGAACCCGTTTTCAGGGGCTGGATTGCTGCAATGCACAGCAGCAACACCTGCTCGAGGTTCAAGGTGAACGGCTACCTCTCGGAGCCGTTCCAAATCACGCGATCCATTCGACAGGGATGCCCTCTCTCCTCCCTCCTGTATGTGCTGGCTCTCGAGCCACTACTGCGGAAGCTGGAGCTGTTGCAGGGCATCCCCTTGGAACCGGGATTGTGGAAGGCGGTGTCGGCCTACGCCGATGACGTGACAGTAATCGTGTCGTGCGCCTCGGAAATCGGGCCGATCGGTACCTTACTGGAGGAATAATAAAGGTTTACAGGAGCCAAGCTGAACTGGGAAAAGTCCGTCTGTTTGCAACTCGGAAGGTGGAGAGGCAAACCGATGCCCTCCGACGGCGTCGTCGGACGCTGGACGGAGGGACCGGTGAAGCTGCTTGGGGTCTGGTTCGGACCGGACCTACAGGTGGAGAAAAACTGGGACGAGTAAACGGGCAGGGCGTTTGCACTCGCCCGGAAGTGAGCCGAGTGCAAACTATCACTGAAAGGTCGAGCGGAGGTGGCGAACACTTATATAGCGCCCGTCATCTACTACCGCTTGACAGTCGTGCCTTGCCCAGCGATAACGCTCGCCAAAATGGAGCGCGTGCTCTTCCGATTCCTTTGGAAGAAGCGGGCCCCTTTGGTGAGAAGATTCATCTCCTGTCAACACCCTTCGAACGGAGGGCTGGGGATGCCGTGGCTGACGATGCGTATACACGCATTAAGGCTACGGCACCTCCAGGTATTCCTCACCGGTCAGCCAGTGTGGGTCCCTTTTGTGAGGCGAGCCTTTCCGAGACTCGTCTCACTCACCGAGCTGCAATCCTGGATCAAGCAAAGACCGAGAAAAGTGGGCGACTGGCACATTGAATGTGCCCAGGAGCTCACGGCCCTCTGGCAAGCGGATCCGGCAATCAGTGGAGACTCAACCTCAACATTCTATAGAGGGTTGGTGCGCAGCAAGTGCGACGACGCTCTCGGAGAGGCTCTGGGCATGGAGGAAGACGAGCTAGCCAGTCTGTTCGGTAGGACGTTTGGCCCGGGACCGATGGACAACTTCCAAAAGTAAAGGATTGGCAGTGCTACCGAGGAGCTCTACCCGTTCGGGACAAGCTCTACAGACACGGGCGCCCGGGTAGGGACCCATCGAAGAAGATCTGTCCGAGATGCATGCATGACGAGGAAACCGTCGGGCACGCATTCGTACACTGCCCGGGCGTTGATGACCTGTGGGGCTATGTAGAACGACTACTGTCGCGGGTGGGACCAATCCGGTTGACCACCGAGTACATTGTCACGATCAATCCACCTCCCCCTTCAAAAACGAAGGAGAGGCGGTTTTCCTCTGTGTGATAGCTATGGCGAAAGATGTTGTGTGGTGGACGAGGTTGAAAGGGCTGAGGTCAGACACCTTTCTCTCCGGCCAACAACTGGTCCTGTTTTTCAAGTACCATTTTAGAAGAAGGATCAGAAGGGAGAGAGAGGTGCTCTACCCCAGCAAGTTTTATGAAAGGTGGGTGAAAGTGGCGAGAATGGCCCGAGTGAATGGACCTTCTCTCTATATCAGCCTGTAGGTGGGAGAGGAGAAGAAAGAGGAGAGGAAGGGAGCACCCAGTCTTTGTGCTCCTGAGGAGGAGGGTTGCACATTTTTTCGGGGGCGTGTGCGACCCACGTCAACGTCCCCTCCCTATTGAGGACTTCGATTGTTGAATTTGATTTGTTATATGTTTTTACACGTCCTTTGAAATGTATGTAACCCACCCTCTTGTATTTGTCCCAATCTTTGTTGCCCTGGTGGCAAATAAATAGAAAGTTATCTATCTATCTATCTATCTATCTATCTATCTATCTATCTATCTATCTATCTATCTATCTATCTATCTATCTATCTATCTATCTATCTATCTATCTATCTATCTATCTGATGGACACACGCGTATAACTTGCTGAGTAAGTTCTGTTTAAATTTCTATAGAAATTCTTGTCTGATAACTTTAATTTTTGTACCATTTTGTAGAGGGACTGCCAGGTCAAACTTTGATCTGGTCAGTCTCTCAAAATATTCTACGCCTTTAGGCGAAATAGTTAAACAAAAAAACAAAAAAAGTTTTTTCTTGTTGAAAAGTCAATATTTTTTTAAATGGCCGAAGCTTCTTCACCAAAATTCGAAGGAGGAAAGGGGAAGATGAACTTACAGCTTCCCCCTGCCACTGTCACAGTAGCAGAGGTCAAGAAGAAAGGTCAGCCAGAGGAAGAATTCTCTCCACCTGTTAACCGACAACTTGACGTTGCCATGGCAACAACCCAAAGAACCAGCAGCAACAGCAACAACAACAACAATGCGACGGACGAAAACAACACCAATAACAATAACAATAACAACAACAACAAGACCAATAACGGTGACAACAACAACAATGATAACAACAACACCACCAACGACAACAACAACACAAACAAACAAAATTTCTCCTTCGCCGAGACGACAAGGAAAACCCTCGACTATCTGCCAGTAGATATAACAAAAGCGAAGGAGCTACTGGCGGATGCGAAAAAATATATAGTGTACGGGGAAAATGGTTCATTCACAATCCATTCCCCCCCGGAACTAAAAAGCCAGAGACTCCTAAACACGGTCATGTTTAGGACAATCTCGAACAAAAGTAAAAAACCAGCTCAACCATCACAGAGCGAGATAGAGCTGGTTTTAAAAGACGTCATGAAGGACATCACCTTCATTCAGAAGGATAGACTCTACGGGAGTCTATCCATTCTCATGAAGGACAGGGACACAGCAGTGAAACTGTCCATCAAACCAATCACATCCACCGCATACACCTTCTACCCTACGTACATGGGTAGAAGAACACAAAAAATAAAAATCCACACCATCCTGCCGATTATGGACATATGGTGGGTTTTGACAGGTTTTCTGGACCTGGAGGATGACATGCTGGTGTCCATGGGAAAGGCATCGGGTGACGCGTTCAGTGGAACGAGCCTCGAACTTGTAGTTCAAATGAGGCCCGAAAGGATCGCCCAGATCCCTGAACGCGTCATACTGGATGATCTAACCTTCATCAACATTACCGTTGAGGGTAGACGGCCCTCGTGTTACCTCTGCGGAACCAGAGGTCACCTGAGGGCTGTCTGTCCCCAACTTAATAAGAAAACCCCAATCCTGCCTACACCACCAACAACTGCACAACCAACACAATCACCACAACTACCACTACAAAAACAACCACCACAGCTCAAGCCAAAACAAAACAATGTCCAACCCATCCCCTCCACTCAAAAAACAAAAACAATTTCCAAAACACCCGTACCGCAAACACAACCCGAAAATATACCCCTCCCCTCCAACGCGGAAGATGACCCTAGTTCGTCGTCAGACGAGGAGGAGCACTTCCACACAATCAAAAGAAAAAAAAGAAAACACACCTCAGACACACAAATGAAAAAAACCCCTCCCCAAAACATAACACTGACACCAACACAAAAGAGCTCACAACAACAGCAAACAAAAAACACCACACAAAAACAAAAACATGCATACACATACATAAATACAAGAAACAAAAAAACTGTTAAACATTGTGTACAACAACAATCTAATAAAAACACAAGGGCCTAACTTCACCCAGGCAGGGGATTTCCCCCACCTCAAAATGATTAAGGCCCCACAGGACACCTATAAAACTTTAAAAAACAATTTTAAAGAGGACGTGGGTCCCCCCTGCGTCGGGCCCATTAACCGCGTCCTCCTAAAAAACTATCCCACCCCCTCCCCAAACACCCACACAACTCCAAGCTCCCCAACCACACAACACACTGATGCCCCCACACTTCCACAAACCACCACCCCACCCAACAACCCATCCCCCACCCTAATGGAAATTGTGCAGCCCGATACCCGGGACGCAGAGAGGTAAGTGCCTTTTCTCTTCACCACCAACATGGCTATGCTAAGAGTAGGCTGTTTAAATGCGCGTGGCCTGGGCTCAACTTGGAAGCAAGCAATGCTTCTAAATGACCTCAGGTCACAACGTATAGATGTGATGGTTATTTGCGAGGCCCGGATCAGCAACGTGCGACAGCTGGCCCCCACCTTTGATGACTTTGAGATGCACGCATCTCTCTGTCAGCCCGGTGGTGGGGGTGGAGTTGTCGTTCTGCTGCAAAAACATCTGGGTCTCGCAACACAGATGGTACATTTGGACCCGGAGGGTCGACTAGTGGTTCTGGACCTTGGCAGTGGTAAAGGCGGAGCGTTTAGGTTGGTAGCCGCCTACGGCCCTTTCGGGTCAATGCGGCCGGACTTCTTCCATCATCTGGAGACTTTTCTAGGGACGTCCCGCTCCTTGCTATTAGTGGGGGGCTGGAATGGTATCCTAGATGCACGCTGGGACTACGTAGGGGCCTGCCCCGATAGAGAGGGGTGTAATAGCCTCAAAGGGTTAATCGGTCGATTTGACCTGGCCGATAGATATCGACTAGATTTTCCGACTGCGCCAACCTGGACTTGGGCAAATCGTAGCGGATCATCTAGGTCGTACCTAGATAGGTTCTTAGTTAGAATTAAGGATAAGGACTTTTTAAGTTGTCCAAAAATGCGCATGGTTGGCTATTCAGACCACAAATTAGTGACCTGCATGCTCAACCTTGACAGAACTCATAGACAGGGCCCCGGTTACTGGAAGCTCAACTTGTCCTTGCCGGCAGGAATCGGATTAGTACGTTAGTTAAGGAACGGTTGACTGGAGCGATCGTCAACAGCAGGTGGTGGGTATCTCTAAAGAGAGAGATTAGAGTAGTCTCGATAGAATTTAGTAAGGTTCTAGCTGCGGATAGGAATAGCAAGGAAAGGGAGCTAATAGATAGAGTAGAAGAGGCAATTAGAAGCGGCGACGTGGCCAGAGTGCTAGCGTCGAGAACGGCTTTGAGCCAGTTTTTCGACGCGAAGCACAAAGGCTGCGTTGTCCGAAGTAAAATACGTGCTCTAGGGAACGAGGGGACCAAAGCTGTTAGCTGGGCCCGCGTGACAGAGGCCAACAGTGGAACTAAATCCACCATCCGGTCTTTGCGAGACCTGGATGGACGGGAGATTCTTGAGCCTAAGCAGATGTGTGAGGCCTTTCAAAGGCACTTTGCCCGACTGTTCGGGAGGGGCGGGGAGCCGGTTGGGAACGTGGACTTCGGTCCATACCTCGACGGCCTGCCGCGCCTCTCGGACAGGGAGGCGAAGTCCTGCGAGGAGCCGATTTCGGCCGCTGAGATAGAGGACGTGCTGAGCTAATGCGGCAAACGCAAATCCTCGGGTCTCGATGGTCTTCCTTACGAATTATATCTAGCTATGCCGGACTTGTTCCCCGATCTCCTCGAGGCGGTCTACTGCAACTGGCAACAGAACGGGAGAATTCCCTGTACTGTGACCAAGGGCGTAGTCACGCTAGTGAGGAAGGACGAGAACAAGGGGGACGAAATAAGTAACTTCAGGCCCATAACACTGCTAAATACAGAGTTACAGATTTTGGCCAAGGTGCTAGCAAAGAGGTTGGCGCTTGTCGTGGGCAACCTGGTGGGAGATGCGCAGACATGCGCTATCCCGTCCAGGTCCATCCATGACAACCTCCACCTCATGCGATACATCATAGAGAGGGTTGGGAACGAACCCGGCTTTGGTGGGGCTCTGATCAACTTGGATCAATCTAAGGCGTTCGATAGGGTCGACCATGGTTACCTGGATGCGGTGCTAGCGGCGGCAGGCTTCGGACCCGTTTTCAGGGGCTGGATCACTGCTATGCACAGCAGCCGCATCTGCTCTAGGGTCAAGGTGAACGGCTACCTCTCGGAGCCGTTCAAAATCGCGCGGTCCATCCGACAAGGGTGCCCTCTCTCCTCCCTTCTGTATGTGTTGACTCTCGAGCCACTACTGCGGAAGTTGGAGTTGTTGCAGGGCATCCCTTTGGAACCGGGATTGCGGAAAGCGGTGTCGGCCTACGCCGATGACGTGACAGTAATGGTGTCGACGGCCTCCGAAATCGAGGCGGTCGGCACCTTACTGGAGGAGTACGAAAAGTTCAGCTAAGCTGAACCGGGACAAGTCGATCGGTTTGCAACTCGGCACGCGGAGGGGCAGACCGATGCCCTCCGATGGCGTCGTCGGACGCTGGACGGAGGGCCCGGTAAAGTTGCTCGGGGTCTGGTTCGGACCGGACCTCCAGGTGGAGAAAAACTGGGCGGAGGTTACGAACAGGGTGTTTGCACTGACCCAGAAGTGGGCCAGTTGCAAACTATCCCTGAAAGGTCGGGCGGAGGTGGCGAACACCTACATAGCGTCCGTCATCTACTACCGCCTGACCGTAGTGCCCTGCCCAAGGGAAACCCTCACCAAGATGGAGCGCGCGCTCTTCCAATTCCTTTGGAAGAGGCGGGCTCCTATGGTGAGGAGATCCATCTGCTGTCAACACCCTTCGAAAGGAGGGCTGGGGATGCCATGGCTAATGATGCGTAAACACGCATTAAGGCTACGGCACCTCTACGTATTCCTCACCGGACAACCGGTGTGGGCCTCGTTTGTGAGACGAACCTTTCCCAGACTCGTCTCACTCACCGAGCTGCAATCCTGGGTCAAGCAAAGACCGAGAAAACTGGGCGCCTGGCACACCGAGTGTACCCAGGCGCTCACCGCCCTCTGGCAGGCGGATCCGGTTATCAGTGGAGACTCCACCGCAACATTCTATAGAGGGCTGGTACGCAGCAGGTGCGACGACGCCCTCGGAGAAGCCTTAGACATGGAGGAGGACGAACTGGCCAGCCTGTTCGGTAGGACATTCAGCCCGGGACCTATGGACAACTTCCAGAAGTCCCTGGCCTGGCAGTGCTACCGAGGGGCTTTACCCGTTCGAGAAAGGCTCTACAGACACGGGCGCCCGGGTAGGGATCCCGCCAAAAAGATCTGTCCCAGATGCGTGTGCGACGAGGAAACCGTTGCACACGCAATGGTACACTGCTCGGGCGTAGCCGATCTGTGGGGCTATGTCGAACAACTGCTGTCAAGGGTGGGACCGATCCGGTTGACCACCGAGTCTATTGTAATGATCAAGCCGCCTCCTCCCTTCAAAGATGAAGCAGAGGCGGTGTTTCTGTGCGTAATAGCCATGGCGAAAGAGGTTGTATGGTGGACGCGTCTGAAAGGACTGAGGTCAGGCACCTTTCTCTCTGGCCAACAACTGGTCTGTTTCTTCCGATATCATTTCGGAAGAAGGATCAGGATGGAGAGAGAGGTGCTGCACCCCAGCCGTTTCTATGAAAGATGGGTGAAAGTGGCGAGAATGGCCCGTGTGAATGGGCCTTCACTCTACATCAGACTATAGGTGAGGAAGATGAAAAACCAAGGGAGCACCCCTTCTCTGTGCTCCTGAGGAGAAGGGTTGCACACTTTTTTCGGGGGTGTGTGCGACCCCCCAAGGCGCCTCCTCTCTATTGAGGATTTTGTTAAAAATTTTATTTTTTGTTATATCTTATTTTATTTTTATATTTTGTTATTGCCTCCTCCTTATTGAGGACGCCTTTTTGTGTAAACTCCCCCCTTTGTACTTGTCCCACTTTTGATGCCCTAGTGGCAAATAAAAGAAACATATCTATCTATCTATCTATCTATCTATCTATCTATCTATCTATCTATCTATCTATCTATCTATCTATCTATCTATCTATCTATCTATCTATCTATTTGAAGCTAGCTGTCGTCTGTTCTACAGTGTGGATGTCATTCACTTCGCACAGAAGTTTTGTTCAAATTTATTGAGGAAATTTTGTGAGTTCAAACTTAATTTTGATACAATTGTGTAGCTTGACCCTCCGTCTGAACTGTCAGGCGGTGGGTCAGCTCATCTTTACCCCTCCTAGAGGTGAAAAACCTGTTTTAAAAAATTTTGTGTAAAAAATTTCAATCGTCTAACAGAAATGTTAAACGCAGCGAACGAAAATAGTGGTGGGGGACAGCGGTAAGAGTTGTAAGCTCGCACGCTTTAGTCCTCCCTTCCTTCCCAACTAACGTCATAGAGAAGGAAGGAAAAATTAAAATAAAAACAGACGAATCTGCGGAGAAAAAATTAAATGACGAAAACACAAATCTGGACTTGGATTCCAACAACGGAAAAAAAAAATTTGAAAAATTGCATGACAATACTAATAACACAAACAAAGACACAACAAACACAAAAATAACAGTTGAAAATAACACCATATCAGAAAACAAAGCAGACGACAAGATTTCATTTGCACAGAAAACAAAGAAATCTTTGACTTATATAGCGGAAAACATTTCAGATGTGGTACGAAGGATCACGGACGCCAAACAATACATAAGTGAAGGAGAGAATGGTATTTTATCGGTAAAAATGCCTCAAGAATTCACGAAAGACATTGAAAGCCGAACGGTCAAGTTTCGGACAATCAACAACAGTACAAAAAAACCTGAACAACCTTCTCAAGCAGATATCAAAACAGTACTCACAGAAGTACTTAATGAAACCACTTTCATAAGAAAAGACAGACTGTATGGAAGCCTAGCAATTATCATGAAGAACGAATCGGCGGCAAAAAAATGTGCTTTGTCACCGATTCGTTCGAAAAATTTCACCTTTTATCCATCTTATATGGGGAAAAGAACTCAACGCATATGGCTGGATGCAATGATGCCAGATGTGGACTACTGCTGGCTCATAGCTGGCTTCATCGATCCAGTGAATGACAACGTGATTTCCATTGGGAAAACCACAGGCAATGCGTTCAGTGGAACAGGTATAGAGCTGGTAGTACAAATGAAGCCTGAACGCATCGCCCAAATACCCGACAGAATCCTATTAGAGGACCACGGGTATATAAACATTAGCGTGGAGGGGAGAAGGCCGTCCTGCCATATCTGTGCAGGCAGAGGGCACCTGAAGGCCGCTTGTCCCCAACTCAACAAAAAGAAAACCCTGCTACCAACACCAGCTCCACCACCACCACCACAACAGATAAACAAACAACAAAACTCAGTCCCACCCAACCCGTCCCTCAGTAAAACCACAACACCACCACAACACAAACAGTCACAACACATTACCCCAAAACAAAATACAGGCCCACCCAACCTCTCACTCAATAAAACAACACAACCACCGCAGACACAACACACAACACAGTCTAACATAGTGACATCCATCTCCCCCACAAAGAAAACCAACACGGAAACATTACCAGCAAACATACCTCTTCCCTCCAACACTGAAGATAACCCAACGAATTCGGAGGAAGAAACGGAGTCCTTCAGACAGATTAAGAGGAAAAAAAGAAAACATGTGCAAAACACACAAGGACAAACAACCCCCACCCAAATCTCAACACAATCCAAAAAAACAGAAAACACCCCTCCAGTAACAAACAAAACCAAACCTGCCCCTCCCCTCTTCGAAACACTCACACCATCGGAAAAAAAGACATTACACTATACTTACATCAACAGAAACAAAAATAAATTAAATGAGCTCATATACAATAATCCTTCGGTACAAACCGAAGGTGTAAACTTTGTTTCGTCAGAAAACTACCCACATTTAAAACTAATAAAGATCCCAATGAACCTCTACCAAAAACTAAAAAAGGATTTTAAGGAGGACGTAGGACCACCCTCTGTCAAACCCATAAACCGCGTCCTACTAAAAAGCTTTCCCCCTGCCCTTCCCCTCCCCAACACAACTCCAAAGACCCCAACCCCACCACACACTGACGACCCCACACCACCACAAGACACCCCTTCACCCAACACCCCCGACCCCATGGAAGTCGTGCAACCCGAACCCCGGGAAGCGGAAAGGTAGGTCTCTACACTCTCCTTTGGCTCTGCCGCCCACATGGATGTGTTAAGAGTAGGATGTTTGAATGCACGTGGCCTGGGCTCAACTTGGAAGCAAGCAAAGCTTCTAAACGACCTCAGGTCATGTAGTATAAATGTAATGGTTATCTGTGAGACTCGAATCAGCGTCGTGCGGCAGCTGGCCCCCACCTTCGATGACTTTGAGGTGCATGCATCTCTCTGTCAACCTGGAGGTGGGGGTGGGGTTGTCGTACTGCTGCAAAAACACCTGGGTCTTGCCGTACAGGTTGTGCACTCGGACCCGGAGGGTCGTTTGTTGGTGCTAGACGTTGGCAGTAGTGAAAGTGCGGCCTTGAGACTGGTCGCCGTCTACTCCCCTTTCGGAGCTGAACGGCCCGACTTCTTCCAGCGTTTGGAGACTTTTCTGGGAACGTCGCGTTCCCTGCTTCTAGCGGGGGATTGGAATGACATCCTGGATGCACGTTGGGACTATGCAGGAGCATGTCCTAATAGAGGGGGGTGTAACAGCCTCAAGGGGTTACTCGACCGTTTTAACTTGGTCCATAGATATCGACTAGATTTTCCAACTGTGCCTACCTGGACTTGGAGAAACCACAGTGGTCAATCTAGATCGTACTTAGATAGATTCTTAGTTAGAAGTAAGGATAGGGACATATTAAGCTGTCCAGAAATGCGCACGGTTGGCTACACGGATCACAAATTAGTGACCTGCGTGGTCAATCTCGAGAAAACACATAGACAGGGTCCCGGTTACTGGAAACTTAATTTGTCTTTACCGGCAAAAGAGACTTACAGAAACCGGATTAGCAGATTAGTTAAGGAGAGGTTGACGGGTGCAATCGTCAACAACCGATGGTGGGCATCTCTCAAAAGAGAGATTAGAACAGAATCAATAAGTTATAGCAAGATGTTAGCTGCCGATAGGAATAGAAACGAGAAAGAATTAACAGGTAAATTAGAAGAGGCAATCAAGAGCGAAGATGTGGCCAGAGTGCTGGAATCGAGGACGGCCTTGAACCAGTTTTTCGATGCAAAGCACGAAGGCTGCGTCATTCGAAGTAAAATATGTGCTCTAGGTAATGAGGGGGCCAAAGCCGTTGGATGGGCCCGCGTGACAGAAGCTAAGAGTGGAAATCGATCCACCATCCGGTCGTTGCAAGACGAAGATGGACGGGTGATCCGGGAGCCTAAGCAGATGTGCGAGGCCTTTCAAAGGCACTTTGCCCGATTGTTCGGGGGAGGCGAGGGTCCGGGCGGGGGCGTGGATTTCGGTCCATACCTCGACGGCCTGCCGCGTCTCTCGAACGAAGAGGCAGAGTCCTGCGAGGGACCAATCTCGGCTGATGAGATCGGAGATGCGCTGAGCCAATGCAGCAGACGCAAATCTCCAGGTCTCGATGGTATACCTTACGAACTTTATTTAGCAATGCCGGTCTTCTTCTCCGAACTCCTCGAAGCGGTCTACTGCAATTGGCAGCAGAACGGGAGAATTCCTTGTTCTGTAGCCAAGGGCGTAGTCACGCTGGTGAGGAAGGACGAGAACAAGGGGGATAATATAAATAATTTTCGGCCCATAACCCTGCTAAACACAGAGTTAAAGATTTTGGCCAAGGTATTAGCAAAGAGGTTGGCGCTTGTCGTGGGTGGCCTGGTGGGAGATGCGCAGACATGTGCTATCCCATCCAGGTCCATTCACGATAACCTCCACCTCATGCGATACATCATAGAGAGGGTTGGCAACAAACCCGGCTTCGGTGGGGCCCTGATCAACTTAGATCAGTCTAAGGCCTTCGATAGGGTCGACCATGGTTACCTGGATGCGGTGCTAGCGGCGGCTGAGTTCGGTCCTGTTTTCAGAGGCTGGATCACTGCCCTACATAGCAACCACATCTGTTCTAGGATCAAGGTGAACGGCTACCTTTCGAAGCCGTTCGAAATCACACGATCCATTCGACAGGGGTGCCCTCTCTCCTCCCTTCTGTACGTATTGACTCTCGAGCCTTTACTGAGGAAGTTGGAGTTGTTGCAGGGTATCCCCCTGGAACCAGGATTGAGCAAAGCGGTGTCGGCCTACGCCGATGACGTAACAGTAATGGTATCAACCGACTCGGAGATCGAGGCGATCGGTACCTTACTGGAGGAGTACGAAAGGTTGTCAGGAGCGAAACTGAACCGGGAAAAATCCATCGGGCTGCAACTCGGAACGTGGAGAGGCAGACCGATGCCTCCTGACGGTGTCGTCGGACACTGGACGGAGGGCCCGGTAAAGTTGCTTGGGGTCTGGTTTGGACCGGACCTCCAGGTGGAAAAGAACTGGAACGAGGTTACGAACAAGGTGTTTGCACTAACCCAGAAATGGGCCAAGTGTAAGCTGTCCCTAAAAGGCCGGGCGGAGGTGGCGAACATTTACATAGCGTCCGTCACTTACTACCGCCTGACTGTCGTGCCTTGCCCTAAGGAAACACTCACCACCATGGAACGCATGCTCTTCCAATTTCTTTGGAAGAAGCGTCCTCCTATGGTGAGAAGATCCATCTGCTGCCAACAACCTTCGAAAGGAGGGCTGGGATGCCGTGGTTGATGATGCGTAGGCACGCATTAAGGCTACGGCACCTACAGGTATTCCTCACTGGTCAACCGGTGTGGGCTCCGTTCGTGAAACGAGCCTTTCCGAGACTCGTCTCGCTCACCGAGCTACAGTCCTGGGTCAAGCAAAGATCCGGAAAACTGGGAGACTGGCACACTGAGTGTGCTCAGGCGCTCAGGGCTCTCTGGCAAGCGGGCCAGGCCATCGGTGGAGAATCCACCTCATCATTCTATAGAGGGCTGGTGGCTAGCAGGGGCGATGACACCCTTGGAGAGTCGCTGGACATGGAAGAAGACGAACTGGCCAGCCTGTTCGGTAGGACTTTCGGCCCAGGACCAATGGACAACTTCCAGAAGTCACTGGCCTGGCAGTGCTACCGGGGGGCTCTACCCGTTCGAGAGAGGCTCTACAGACACGGGCGCCCGGGCAGGGATCCCTCAAAAAAGATTTGCCCTAGATGCGTGCGTCACGAAGAAACAGTTGCGCACGCATTGGTGCAATGTCCGGGCGTGGCTGATTTGTGGGGCTACGCCGAACGACTGCTGTCGCGGGTGGCGCCGATTAAATTGACCGCCGAGTCCGTGATGACAATCAAACCGCCTCCCCTCTTCACAAAGGAAGCAAAGGCGGTTTTTCTGTGCGTAATAGCCATGTTGAAAGAGGTTGTTTGGTGGACACGATTGAAAGGTCTGAGGTCAGGCAACTTCCTCTCTGGCCATAGTCTGGTCTACTTCTTCCGATATCACTTCGGAAGAAGGATAAGAATGGAGAGAGAGGTGCTTGGCCACAGGCAGTTTTATGAAAGGTGGGTGATAGTGGCGAGAATGGCTCGTGTAAATGGGCCTTCTCTGTATACCATCCTGTAGGTAAAGAAGTAAAGGAGAGGGGAGCACCTTCTCCATGTGCTCCCCGGGCAAAGGATTGCACACTTTTTCGGGGGTGTGTGCAACCCCCATCACGTCCCCTCCCTTTTGAGGTTATTTTCGATTATTTTCATGTTACACCCTTTTTACTCGATTATATGTAAACTCCCCCTTTGTATTTGTCCCTTCTTTTTATGCCTTTATGGTAAATAAAGAAATCTATCTATCTATCTATCTATCTATCTATCTATCTATCTATCTATCTATCTATCTATCTATCTATCTATCTATCTATCTATCTATCTATCTATGTTTATTCAGTTATTTATTTGTAGATGTTTAAATGTAGAAAATAACTGCAAATACAGCCACTTGCTAAAAAATAAATTATAAAAATTGAGTAAAGACCCCATAGAGACGGAAAAAGAAGTTGCCAACGGCAAGTTCGGCTTAAGTTCGAAAGTTCGAGCTTCGTACACGGTGTTTGTTTACCTTTTCAAAAGCTGTCTGATTCAGTTCTTTGATTTAGAGGTAAAGGGTCCCAGCACTTAGGCGATATCTTAGAGACACGATGTTCGATCCCTCGTAGCGGCCGCTGACAACTTCTTTTTTCCGTCTCTAAGTGTCTTTATACATATTACAAGATGTCTGAAGTCAGATATGAATATACAAATAGATAGATATATGTTATCCTAACAGGACATAGACACACAAACCAACGCTGAACTTACATGATTGTCATATGAGCAGTTACAAATAGCAGCTAAATCTCCCTATATCATATACAGCCACTTCAAAAATATTCAACAAAAGTTATGGACACATTGGATAATATGATGCCACAGAAACTGTCTCAACATTCCCCGTAAAAAAAACAACAATAAACCGGATGGTCATGGCTGGGATGTCTTTGATAAAAACTTTTCTAAACAACAACAACAACAACAACAACAACAACAACAAGAGAGTCAGATGTAATGTATCTTTTGTCGGTTTCGACGATGACATTTAGTTGTTAAATAAACCAAACGTTCAACTCGTGAATTAACGTGTAAGTGGTTGAGTATTCCGCAGAAATATAATTCTCAAACCGAGTTATTTGACACTATATGTGACAATCTTAGACCTTTGAACAGTCCATTCGATTGGTTTCCACACAACTTCTGTTTACTCAATTTCCTTCACATGGCTTAGATCGAACACGAGATCTCTAGAATGCAAAGCGAACGTCTTAACCATTCAGCCATGCTTGCTACCATGAGAAAATCCGAAGACAGTATGGTGACCGCAGGTAATTAGAAGAGCCGGATTTAGGACAAAGTGCTACTTAACGGGATAGATGCACGTAAACAGAGGGATTAGCTCGATAGCGAGTAATTTTGCCGTAATCTGTTTCTAATCCGATAATAATTAAGTGGAGAAGAACTTTTGATCTGTTTGTTGTCCAAACTAAGTGGCATATTGGTTTGAGTGTGTATAGGAGAGTAATTGTACGTGTGTGTGTGTGTGTGTGTGAGTGTATGTATATATGTCATATGTAAGTATTAGTTTATATATATATATATATATATATATATATATATGCGTGTGTGTGTACATGTATGTGTGCGTGTGTGAGATTTTGTATGTGTGAATATATGTGTGCGTGTTATGTGTGAGTGTGTGTGTGCGTGTGTGTTGTTGCCTTCTGGGCCAGGCCTTTAGAAAGTGGGTTGCCATTGAAACCACAAGCCACTATCTACGGATCTATTGTTGCAGATATTCTAAAGCTCGGCCTTAGTGGCCGTGCATAGTGTGTCTTCCGACATTTAATAGTTGTTGTTTAGTCCTAAGTCGGGCTCCTTAGAGTCAATTCTGATCCACTACGTAAGTAGTTGCACTACAACGAGATGCTGTGGAAACAGGATCCGAATTGTTAGGAAGTTCACTTCGCAGTCACAAGATACCGGGTTCGATCCCTCTACGTAGCATCTGCGCAAGTGTAATTTACCATAGCCTCGGGCTGACCCAAGCATTATGATTGAATTTGGGTAGACGGAAACTGTTTGGAAGCCGGTTGGATGGACTGTGCCTGTAATTCAAAGGACAGTCTTGTCACATACTGTGTTACCACGAATCTCCCTGAGAATTACATTAAAGATACACTTGTCTGGAATACTTAGCCATTTATTTACACTATACAGGTAAAATTCCGTTATAACGAACACCATTATAGGGAATGTTTCAGTATAACGAAATTTTTTCAATTCCCGACCACACGCTCGATGTGTTAGGTCGCTCTCGTTATAAAGAATTTTTCGTTACAACGATTTTTTTTAATACCCCGTGAATTTCGTTATAACGGAATTTCAATGTAATACAAGCTGGACTGTTCGACTGTTCCATTTGTTTAACCAACGGAATAACCTGTTCGTGAAATTAACTTGTATGTGGCCCAGCATTCCAAAGACACATGTACTAACGTAGTTTTCAGTGTAATTAGTGTGTGATAGGGCTGACTATTTGAGTCATAGGTACAACTCATGTCTTTCTAGCTGGCTTAGAGCAACGTCAAATAAAGTACTTAGCTCTTGGGAATCGAATTCATGACATTACGATCGTGAGCCTAATATCTTGACCACCAAGCCACGCGCCTTCCGAAGTATTATGAATCTGTTGATTATATATATATATATATATATATATATATATATGATATTAAATAAATGGAAACTATATTTATAAAACCATATTTATTTCGTTATATATATTTCAGGGATATCATATTAACAATATGTTATGCCTTCTTCAGACAAAATACAATATAAACAGTCTTATAAATAAATAGATACGACATACCTTTCAATCACCTTGCATTTGGGAGGTTGATTTGGCAGTAAAAAATATTGTGGACAGTAAAAAATATTGTGGACAACTGTCCACAATATTTTTTACTGCCAAATCAACCTCCCAAATGCAAGGTGATTGAAAGGTATGTCGTATCTATTTATTTATAAGACTGTTTATATTGTATTTTGTCTGAAGAAGGCATAACATATTGTTAATATGATATCCCTGAAATATATATAACGAAATAAATATGGTTTTATAAATATAGTTTCCATTTATTTAATATCATAAATATACTCCAAATACTTGTTGAGTGCTTTTATATCAGTTATAAATATTTACTCGTTGTTAACCCAACAATTTAAATATAACTTTCCATATATATATATATATATATTATAATAATAATAATAATAATAAAAGTAACGAATATCAATGAATCTGGCAATTGCAGTAATGCAGCTGCAATCAACTGACAAGAGTGCACACATTTTGTTAACAGTAGATACGTTGGCTGTGTTTAGGTAGAGATAGATGTAAATATCTAATTTCCTGGACGATCGTTTATTAGTAATATAACTTTACAAATGTAGATATTACGTCTGCAATGTTCAGAAAATCATGCAAAATCAGCGGATATTTACATAATTGGGCTATTACACGTCTTCAGCAGACTTCCCCAAATCATACAATAAGTCCGCCCAGTGTTGGCTAGTCATCACTACTGGGTAAGTTATCTAGCAGTTCACGGCAATCCCTCACTCCGCCTCTAATGAGAAGAAGAATCTCTTGCAGACTAAAATCACGTGGTTTTGGTGGTTGAATCCAAACAAAGGAATTCGTGGCAAAACGAAGCACTCAACCGACTTCTAGTATATGTGCATACGTACACAACGAGGTTCATGCATATATATACATATATACAAGCAAATAAAATTTGATTTGTGATATATATATTAATCACAAATTAATATATTATTTCCATTATTTCCTCACACAAGGACGGTGGATTGGTAGTATCAGTTGAGTTTCAGAAAACATGATTTGCGTTCTGAGATCAAATCACGCCGCGGTTAGCTTTGCATTTCATCCTTACGGAAGTTAAAATAAAGTATCAGTAACGTACTGGGGTCGATTTAATCGACTTTTCCCCCAATTAAATTGTGGGCCTTATGCCTGAATCAGAAATCCTTATTTTCCCACACAATGGCCTGGATTGGCAGAATCATTGCTGCGTCTGGCATAATGCATAACGGCATTTCGTTACAGTATTTTACACGCAGAATTCAAATCTCACTTTGGTCAACTTTGCCTTTCGTCCTTCCTGGGTAGATAAAATTAAGTAGCAGTCAAGTACTAGGTTCGATATAATCAACTGGTCCTCTTCTCCCATAATTGCTGGCCTTGTGCTTGAATTAGAAATCCTTATTTCCTCTCATATTTAATCTTCTTTAAATGTTCCACTTATTAAAACTATCTTTATCAAATTGAATATCGTTTATGATACCTTTGGCGCCTGAAAATCATTTAATTTTTAACTAAAACTATTTGTAATTATTAATGAATTAAATAATTAGTTTTATTAAATAATTAATTTTAAATTAATTTTTTTGATTATATTTTGTTATTTTCGCTAGAAATATATTTAGGTAATGAGTCAATTATTAAAGCTTGAATTTATATACTGTAAGATAATAATACTTCCACTGAAGAACTCAAATAAAGCTGGAACGATTATCATTTCCCCTATTTACGGATGGTGCATTAGCAACTTAGTAATACAATTTTTATTTTTTCATCGTTTATTTAATCTTTTTTTGTACTCTTGTTTTTACTTTCTCCCCCCCCCCCTTTCTTTCTCCCACCCTCTCTGTATATAATCCACTCTGTATAATCCACTCATTTTTTCTTCTTCAGCCTCCCAGCCTATTCTTTCTCATAATCCTATTATTTTCTGATGAATGACTAACGTCCGACTCGTTGAAACTTTCCTTTTCCTTTTCCAACAAACTAATAAGACTTTGTATAATTGTATCCCTGTATTTGTCTTCATTTGATTTTGAACTACCTCCATCTCTACCCCACTCCTAATCATCACCACACACACACGAATATATATTACAATATGTGTTTTAAAATACAGTAGTATTTAAAACATTCAGACATTTATTGAATGAGCACTCAATACTGGTGGATAGCGAATAGAAATTTATTTTCGAACGAGTAAAGTGGTAGACTTCGAAGTTTTAGCTTAGTCACTTCTTGTACACACACACACACACACACACACACACATACACACACACACACACACACACTCATACGCGCACACACATAGTATTAGGAAAAAACTAGGCAAGAAGAGAGGAGAGATTTGATGAAAGATTTATTACATCATATTACCTAACACGTGTTTCATCACTGTTAGCAATCATCTATATTTTTTTTCCTTATTTACTCACTTGCATTATGACTGCGTTCAAGCGAATCGTCAGAGATAAATGAAATAATTGAAGACGATATATAATCTCAAATATATTTTAGGTATATTTGTGTACAAAGAGAAGGAGGAGGAAGTGCAGTGAATAACAGCCAACGGGTTGCTAGTATCCACGATGTTGCTGGAGTTAGAAATATCATTGGTTGAAAAACATTTTTTATAAAGTCCATTGAACATTTTTTGACTGAAAATTTTTGACTGAAAAACATATTCATCATGATATATATGTTACGGTAGATTGGCAGTATCGGTAGAGGGTCGGATTCCATGCTTTCCAGCATAGTTACGTCCCTTAACGATCTGAGTACAAATCCCGCCGAGGTTGACTTTGCCTTTCATCCTTACGGGGTCGATAAAATAAAGTACCAGTAATATACTGAGTAATTGCTGGCCTTGTGCCAAAAGTAGAAACAATTATTTCTGTTACGATACTTAAAATTAATATATCTGCTTAATTTGTTGAGATGCTTGTGCTACTTGTGCTGTGTCTGGTACATCACACCTCTTTCTAACGGATGCGACGCCCAGCCCTACTTATATCTGCTGTCACTGTTAAAAAATTAATTCAAACCATGAGGTGTTCGATTGAATATTTCTCGGAACATGACAGATATAAAAGTATTTTGTATTTTATTGGATCTTATAACAAGACGTTTTTCTTCTGACGATTAGTTCCATATCTCCTGGAGCTATACAAAGTCGATAGTTGGTAATCTCTTTCTCTCTTACCATCTATTTCCTTTCTCCCACTCTCTCTCTGTCGGTATGTTTTTCTTTTGTTTTTTTCTCGTTTTCTATCGTTCTTTTGGCTATCGCCTCTGTTTTTGTTGTTGTTTTCTTCCCTGATAATTATACCTCTTAATTATCAACGCACTGAGGTGATATGTACTGTCTTTAATGCGTGGAAACATCAGTGACCCACAGCGGGAATTGTCCTTATGTTTGTCTTTCTCTTACGTATTTATTAGTAACCACACAGCGCCTTTGTCACTTTTTAATTCATATATATATGATGATTTCTCCCGAATGAAACAGTTCTAGTACTGTAGAAGTCATTTCTATATTAAATATTTATACTCCGCTATGTATTGAGTACCTTACTTACTGTGGTTACCCCCCCACCCCCCGATTGAATGAACTCGGGATAAACATATATATATATATATATATATATATATATATATATATATATATATATATATATGCGTGTGTGTGTGTGTGTGCGTGCGTGTATGTGTGTGTCTGTGCCCAAATATACATATATATACAAATTCTCACACATAGGTATTCTCGTTGAATACCATGTCTCTATATTAACACAGTATCAGCATCCATTGAGTGGTTTCGCAATGCACGTAGTTCTAAAAATGGTAAAATGCGCAACAAATAAAGACTAAGTAAAAACAAAAATAAAAAACCAGAATCCTTCCTGAAATAAGAGAAAAAGCTGAAAAATTGCCCCCAACCCCCCACAATTTCTTCTTCTTCTTCTTCTTCTTCTTCTTCTTCTTCTTCTTCTTCTTCTTCTTCTCACCATCATCACCAATTTGATATATTTACAACTTTTAAATGATTTCTAATACAAAAATAAGCTATAACGGTAAAAGAAAGTTCCTTAGATTTCTATTTCTTTCTTTCTTCTGTATTACAAAAAATAAAGGAAGGTAAACATTTTCTTTTTTTTAGTTTGATCAACGAAATTTTCTCTATTTATTAAAAAAAACACACACACACGCACACACTATTTTTAACTTTTATTTTTTCTAAGTCTGTAGTCACACACCAACTATACCTCCAGGTTAAATATTGCAGTAGTCAACTTAACTTATGCGCGCGGATTTCTCCTCTCTCTCTCTCTCTCTCTCTCTCTCTCTCTCTCTCTCTCTCTCTCTCTCTCTCCTTCTCTCTCTCCCCTCTTTCTCTCTTACACATACACACACAATCATACAGACACACAAACACACGCACATATATGCATGCATTTATATATGAACACACATCTTTCACATATACTTTTTCCCCTTCCCGTGCGCTCCCGCACTACACACACACACACACGCATGTATATAAACCTACATACATGTAGATATGAATATGTATTTATAATAAATTTAATCTTGCAATAAATGCAATGCTATATCTCATCGATATAGGAAATTTAATGTCACGACAGTGCTTGATATCTTCAGCTAGAGCTAATGACTAAAACCAATAAAAGAATCATAAGTAGCACATATTTCTGTAGAATGCTCATTCATTTGTGCATTATTTCCTGAAAACTGGTCGTCGGAGCTGAAGTAAGTACAACAATAATAACAACAGCAATAACCAGTTACGACCAGTGTCTTGGTTGTGTTGGTGTTTGTGCCCCAGTAGTCACACGTCAACTGCGTAACCGAGAT
>OZ024741.1:150163103-150185603 GCA_964016885.1 Eledone cirrhosa
TACATGTGTATATATATATGTACATATATATATATGTATATGTATATATATGTATATATATATATATATATATATATATATATATATATATATATATATATATAAGGATTAGAATACTGGAGCGTGTTTGAGTCAAACACCCTCTTCGTATTATAGAAATGACAGTAAAAGGTATAGCTCAATGCAGTTAAACAGAGCCAAAAAATTAAGAGAGTAAAACAAAGAATCCTTTAATACATCAAAAGTTTTTATTAGCCGACAATGTTTCGTCCTATTAAGGACTCATCAGGGCAATCAAAACAACAAGAGGTAATTTCGGCAGATACAAGCCCAATAATTTCGACGTTACAATGGGTTCGAGCGATTCGGCCCAGGTTACTGATCTTGTTGGGTTGTTCCTCCTTAATGAACTATACGCTACCTTCCCGCACCTTGTAGGCGGACTATATCGTGATGATGCATTGTTTATAATTAACTCTAGTACCAACAATGTAGAACGTAATAAGAAGAAGCTTTATAAGTTTTTTAATAGCTACAACCTTTCAATCACGATAGATAGAAATGATAGAGCGGTTAACTTTTTAGATGTGACTTTGGACTTGGCCACTAATAGTTTTAAACCCTTCCATAAGCCTAATGAAATTCTTTCTTATGTTAGCCCCAATTCTAACCACCCTAAGTCTATGATAAACTCTATAATTAAGGGCGTTTCTAATAGGATTTCCACACTATCTAAGGACATAGGAACTTTTAATGAACATGCGGAGTACTACAATAACGCCCTAGCAAATTCAGGTCACTCTAGTAAAATAAATTATAATAATAGTAACTTTAGAAAGTCTCCGCTTACTCTTAATAATAATAACATTATATCACATAACATGGCTATGAATGGGAGTAGCAAACTTAGTAACCGTAGAACTTATATAGGAGTATCTGAACCCACCCATAAGTTATCCCACCGGACTCGTAATAACAAATATAATACCTCTAAGAGACAAGTCGAGCCTCCTGTGCGCTCACGCATTGGTGTTGGTTTGGCTGGATCTTATTCTAGTAATGTTGCTCCTACTGATCCTATCATTGGCCTTAATCCTCTTGTAGGGATTCTGGACAACAGCGGATCTACTAAAGGTAGAAACTATAATAGGCATAACGAAATTATGGCTGATTCTATGAATGTGGCTTCAACTATTCCCGATAGTAACCCTAGTCTCGACGGTGGGACATTTGATAGAGGTAGGGTCGATAAGAATAAAAATAAAAATAGAAGGCGATTGAATACTTATTTCAACCCGCCATATAATCAGGATGTATCAACTAATATCCCTAGGTCTTTCTTCACTATCCTGGAGAAAAATTTCCCCCCTTCTCACAAATACCATGGTATTTTTAATAAAAATGTTATTAAACTCTCATTCTCTACCACCCCTAATATTAGTTCTCATTTAGCTAGCACTAATAATAGGAAAATTAGGGATGGATTCTCCTCTCTACATACTACTAGTCTGAATGCATCGGACAATGCTTTACCACCAGAACAGTCCTTATCTAATAGAGGTCCTACGTGCAATACATCACCACTCGAGCCAACCAATAACACCCGGAAGTGCAATTGTAGAGTGAGTGCTAACTGCCCTCTAAACGGTAACTGCCTTTCTAAGAACATTGTCTATGCTTGCGAGGTTATAACTAATTCCTCTAAAAGAACGTATATAGGATCTACTTCAAACACTTTTAAGACTAGGTTTAACTCTCATATCTCTAACTTCAAACATGTTAGGTTTAAGAATTCTACCTCTCTAGCGCATTATATCTGGGATCTTAAGGGAGCTTATATACCATATAGCCTTAACTGGAGTTTAGTAGCACGATCTAACCACCTTTCTGCACATAGTAAGTTTCGTAATCTCTGTATACTTGAGACACACTCTATTATTTTCTCTAGCGTACCCTTACTGAATAGAAAGTCTGAGATATTCTCTTCTTGCCCCCATGCCATTTCTAATTCTTACTTTTATTATAAACCCAAATGTTCTAGTAGTACAAATCGTACCCATTAGCAGATATATTCCATTACTTAGTTTTTTGTTTGGGTTCTTTTGTTTGCCAACACTAATGTTATCATTGGTTTTTGATGACTCTTCATTCTAGCTCTCATAATCATTTGGCCACTGTACCATATCTATGTCTTCACTATTACACCTTGTTAGTATACATAAGATTACACACGTTATTATCTTTATATATTCTTTTATTATCATTAACTTTAATTTTAATTTTAACATTATTTTTATTTTTATTTTTAATCCTATTTTTATTTCTAAGTCTATTCTGATTTATCTATCGACCCCCCCCCCCTTCTTCCCCCCATGCACACATAAACTTATTGTCAACCCCTCCAGATTAAATATGATTATATTAACCCCCCCTCTTTTATGCTCTGTTCTATTATTTATTATAGTATATCGAATATATTTTATGCCACTTCGCACCCTCCATATATTTTGTCAATTCTGTCCCCATTAGCCTACCTTAACTCTACTTAAGTCAGTTTTTTAGATATCGTTGCGTATATGATAGTGTAATTTTATTCCTTTTTGTAAACATTTGTAACGATACATTAAAGTTTATATACTTTAATGACTTAGACTATAGCTAATTTTATACTACCTTATCGGATGGGTTTGATATTTTTAATATTAATTTATCAGATAGGGTTTGGAGTCATTTAAAATGATCGCTTTCCTTGGTGTTTACCAAATTTCTTAATGCACGCGAGGCCTAAATGTGTATACATTTGCTTTGTTTTGTAATTTCCGGTTGATTGTATTTATTTGTTTTATCCTATATTCTATTTACTATTCACTGTCTGGCTTCGCTCACTCATCCACACATGTCTGTCTACTAACCTTGAAATTATAAGTATTTATTTATATATTTTATGCCAATTTTTAAAATATATTACATTATGATATTGATCCTTATTACTTACCGTTTATTATATATAACATTATGATATTTAAACTTTATATATCATGTAAGATGTCTGGATTTTTTAATATTTTAATATTGTAATATGTAACATTATGATATTTAGACTTTACATATCATGTTAGATGTCTGTATATTTTTTCTGTAACATCATATTTTTTCTGTAACATCATAATTGTTCCCTGTACCAATATAGTTTTTTTGAGTATTATTGTATTATATTATATGATTTATATTTCCTCATTTATTATGTAACCCAGTATGAATCATGTTGTAGATATTGTTTATGGTAATTGTTAATATAATGTTAACATTTTATCATTGTATTTCACTGTGACATCTATATTGTTTCTGTAAATTAACCGGGGATTATCTATTCTACTTTATTATATTGTATTGAATTATATAATTTTGTTGTTTATTATTTGTTATAAGTGTTTCTTGTAATTATATCATATTATTGCCTCATGTATATTGGGTAGATGTATTAGCATTATTTTCACTATTACCATGCTTATTTTTAATATTCAAACTTCCAATAGGGCTTAATTTCTGTGTAATAGAAAATAGATATGTGTACTGTAATATGTGTGTGTGTGTGTGTGTGTGTGTGTGTGTGTGCGCACATATATACATGTATATATTGTACCTTCTGAGTTTTAATTTGGAATTTTAATGTTGGTATAAATATATTATTATTATAATGTATTATATTGTGTTATATATAATTCCTGCTCTATATAACCAAATTTGTTTAGATTTAAGTTGGTGGCTTTGGACTATATTTGTAATATGGTTCTTAATGTTATCTACATCCTTAGTTATTATAATTTTATTATTTTTATCTTTATTTTCATTTTTATTATCGTATATCTTTGCAAGACATTAGTGTATGTACACTCCATATTCTTCAGAGTTTCTGGCTTGTATCTGCCGAAATTACCTCTTGTTGTTTTGATTGCCCTGATGAGTCCTTAATAGGACGAAACATTGTCGGCTAATAAAAACTTTTGATGTATTAAAGGATTCTTTGTTTTACTCTCTTAATATATATATATATATATATATATATATATATATATATATATATATATATATATATATATATATATATATATATATATATATATATATATATATATATATATATATATATATATGTGTGTGTGTGTGTGTGAATGTGGCGAAGATAATACGCCAGCAATGACGTGTTGGTCATAATATCGTTATGCAGACAGCCAGGCATACAGACAGATATTATAAGGGCGCGACGGAGATCGATTACCGACGCTTAACACCCCTTTAAGAACAGAAAATTGAAATAATACAAGTTTGAAGTCAATCGGAATAGAAATGTTGATTTGTATAGACTTTGCAAAAATGAGGACACAAACACAGACAACTACAGTTTTATATATATATATATATATATATATATATATATATATATATATATATATATATATATATATATATATATATATATATATATATATATATATATATATATATATATATATATATATTGTTATACTTAGGGAGGGTCATGTTGCCAAATTCAGAAACGAAATATATATATATATATATATATATATATATATATATATATATATATATATATATATATATATATATATATATATATATATATATATGTAGGAGGTGAGTTTTATTGTAGTACAATAAAGCAATGCAGATATCGGATAAGAAGCACTCTACAGTTTGTAGGACTGGAGTATACATAATATATAAGAACAAAAGATGGTTAAAAGAGTTCCATGTATTTTATTATGCGCATTTCAAAAACAAATATCATCATGCAATAATATTTGTGTTTTCATCATATTGTGTTTTTTTGACGTTAGATTATTCATCCTCAATTCATTATTCTTTTCTCCCTTTCATCTAACTCATTCATCTCACAATATTTCCTTACTTAAATAACCTGTTGTTCCTTTTAATAATACATATCAACATCTTCTTAACATCGCACATATTATTAAACCCTTAAACATTATTCTCAATACATATTAACATTTTCTTTTTTCATCGCACATATTATCAAACCCCTCAATATACAAACCTTAACTTTACATTATTTTTCTCTTCGTTAATTTTCAAATTCTTTTAATTTGTTCATTATCTTCCAACGGTTTTCAACCTCTCTATGTAAAACAATATATCTTTCTCAGTTATAAAAGCTATCTCTCTCTCTCTATCACCCATCTCTCCTCCTATCTCATCCTTCCTCATTATACTCCTCCCTCTCCACTTTTTACTCTCATCTCCTCCTCTTTTTCATCCTTTCCACCCTCCCCTCTAAATAAAATATTTTTCTTCCACCCTCCCCTCTAAATAAAATATTTTTCTTCCTGAGATGTTGTTAGGGGCTGGACATGGCTGAGGAAGCTTCTCCTTGACTTCAGTTGTTGGGGCAGAGGTTCAGGTCCGTGAAGGAGGTATCGTTCATCACTGATAGCCTTTGTGATCTCTACTAGGCTGGCAGCTTCCCGTCTCACATCTGCAGGGGCAATGCCACCAAGGAGATGCAGGTTGTTTGGTTTGGTAGGCTTCAGGCAACCAGTGATCAAACGGCAGGTGTTGTTCAACGCTGGGTCTAGTTTACTGGCATGGGTTGATCTCTCCCAAACAGGACACACGTACTCCGCAGAGGAATAGCACAGGGCGAAGGCAGTACATCTTAGTGTGTGCTGTGGCTCCCCATTTGGAGTTGATCAGTTTCTGTAGCATGTTGTTTCGGAAGCTGACTTTCAATTTGGTGTTTTTGATGTGTTCCTTGAATGAAAGGGTGCGGTCCAGGGTTACGCCAAGGTAAACAGGATTAGTGCAGTTCTCAAGTGGTGTTCCTGACCATGTGATGTTAAGAGGTCGGCTGGCTTCCTGGTTCCTGAGATGGAACGAGCAGGCTTGAGTCTTCGCAGGGTTTGCGTGCAGGTGGTTGCTCTCGTAGTAGAGGAGTAGCTCATCCAGGGCTGAATTGAGGTTTGCTTCTACTGCTTCGAACGTACTCTCTTGGGATGTAACACAGAGGTCGTCAGCGTAGATGAACCGCTCAGTGTTCTGGTCCATTGGCTGTTAATTGGTGTAGATGTTATATAGTAGTGGAGCCATCACACTACCTTGAGGTAAGCCGTTCCTTTGTCGTCGCCAACGACCTTGCTTGTTGTTCAGGGTAACATAGAAGCGCCTGTCTTTCAAGAGGGCTCCAATTAGGTCTGTGAGTGCTAGGTCTTTTGTCAGTTCCAATGTCTTTTTCAGGAGGAGGAGATGGTTCACAGTGTCGTATGCGGCCGACAGATCAACAAAGACGGCTCTTGTTACCAGTCCTTTCTGAAACCCATCTTCAATGTGCTGAGTGAGATTCAGGAGTTGGCTTGTTGTGGATTTGCCAGGTCGGAATCCAGCTTGTTGGGGGATGATGACGGGTTCAACAACTGGGGCCGACCTGCTGAGGATCAGGCGCTCAAACAGGTGGAATAGCAGGGAGATTGGGCGGAAACTCTTTGCATGCGCTGGATCTTTACCCGGTTTGAGAAGAGCAATAATTCTAGTTTTTCTCCAGATCTTTGGGATGTTTCTTGTCAGCATGCAGTTCTTCATCAGCTCAAGGATCCATTTCTGTGTCAGAGGTCCAAAGTGCTTGATCCTCTCTGTGAAAATATTATCTAGGCCGATGGCTTTACCAGTCTTAAGGGCACTGATGCTGATGTTGAGCTCTTCAAGCGAGAACGGCTTAGTCAGTCTGTAGTTTGGGAGTACTTAAGTCGGTCTACCTTTGGTCTTGGCTCTTCAGTGGTGGATTTCCCATTGAGCAACAGTTGATATGCAACTTGGTTGGCGGTGATGGTGTACTGCTGTTGTGTTGGAGTTGACGGGTTGTTGCTGATTTTCCGGATTAGACTCCATGCCTTTTTACTGTTTTTCGTCATATCAGTTGTCTCCAACAGATTTTGT
The DNA here is from genome assembly GCA_964016885.1 of Eledone cirrhosa. Taxonomy (NCBI): domain Eukaryota; kingdom Metazoa; phylum Mollusca; class Cephalopoda; order Octopoda; family Eledonidae; genus Eledone; species Eledone cirrhosa. The sequence goes on from OZ024741.1 coordinate 150,170,073, forward strand.
CATTTCCGTTGGCGACATTCTAATAGGGAGGTCATGAGTCCTTCACCTACTACGATGGTACTTTCAGCAAAGGGGTCAGATTCATAGAGCTGTTGGTATTGCTCATATAGTTCGCTGCTTTGAGCATCTAGTCCAGGAATGTATTGAGTGCGGCAGCCTCTTTGGATGTTCTTCCGAGCTGCTTGGTGCACAAACTTGGTGACGTTATCGTAGTTTTTTGGGTCCACTGGGAGGTGGGCAATCTTCCTTTCAAGATCTTCTTGGAAGCCAAGCCAGTTCGCTTTCCCAAAGTTGAATCTTCTTCGGAATGGAACTGTGGCTGGGGTGATTACAGCATTGACTATAATGCCAATGGGGCGGTGTTGGGTTTTTGGCACCAGTACCAGCTTCTTGCTCAGTCCGGTGATGTTATGACTGACAAACACGATATCAGGATTGTAACCTGCTTTCCATCGTCCGCTGTTGAAAGACTTTGGTTGTTTGGCATCGTGGATCAAATGAAGCCGGTTGCTTTCAGCCCATACTTCCACTGCAGCTCCATCTGCATTGTTATTAGCATATCCCCATTGTGTGCTGTGGCTGTTGAAGTCTCCGATCACAATCTTTGGTTTTCCAGATGATGGTATTTCTGGCATCACAAGAGGTGTGAGAGGTGGTTTGTAGACTGAGGTGATGGTAATTCCTCTGAGCTCAGCGGTTAGGACTTCGATGTTATTATCATCGTTCTTTGATGATGATTCGATGATTGTCCCATTTTTTGCTAGCATGATGCTTCCCTATTTCTCATGTGGTCTTTCTATGAGGGTGGTCATTACTTCCACATGAGGGCGGGGATGTTTAGGTCCACGGTGGGTTTCTTGTAGGCAGAGAATGTCACACGGATGCTCTCTGCAGTGTTTTGCAACAAGTTCTTCTTTAGTTGCAGATAGTCCTTCAATATTTAGAGATATAACGGTGGATTGGCAGTATCGGTAGAGAGTCGGACGCCATGCTTTGAATCATAGAGTTACGTCCTTTTATGATCTGAGTTCAAATCCCGCCGAGGTTAACTTTGCCTTTCATCCTTACGGGGTCGATAAAATAAAGTACCAGTAATGTACTGGGTAATTGCTGGCCTTGTGCCAAAAGTAGAAACAATATTTAGAGATATAATGGTCAATGCTGGCCTTAGAGGCGGGCGTTGGACTCTCTCCATGCTCCGGACTGGTAGGCTACCGTCATTCGTTGAGCTTCTGGACATTGCTTGTCTTTCGGCTCGGCTTTGACGTATTTGGTAGAATTCGCAAGTAAACGTGGGTATTACTTGACAGGGATCGCCACGTGAACGCTTCTACCTTGATAAGAGGCCAGTATTGAAGCGGCTCATCCACTATACAGTGGTGGTCATAATTTGACCCCGAAGCCTAAAGTGATGCAAACATGTTGGGTGTATGAAACTTTAGACTATATCGTCATCTTCTTCTTCTTGAAGATAACGAGTTTAACTTTTACACCTACATCTTCTTCTCATGACTGAAGGCTAAAGCTGGTGCATTTTTGCACTAGCTCCAGCAATTCTTGCATTTAATTCAGCCTCTTATCTTCCACCACTTGTGAAAACAGCTCCGAGATACTTGAACTGCTTCAGTATAACTCCACTCACATGCAGATCCTGAAAAGTCTAAATTTCCTCCAATCCACCCCCCTGACTGACTGGCACTTTACTTATTTACACCAAAAGGGTAACGGGCAAAGCTGATCTCAGCGGGATTTGAACTCAGAACGCAGTGAGCCAGAACAAATACCGGAGGATTTGGCTCGACGCTCTTAAGACTCTGCCAATTCACAGTGCAAATAGGAAAGTAAATGGGTGACTTAAAATTTGTCTGTGCACGCGCGCGCGTGTAAGTGTATGTGAGTGTGTGTGAAATTAAGTATTAGATTCTTTTCTTTTGAAGTCTTTTGTATATATTATTTTGTATTAATGGTTTCATCTGCTGCTTCTATTTAAACATATGACCTCTCCTACTTCAGCCAACTCAAATCTCTTAATGCAACTCCCTCACGTTGTTATTTTAATTTTTGTAGTTACTCACTCTGTCATTTGATCACTTCCTACGTCCACAGTATCTCGTTTGTGTAATCTATCTATCTATCTATCTATCTATCTATCTATCTATCTATCTATCTATCTATCTATCTATCTATCTATTTATCTATCTAGAAAGTTATCTATCTATCTATCTATCTATCTATCTATCTATCTATCTATCTATCTATCTATCTATCTATCTATCTATCTATCTATCTATCTATCTATCTATCTATCTATCTATCTATCTACTACTAAAACTCTGCGATTATGTGCTTGTATGTAATTTAATATAGAAAACCGGCGCATAATGGAAAAATACTTTGAAAGGAAGTTGCCCCAGAAATGGGAATACAAATGGAATAAAACAAGTTTCGCGTAAATCGGAACACGGGTTCCCGAAATACGGGTTTTTTCCGGGTACCTTCATAAATAGAGAGAGAGAAAGATATAGAGAAAGAGATAGTGGTTGTGAGAGAGTAGATTGAAGGAGTAGATTGAAAGAGAGATAGAGAGAGAGAGAGGAGACAGAAAGAAAATGGAAGAGAGAGAGAGAGTTGGTGGTGTTGATGAATGAAATTATATACACACACACACACACACATATATATATATGTATACACACACACATACACACACACATATCTGTATACATACACACACACACACACACATATATATGAGCCTTCCAATTTCATTTTACATTATATACATGTCTGTGTATATTTTAATTATTCAAAAATTATTTTTAAGTGAACATGATTAAAAAAAACACCTTTAAGTGAACGTGATCCAACGGCTCACGGGTAGTCTGGTAACAAATAAAAACAAATTGCAAATTATTATATGTGGATGCTACCATGAGGGCGGTGGATTAGTAGTATCGGTAGAGGGTCGGACGCCATGCTTTGCAGCATAGAGTTACGGCTCTTTATGATCAGAGCTCAAATTCCGCCGAGGTTAACTTTGCCTTTCATCCTTACGGGGTCGATAAAATAAAGTACCAGTCACGCACTGGGGTCGATTTAATCGACTTTCCCCTCGCCCCAAATTACTGGCCTTGTGCCTATATAAGAAACCATTATATGTGGATGCTACCAAATGTGAAATCAGGTGATTACTTTAACGTTGCCTTGTCTGACAAATTCCTGGTTAATCTATTGTCAGGTGCCTCTCTCCAAACATCTGTAGTCATGCGATCTGCTAGAAATACAGACAGAGCCTCCTAATATAATTGAATAAAGGAGTGGCTGACCAACTATATACAGAAGACAGTATAGGTATGACGGAATGACATTTATCTATAGGGCTGTTAAATCACGACTAACATGGGATTATACCACCACCTCCATAACAACAACACGCTTTTAAAGCATGGTACAGGGATAAGAACAGTCACCAGTTCCCCCATGACTGCATGAAAAATAGGACCTAAAGCCAACGACAACGACGACGACGATGATGATAGTGGCGACGATGACGATGACGATGACGATGACGATGAATTAATTTTACAGATATAATCATTTTTTTCCAAATACGTCATAGAAATTGCTCTAACTATTTTTTTTGTTAATGACTGTCTACAACCACAATGAAGGTATAATGGACATTGAATGTTTTCAAAATATAAATAAACTCCAATTTATTGAACTAATCAAAATATATCCATCACTTCATTGAATTTTTTCCACTGCCAAAGAACAGATTATTTTTTTAAAAATAGAAATATCAGTTTTAGTGATTATGTAATCTTTCCAATTAATATTTTCAATAAAACAACAATAACAACAACAACAATAACAGAAAAAAAAAATCAATTATGAGTCTTAGAGATTTAAAGCTATCGAACACTCTCTAATGGATTCGATTGTTAAAAGCCAATATCGATATATTGTCTCGTCTCTTTTTTATGCCAAGCAAGAACAATTGAAATCTACGATGGATTAGTTGTGACAATGTGTTTCTTCACACATTTAACGATGGTGGTGAGGAGAGATCGAATTTAAATTGAGAAGAATCATCTATGCTGCTAATGTATATTACACCCGTTACATTGTCATTACATGACAGATGTTTTATTTGGGTGGAATGTTAGTGGGTAGGCGTGTTTCTTGTTAAACTAACTGATATATTCCACTGCTCACATCGATATTACAAACATAGTGATAAGTGGGCGGATGAGATCGATATTATTAACAATGATGAGTGAACGAACCTACTGCAGATGCGAGTAAAAATATAATTTTCCATTATAACATACATTGTAACATTATAATACAGAAACTGTTGTTGTTATTACAGCTCACACCTAAGAAGGGTTAGTTGGCCTTGTTCAAAGTAGTATCTATATGAGGTTTCGCGGGTGATTTAATGATAGGGTCCCAAGTCTTACCATGAAAAGACTCCTCACTAGACCGGACGCCAGTCTGTTGCAGGGGTTGACCAGTTACTGCGAGTACTCATTTCTTTCAAATGAGTGGACTGAAGCAACGTGAAATGAAACTTCTTGCTCAAGGATACAACTTGCCGGACAGTCCAGGAAACGAATGCACGACTTATGATTGTGAACTCAACACCCTAACCTCTTGAACACGCGCCTTTGATTTACTTCCTATAACTGTCTATTTGAATAGAAGTAATGTTAAGTTTATCATTGTTTCCAGCTAGATATATATGTGATATGAAAAAAACATACACACATTTATATATATATATATATATATATATATATATATATATAGATATATGTGATATGAAAACACACACCACACAGAATAACTTGTTTACGAAATTAACGTGCTTGTGACGGAGCATTCCACAGACACGTCTACCCTCAAGGTAATTCTCAGGGAGATTCAGCGTGACACAGTGTGCAGACAGCAGATGTAATATCGTATGTACGAATTATATAAATATTAGCTTTGATTTTATTTATATGACTTTTTGATATACATATATACACATATGCATCCATACATGCATTTGGATTACTTGACCGAACGTTAGATGAGATCCGAACCATTGATGCTAAAACCCGAAAATTCTAACCAGTATTGGAAATTTCCTCATCAATAGACAACTTCTACATAAAACGTAAACTGTGAGGCAGAAGTTTAACATCGATCTAAACAGCTTTTGATTGCCGCATCATATACCTTAGTCACCACAAACGTAGAAACCCATCATTACAACTGGGAAGGAACTTTTTGAGAAATATTTCATGAACACAAAACACACAACTAAGGAAATTGCAGAGCAATACCACAACAAATCAGATGATGAAAAGTTATATACTTATCAGCACAACATCAGGCTACCCCCGCGGAACACGAACATTGTAATGCCGTCTGGCCTTTTGCCGTGCCCTCGGCCCAGCACCACTGGCTCGAGCTGGGAAGGGAAGCCTGTACCGTCCAGGCCATGCTTTATGATCTCGTCGAGAGCAGCATGGCGTGTAACGGCATGACAGTGGGTGGAGACCACAAAAACATCCGGTGTCGTCAAACCGAACGGTGCATATATCTTCAGCAGCCCGTCGGATGCCTACGTCGAGGTCTGTGAGGAGAGATGCTTGGCTGTAGCAGGGGGCACTGCAGAAGGTGTATAAGAGGTTCGACATGGCGAAGAAGTTCCTCAACAGAAAGAGTGTCGGGTGGGCGTCGATCAGGCTCAATCTATTCGTCAGGGTTTCCAGCTGGCGTAGCCTGAATCCGAGCGTAGAACGAAAGGCAGAGGGGAGGGGGGGGGGTCGGCGAACTGAGGATAAGGACGTCTTCCTTAGGGGTCACCTACACCTGATGGTGTGATGATCACACGTCCGAGAGGGAGGTCGCGAAGCCCTCTGTGTCGTAATCGACGTTAATAACCTCCAGCTTGGACGAGCTGATCTTGAGGCCGATCCTCGCTAGAGTGGGAACCACTGATTGGAGATACTGATAGACACTCTTTGTGGGCTGACCCATGACCGCATCGTCCAGGTACTAGACATTGAGAGGAGCGGTGATGCTCCGAGCAATGATATCCATCCTGAGAGCGAAGAGGAGGGAGTCCCAAAGGATTGCCCTGTTGGAAGCAGGTTGAGGGCGGTATGATCTTGTCCGCAGTGAAGAGCATTCTTGAAGACCCGTAAGACAAGTAGGCCAGTGGATAGGCGGACGAGCCACAACTGAGGCAAGCTCGATCATGTGGTCGCGACGCAGATAGTTGAAGGCATTCCTCATGTCAAGCTTGATGATGAGATGGCTAGAATCACTCGGCACCAGCTTTGAACTGTCTGTTTGAAATGCGATGAATTTATGGTTGTTCTAGATGAAATTATTTAGAAATTGGACGACCGAATTACACAACCGTCTGTATAAATAAAGATTTACGAATAACAGTTTACATTTAGTAAACTTGTCAAACCAGTCTCATTATTTTCCTCTTCCTGCTGCTGCTGTTGTTGCTGTGAGTGTCGTTGTTGTTGTCGCTGTTGTTTTGTTGTTGTCACTATTGTTGTTGCTTTTGTCGTGTTTATAGGTACAATCTGGTGTCCTTCGCCCTAGGGCTACCTCCCTACTTACCACAATTGGAGCTGAGCTGGCTAGTCGTAGGTGTGAGCCTCGCTAGATAGAATGGCTCTTCCAGCGCATCTCCCTTACCATCCTCTGGGGAAACGCCTTCTTCATTCTGTCCGCCGGGGCCGTGGGGCGGTCAGCACGTGGGACCCATTTGCTCATAATATAGAGAGATGGGGAGGGCGAGAGAGATGGAGGCGATGGCAGTGGGAGTTCGACTCTTCTGTGTTCGGACACATTTATCAAACTAGGTTTTATGCATATAAGTAAGACAAGTATATGAAGAATGTTTTATTAATGTTATTGTACCAGTAATGCTCTATTTGTTCTCATTCTCTACATTTAAGAGTTCGGAACCCACCAAGGCCTCCACAGCATTCCATCCTTCCGAAGGTACAATACTATTCCAGACGTTTTCTATTAACCCGCTTTAGTTTTGTCTTCATTTTTATTTCTCTTGTTTTCTATGTGGTCATTCTGTCTCTCTTATATTTATCCTTTAATTAATTAATGAATTAATTTATTTTTTCATATTATTTTTTATTTATTATTTATCCTTTATCCTTTACTTTTTATTTTCTACCCTTTCTGTGGTCTTTAAATGTAAATCTACAACTATTCGTTTACTTATCTCCTCCCTACTAAAAACACATTAATAAGTGTATATAAAAGGACCCTGGGACCTCTGTCAACAGTTTGGATGTGTATTTGCATATATAAATTTGCATATCTGAGAAGATGTCGAAGAAGAGTCGGGCCTCGGTTATTGTACCCTGAGGTGATCGGTATTGAAACAATTGTAACATGCCAATAAAGTTTATATATGCATTCTGCAACACTGAATTCGTCTCTACTTACTTTAGTTAGAGTCTGCACATTACAGCGGTCTTAACTCTCGAATATAACCCAACACGAGAACGACCACGTAACAGCATTGAGTGCTTCGAATAGCGCACCGCCTGTAACTTTAGTACCCCCCCCCCCCACATATATATATATATATATATATATATATATATATATGTTTATCCCGGGTTCAATCGGGGGTAACCACAGTTCTAGTCCCGTAGTAGCCATTTATATATATATATATATATATATATACACATACACACATGCATACATACATACATACATGTAAACATATATCTGTATATATGTTTGTGTTTGCTCATTTGTTTGTCTCTATCCCTGCGTATGTATATTGTATATTGTATGGGTGAAGGCGTATGAATGTGCGTACGTGTAAGTGCTTTCTTTATTCAAATATCATATTGAAATAAAAAAAAAATTAAAAACCCAGATAACTTGCTATCCTGACAATTGTCTCTCGGAACACTTCAATAAACATTATTGTTTTCTCCTTATTTATTCGTTAGTAGTTGTAGTAGACGTAGTAGTTGTGGTGGTGGTGGTAGTAGTAATACTGCTAGTTTTAATGATTATTACTGTTATTGAGAACACAAACAATGAAAAACAAGCCACAACGGAACAAAGAACGAATTAAAACCTCCGCCATTTTGTTTTCTTTATATATATATATATATATATATATATATATATATATATATATATATATTTATATGTGTGTGTATGTGTGTATATATATTTAACACTCCATAAAAATACTTTAATGGTTTCGTTGATAGTTTGCGCCTTTGCGCCAATCAATAAGAACTGGAATTCTTTTTATTAATCATAAAATTCGGAATTTAAAGTAAGTGGTTGCTTGCTGAATCTTCAAGTTTCAATAGTAAGTTTCGTTTGAATGGTTCGCCACGTTGAAGTCATGTAGCAAGGTTATATATATATATATATATACATATAAACATACACGCATATACATCCATACATACACACGTATATATATATATATATATATATATAAGCATACGTACATTTTATATATATATATATATTTATGTATTAACTCACACACATATACACATATATAAATATACATTAATACATACAAACATTATATATTGACAAATAGTGATCGATAAAATAAATATTAGACAGGCAAAAAATAGCACTATCGACTATAAGATCAAATAATTCCAGGCTGATCTAGCATGCCCGCAGACTAATAAGTGAAACTAGTAAAATATTAAATGAATAAAATACAAAATGAATAATACATACACACACACAAACACATACATACATAAAGAGGAACATTTCCTTTTCATACAGTCTTGCCACCGGGAAGGTGGGCGGTCAAAATAATCACAAAACTAAGAGAACATACATACATACAGTCATACTCCCATCATACATATATCCATATATCTACATGTGTTTATATGTGTATGTATGCATGTATATATATATATATATGTATGTATGCATGTATGTATGTTATCTCTTTCTCTTAATTTCGAGTATATTTTTTGACCGGCCACCTTCCTGGTGGCAAGGTTGTAAAAGAAAAGAAATTGTCATCCCTTGAATCGCAAGAATGTTTTGCAAATTTTGAAGGTGCCAGCTATCGCAGCCATTTGTAGACTATGAATTAGGGAGCTGCGCTTTTTGTCTGCAAATCCAAGTTCAGTCATACTTTGGTCCAAGCGGGTTGGTATATAACACGTAGCTCCAATAATGATGGGTATGAAGCTAAATGTGTATCTTGAATACTGGATTTGTAAACTCCTCATCAATGGTCCGTAGATGTCCTCCTTCTCCTGCATTTTTCTGACAACGTTTACATCAAGTGGGCAGCTGATCTCCACAACAGAACACGTTTTCAATGTGTGGTCCCAAACAACAATATCAGGCCGGTTGTGCTTTAATTTGGTGGCAGTTTTTATTTTTAGGTTCCACCAGTATTTCTTAGTGCCATCTATCTCAATATATTCTTCCTCGTTTGTTGTTAATTTTGTTTTCCGAAGTGCGTTCCAGATGGTTCTAGCTATCCCATCGTGTCTCATGGGGAGGTAGTAGCGAGATGACATTCTTTCGCAGCTGGCAACAATGTGGCTTACATCCTCGATCTTTGTTTTACATAGCCTACATTTATTGTCAGCTGCTGGCCCTCCTCTTTTGTGCAGCAGATATTTGGTAGGGAGTTCTTGTTCCTGTATTGCATAGAGATATCCCTCAAGGTGTGATGTCATAAACTTGTCAGAACTCAAAGCCAGGCTTTTTTAGTGGTTTATCCCCTCTATGGTCTGTGTTTTACGTCTCAAGTATCCATGCACAACTTTTTCTGTAAATTGGTCAATTTTTTCATCTTGTTTGAACATTGAATAGGATATTCCGATTTCTCTGGGTGAGAGATGCATATCAGGCTTTATTCCATATCTCTCCTCCAGATCAGTCGCTATTCTAATATATATTTTTTTTCATGCTCATAAACCTGGGCAAGATGGTTGCCAACCTTTTTCCTCTGTTGAAGGTGTTGCTTCAGCGTTACTATCCGGGTCTCATATGTTGTTAATATGGATTTTAGACCCCGGCCACCTTCCTTGCGTGAGAAGTATAGCCTATCCACATCACCATTGATGTTAAAGTTCCCAGTAACACTGAGAAGTTTGCGAGTTCTAACATCCATCTCACTTAGTTCTTGCAATGACCAGTTCAGCAGGCCAAATGTTGGCGTTAGAATTGGCACAGCATAAATATTGTGGGCAATGTATATGTTGTACGCTGACAGTTCTGATGACCATATTTTCTTTACTCTTCTGAGGTATTCAGTTCTGGTTCTCTCCTTATTTATGGGTCCATCATATCTGACATTCTCATCCTGTCCAATATATCTGTAGTTGTCACCTGACTGTAGCGGTTGTATTGTCAGGCCGTTCATCTCTAGATTTCTAGAGGAGGGCACAGCTCTTCTACGTTTTACTGCCAAATATTCACACTTGGACTCACCAAACTTCATTTTGATGTCTGTTGAAAATTGTGTAATGAGGTTCAATTGTTTCTTGATGTCATTGATATTTGGCCCATACAACTTCAGGTCATCAACAAAGAAAAGATGGGAGATACTTCTGGACCCACTTCTTTGTCCACCTTGTTTCCTGAGTAGGTAAGATAGTGGATTCAGTGAGAGAACGAACAGTAGCACTGACAAGCTACCAGTTCTTGGTCAGGCGTTCAACAGCAGCTACCAATGGTTGTGGGACTTTAGCTAACTGTAAAGCCTTAATAATCCACTCATGAGGTACACTATCAAATGCTTTTTGATAGTCCAGCCACACCACAGTCATGTTTCTGCGATTCTTTGTTGTTTTTTCCTGAATCATTTTATTAGTTAGTAGGTGATCTATGCAACCCCACACCTCCCTCTTTCCACCAGCTTGCTCAGGTGTTATGATGTTGTTGGTAGCACAGTGATCCTGTAAGAACAGGTTAAGGCACCCAGTATTTAATTTATACATGATGTTTTGGCAGGCTATTGGACGGTAATTTTTAGCAAGGGTCGTTTGGCTATTTTTGGGAATGAGGAGAGTAGTGACAGTTGAAAACCATCTGGGCAGTTCTTGTGTGCCTTTAATGGTTTCTGTAAACAGCCGTATGAGATCTTGCCAATAGAAAGTGAAATTCTTCAACCAGTATCCTGTAATGAGGTCTGGGCCTGGCGATTTCCTATTCGATATTTTCTGTAAAGCTGTTTCCAGTATTGACCCATCTATGTCATATTGTTTTGTCTGGACATGTTGGCAGTAGTCCTGTTCCAGTTCTTTAGCCAATTAGTTTGTCTGTTGAAGCCGTCATCACTTTCCCATACAGATCTCCAGTAGCTCTCAACCTGTTCTGTTGAAGGGGTGTCATTTACAGGGATTGAGCTTTTGCCACCGAAGCTGCGATAAACTGATTTAGGATCTCTGGCAAACAATCTATTTAGCACTTGTCGTTTATGTGCTGTTGACTTATATTTTAGTCTTTCTGTTGTAGCTGTGAGTTGTTTTAACTGGTGTAATTTCGTCTCTAACTTTTTTAGGTTTTCCTGGTGTCGTGTGAAGTTGCTCTCTATGTTGCATTTCATAACGACTGCGATGTGTGAGGTACTTCGTCTATGTATGTATGTATGTATGTATGTATGTATGTATGTATGTATGTATGTATGTATGTATGTATGTATGTATGTATGTATGTATGTATGTATGTATGTATGTTTGTATGTATGTTCTTCTGGTTTTATAATTTCACAAAGTTTTACCAATAGAGAGAGAGTCGGTTTCTAACATAGACACAAGACTCTCTCATTGGAATTTACACAACATCAACTAGGTAGATATGTATGTATGTCTGCATGCATGCATGTGTAGATATGGATGTTATTGTATGTGTGGATGTGTGTTTTGAGTTGTATGTGTGCATGTGTATATGCTTTGTATCTGTACATGTGTATATTCAGTTATTAGATGCAAGATTTTTGGAATGTTTTACATATTTTTACTGTTCCATTAATGGATTGTACTTGTAATTTCCTAACTAGTTGTGTTCTTTCTGTTCCTGTGAAGCCTAGCTTCTCAAGATTTGTATTGAGGCAGTTACTAACATATCCCAGTGCCCCAATAATCACAGGCATAAATCTGAGGGTGTAATCAGAGTGGAGTATCTGCAGATTTTTCATCAGTTCTGCATAAATGTTCTCCTTTTCACTAATCTTTGATATTATATTGGCATCTGCTGGGCAGCTAATTTCCACTACTGTGCATGTTTTCTTCTCCCTGTCCCATATCATAATATCTGGTCTGTTATGCCTGCATTTTATTGGGGTTTTTACTGGAACATTCCACCAGTACTCTTTCATATTATGTACATGGATGTCTTCCACATTGTTGTAGCTTTTAATGTGTTTATTATCGTGGCTATCTTTTTTACGAACTGCATTGTACAGTGTTTTGGCCACTACATCATGCCTCATAGGTAGATAGTACCGCGATGACATCTTTGGGCAGCTGCTGATGACATGGGTGATATCCTCGATGTTAGTTCTGCAGAGTCTGCACTTGTTATCACATCTAGGTGTTTTGCCTGCATCCCTATCTCTTTTGTGAATCAGTATTTCGTGCTAATCTCCTGTTCTTGGATTGCAAAAGCGTATCCTTCAAAGTGGGAGCCAATATAGCGGTTCTTGGTCCAAGATAGACTACTTTCCTTATCTATATTACTCTCACTCTGGAGCTATCTGGCAACATACCCATGCATGATTTTTTGCTGATGGGCATGCAGTTTTTCATCCATGGATTCACTGCGATACTGCTGAGCGACATCCCTGGGTGTGAGTTTTTGATTATCACACAGGGAATATCTCTCAAGGAGTTCCTTCCCAACTCTCATGATCTTATCTGTTTCATGCAGATAGACTTGCTCGAGAAGCGGGCCCCTACGCTTCGAGGTTCGTAGATGTTGTCGGAGAGATATGATGCGACATTCAAATGTTGTCTGGACTGATGTTAGGCCTCTGCCTCCCTGCTTACTTTTCAAGTAAAGGCGGTCTATGTCACTGTTGATGTGGAAGTTTCCGGTGTTGTTCAGTATTTTTCGAGTTCCAACATCAACTGCTCGGATTTCGTCTATCGTCCAATTGAATATTCCAAACGTTGGTGTTAGGACAGGCACAGCAAACACATTGTGAGCCACTGTTTTGTTTTGCGCAGAGAGTTCCGATGACCAGATCTTTCTTAATCGGGTGTAGTATTTCCTGGTTACGCGTTCTTTATTACAGATACCATTATAGGATATGTTCTCATCTATCCCCAGGTATCTGTAACAGTCCTCATCAGATATCGGTGAAACAGTTAGACCATTGATGACAATGTTGCTAGATTGGGTTGTTGTTTTTCCCCGCTATACAGTCATGTATGAGCATTTATCTTGGCCAAACTCCATTCCTATATCCTTTGAGAACGTTGTAACCAGGTCAAGATTTTTCTTCATCCCATCCATGTTCTTGGCATAGAGTTTCAGATCGTCCACAAAGAAGTTATTTCTGTCCTCCTATGAGCCAATGATGTATCCCTCACATTTCTTGAGCAGAAAGGACAAGGGGTTTAATGACAAGATGAACAATATCACAGAGAGTCTGTCCCCCTGAAATATACCCCTGCAATATTTTATTTTATCAGTGAAAATAGAGTCCTCCTTCTCTGTCTTTAACCTTAGGATAGTAGCCCAAGAAGAAGACAGCCTCTCTATGGCTCTGACAATAATGTCTGGGACTTTAGCAAGTTGGAGGGCCTCTATCATCCAAGAGTGGGGAACAGAATCGAAAGCTTTCTTGTAGTCCAGCCAGACTGTAGTCATATTCCTCCTAAGTTGTCGCACCTCCGACATCGCAGTTTTGTTGATTAGGAGTTGTTCAGCACATCCCCAAACCCTTTTCTTTCCAGCTGCTTGTTCATCTGTGATGATGTTATTATTTTCACAGTGATCTTGGAGGAATAGGTTGAGGCAGGCTGTATACATCTTATACATCAGGTTCTGGCATGCAATGGGTCGGTAGTTTTTTGCCATGTGGGTGTCTTTGTTCTTGGGGACCAGTAACGTTTGTGCTAATGTCAACCATTCTGGTATAAGTGTATCTCCCTAAAGAACTTATTGCTAGAGGTCAGTAAGATACCTCCGATAGAATATTAGTTTTTTGTACCAGTAGCTGACAATCATGTCTCTTCCTGGTGTTTTCTTATCTTGGAGTTTTCCTATCACAGTCTCAAGGGTACCCTCACTTATTTTGTATGTTTTTGTTGTAGTGTAGGAGCAATAGTTCTTTCGGATTTCTCTTAGCCACACTGCATCTTGGTTGAAATTCTTCTTTTCACCCCATATTTTTCTCCAAAAGGAATCTATGTCTTTCTGGGATGGGGCCTCAATGACACTTATTATTTTGCCCTTCATATCTCTATAGACTGATGTTTGGTTTCGTCTGAATCTTTTATTAAGCATTTTTCTCTCATCTACCTTCTTCAGGTATCGGCGTTTTTCGTTAACAGCTCTCAATTCTTGTATGAGGGTGATCAGCTTATATTGGAGAGTTCTGGTTCTACTGTTACCAAACATCGTCTCTATTTTATTTTTCACTCTTTGTTGGTGAGGAGTGAGTTTTTTTGTGTTTGTTTGCATGTAAGGACCATTATCACATGTCCTATGTTTTTTCGTAGGTCAGCACTCTTTTTTTCTATTTTAGTTATATGATGGTATTTTTGGTGGTGTTTTGTTCTTGTTAATATCTCTGCTATCACCAAGATAATGCTTCACTGTCATTGCTAAGGCATATAAACAGGCGTTGATTTGCCAAAATGTTGGGGTTTTTATCTGTCGTAAATATTCATCCCCTATTTCGTCAATAACACGTAGTATTTCATTATTTGGTTTTTTTATTCACCATTGTCATTTTAACACGTTCAGCCAGAGAGATATTTATACATGAGTTAATTTCTCTCTGGAAGATTTCGTTGAGGGAAATTTTCAATTGTTTATACTTTTGATTATCATTATCGATAGTATTTTCCACAACAGTCGAGGTAGACTCGGATGGTATACGTGGTGTCACATTTATTCGATTATTATTATTATTTCTTCGATTATTATTATTATCGATAGTGTTTTCCCCAGCATTCGAGGTAGACTTAGATGGTACAGGTGGTGTCAAGTTTCTTACAGGCATAGTTGTTTCAAGGCGCTGTTCGACCTGGCTGCTAGGAAGTCTGGTAGCATGGCGATCTGTAGCACGTGTTGTTGATTCCATGTTTGTTGTGGGGGACTTACAATTAATAATATTTATCTTATTTTTACGTTCAACAAACGTCGCTTGTTGGCGTAATTGTTTCGCTGTGAAATAATTTAGCTCTGGGTGCATTTCGTCCCAGTGTAGGTTCATTCTATTCACATAGCCAATGGAGGGATTGTTTTTTGCCATTTTATAACAATTAAATAAATCATTATTAAGTT
>OZ024741.1:150188103-150225603 GCA_964016885.1 Eledone cirrhosa
ATGTATGTCAACAAATTCGGGAATTTGCCCAGGGAAACAGTAACAGAACACCCAATATGGCAGCCGCTCCCTGCCTATAACCAATCAACCCCCCCTCCCCTAATAAACCCCCGCCCAAATAGATGCCCCTCCCCATTCTCCCCCACTCACTTCTTTTGAGTTAGTTCTTCTTTATTATTAGTGGTTCTTTTTGAGTTAGTTCTTTATTAATAGGGATTTTTTTGTATATTACCACGGTTGACTTAATGGGCTTGGAGAGTTGACTCCCTTGATGTCTGACCACTCGATAAGTTAGGGGTTGTGCCCCTTGAGCAGGGGTGTGTCTAGCTGGTCTACCTGCTGTCTGCTACTACCCGAGACTGGACACGGTCGTAGCCACAGGCCAGCGCGTGCGCGATAGCATGGAATATATATTTTCTGCTAGTCACCCCGTGTAATATGATACCCCAAGATTCCATGCATAAGATTCACCGAAGCATGCGCAGTCTTAACCGGGAGATGATAAACGAACTTGAAAATAACACAAGAGAGACCCTTTGGATAGCGTAGACGCCGGACCATACCCGCAAATATATACAGATCTGTCTTGAATATGCATGGCCGACGCAATATGGATAACACGACCAACATCTAAGCTGGAACCGACCCCTACAACAAACAAAGAGGGGGCAGCCCTTCGCATTTGACCAGTCGCGTGTGTGCTTGGAGTTCGTAATATACCACCCCAGTCAAATCCACACTGGTTTTTTTTACCAATATAGCATGTAAACCAATACATCCTATGCAGCGAGACCTTGGATTTAGAACCGGTAGCGTGCAATCCCCGAAACTAAAAGGATCGAACGGACCACACCCAGCAACCACTAACTATTTGATCCACAGGTACATTTCCCAGAGAGTCCACGCAGCTGATAGTGAATCCCAGTTGATTCGTGAACTCTGAACTTTTAAACAAGACCAAATGTGCCTGGAGCTATGCAGATGACTACATACGCATAATGGATATCGCGCCCACAAGGTCACCTGTATTGTTCATCCTGCTGTATGTGTGTAAGGTATCCGTGCGTGGGATATCCCTGAGTACATTTTCTTGACTATCAATTGTTAATTGATTGTTTGTTAATTAGGCAGGAGTATACCATTATGTCTTTGTTAATCATATGTGATGCTGTATGTGTGTAAAGTATCCGAGAGCGGGATATCCCTGAGCTAATTTTGATTGACTTGTTTATTGATTTTTTGTTAATTAGGCAGGAATATATTATTATGTCTTTGTTAATCCTGTATCAATAATTTTATAGTAATTTTTTAATCCTGTATCAATAGTTTTATGATAATTTTGTAATAATTTTATAATAATTTTATAATAATTTTGTGATAATTTTATAATAATTTTTTGATAGTACATTATTAGATTACTGAAGCTACCTTATACCTTCTTAAAAATACATTTTATAATTATTGTCTTTTAAAAATACATTTTATAATTATTGTCTTTTTGCTTATGTATTTTCTTACTTATCATTTTCTTTAATCTTGCCCAACTTGATAAGCTCTTTGAATTGCTCCCTAATTAAATTACTTAAATTATTTTATCTATTATACCTAAGTTGTATCTGTTGAAGCAGCCCTTTGAAAATTCCTCGGATATCCCAAATACCGTAATTTTTAACTTTTAATTTATAATTTTCCTCAATTCGTTTATATATATCCTTAAAGGCTCTCTAAAATTTTAATTCTTCGAAGGGTCTTTCGGAGGAGGTTCCTATTAAAAATATTAAAGGGGCCTTTTCTGAGGGGTTTATTGAAGGCTTTTTGAATTAACCTTTAATTGATTAGTTTCTTTCAACTTAGTAGGGATTATCAAAACTTCGTAAATTTTCTGAAATTTTTTAACGTGATCTCTGGGGAAGAAGGTTTTTTTCTTTCGAAAAAAATTTTTTCTCTCGAAGGAACTTCTTAGGAAACTTTATATTTTTTTAGGGAAACTTTATATCTTTATTTTTTTATTTTATTAGTCTCTTAATCTCTTCTAGTTTGTTAAGTTTATTGGGGCTTGTAAGCTTTATGCACTTATTGAGGGATTTTTTAAGGTGCTTCTACGAGATCCCAAGTCTTTTACTTTTAATGCGTAAATTATAAATTATCTAATTTTTAACCTTCAATCCCTGACTCTTAGGCCTTTTTCAAATTCTCTTAACTCCCCATAACCCAAGAGCCCCCTTAGAATATAGACCCCAAATATACAAGCGGAGCTGCTGATGTATACCACAATTTCAAACTGCTAGTCTTAAGTGATACGTTGATGTAAATAATGAACTTACAATCACATGTTATATGCCTTGAAAAGTCCCACCATATGGTCGGACGAAACGGCTGTCGGCAATAAACTTGTTATAATGTCATAATAGTTCCTTTGTTCTTTTTCATTAATATTTCTGCTCTGCTTATACGCATAGAGCTTAACTAGCTACCGTCGCATACTTGGTAGGTCAGACGTGATCATCGCGATTCACATACGACCTACCATACATCTTGCTATATATATATATATATATATATATATATATATGTATGCATGTATGAATATATTGGGAGAGATAATTTAGAAAATCTGTATTGTAATACTTCTAATTATTTTAGTGTAAGACTATAAGAACTGGAGGCTTTTGGGGATTCTTTTACAGTTGGAATTATTAAACAATAGACATTGTTACTTCACCTCTTTCTCCTTTTCAAGTGAAGGATTTAATTACTGATATTCTCTAAACATAGTACTGCACACACACACACACACACACACACACACACACACACACACACACACACACACACACACACACACACACACACACACACACACATATATATATATTTGTTATGCAAGGATTTTGATATGAAATCGTGAAATCGTGAGTTGAAACAAATATTGTTATATTTGGTGAGGGTCATATTGTTATAATATTGCAAGAATAATAATAAAACACACTCACTGTTTGGTTTGAGTTCCGTGTCTAATACTGGTTGTCTATTGTTCGGGTGTTTGGAAGGGTAGTCAAACGTTATACTCTGGTGTATGGAGCTAGCTATCTGCTGGATGCTCTCCATTGTATTATTTTCTAGTTCAGGTTTATTGGTACTCTCTTGTGGGGGTGTTCTTATTACTATATTGATATCGTCTACGTAACGGGAGTACATGACGAGAGCTATGAAGTTATCTTCTAGAAGTTCTCTGAGTCTCCCTTCCCACCATATCATAAATAGGTTTGGCAACATCGCCAGCTATGCTAACGCCAATGGCTGTCTCCTCATTCTGGATGTGGTGTGTATATATATATATATGTATACACACACACACACACACATATATATATATATATATATATATATAATGCTCCGGCTTGCACCATTTATGAAGGTTGTTGAACGCTTCTTTTTATCTGCTTCACAACCGACCGACCATAATGTGGTCAGTACATCCCTGGTCGGTTAACCCCATATTCTAATTAAATGCTTCTATTAAATTGAGCGCTTTGCTCAAGCAATAAACAGGCGATGGCTTCATATGCTCTGCCCGAATTACACGGCACATAGCAACGGACTGGACTTAAAAACCCACTTCATTTTGATTACCAGAGCTGACTAGAGGACCCAACTTATCCCACTGAACACTTAATGGAATTTAACCAGCAGCTATCCATTGGAGTAAGAACACTTATGGGAAAGACCATCCTCCTCTCCCCCGATGCACACAAACTGGCAGACCAGTGAAACTCAATCTACAAACACTCTGAATTTGAACTCTATCCCAAGCCCTATAGCTGTGTAAATATTACTGAAACGATAACATTGAACTAGACGCATATACGTATATTTCCGATGACTTCTGTATTTAATCCATTAGTCATTAAAATAATATATTTCAAGATCTAAATATCTTCCTGCAAACGAAGGCGTTCGTAAATAATGCGATACTGAAATATTTAGAAGGCGTATTAGCAAGACATTTTGTTACATATCACATTTAATCATAATAAAATAAATTATATAATTTTGTGGACACAAGCATACATATATATACTTATTTGAAAATATCACCCCCCCCACACACACACGCACACACGCGCACACACACACGCGCACACACACACGCACACGCACACACACACACACACACATATATATATATATTTGTTAGTACATACACATATATGCACATTTAAAGACACAAACATATGTACATATGTATATATATATATATACATATGTATATATGTATGTATGTGTGTTTAAATGTTCATATATGTATATGTACAAACAAATATATATATATATATATATATATATATATATATATATGCAAAAGTTTTATTTAAAATTGTTGGGTTACAACGAATAAATATTTTATAACTGATATAAAGCACTCAACAAGTTTTGGAGTAGATATACGATATTAAACAAATGGAAACTATATTTATAAAACCATATTTATTTCATTATACATATTTCAGGGATACCATATTAGAAATATGGCATGCCTTCTTCAGATAAAATACAATATATAAGCAGTTTTATAAATAAATTTGAAGTACCATGAGTATTGTTCAACTTCCATTTAAAAAAGTTGGTTTGGTAGTGAAATGTTTGTAAATATTTAGTGTTAAGCACAGTTAAAAAAGAAAGACGGAGAGAAGGAATAAATGTATGTAAAGAAAAACAGAGAGAGATAGAGAGAGATATGGGAGAGAGAAATAGTGAGGGGGTGAAAAATGAGAGGCAGCTGAGGCAACAGATGAATAATAATAATAATAATAATAATTCATCATACAAATTGAGAGATTAAGGAGGGAGGGAGTACTGTAATTATTTATTTATTCATTTATTTAGTTATAGTGTTAAGGAGACGGAGAGAAATAAAAAATAAATAAAGAGAAAACAGCGATACTTAATTTTCTTTTATAGAGGGTGGAGAAGAAAGAGATATATCAAGAGAGAAGGATGAGAGTTTATCCCGAACTGGCAAAGCTCCCCGGTAGCACTGCCAGGCCAGGGATTTCTGAAGTTGTCCATAGGCCCCGGCACGAAAGTTCTTCCGAAGAGATTGGCTAGTTGGTTTTTCGTCGACGCCTAGAGTTTCCCCAAGTACGTCGTCGCTCTTCCCCTCCACTAATCCTCTATAGAACGCCGAGGTGGAGTTTCCACCGATCATATTGCCCGATTGGTCGAGAGCTGTGATCCTGAAGACATTCCAGTCTCCAAGCGCTCTCGGTCTTCGCTTGACCCAGGACTGCAGCTCCGTCAAAGAGACGAGCTGGGGAAAGACGCGCCTAGCAAACGGCGACCACACCTGATTACCGTCGAGGAAGAGGTGGAGATGTCGTAGCCTGAGCGCGTGTCTGCGCATCATCACCCACGGCATGCCCAGCCCTCCACGTAGCGGGTGTTGACAGCAGATGCACCGCCTGACCATCGGAGCGCGTCCCTTCCATAAAAAACGAAAGAGCAAATGCTCCAGCGCAGTCAGGCGGGGCTTAGGACAAGGTACGACGGTCAGGCGGTAGTAGATGACGGACGCGATGTACGCGTTAGCCACCTCCGCTTGACCTTTCAGGGATAGCTTCGACTCCGCCCATTTCTGGGTGAGAGAAGCCACCCTGTTCGTCACCTCGTCCCAGTTTTTGTCCCTCTGCTCTATTTTTCTCTATAGCTAAATCCTTACCAAACCTAATGGACTCTATTCTAATCGCTCTTTTCAGAGCAAACCACCACTTGTTGTTGACGATGGCCCCCGTCAACGGTCACTTAATTAGTTCGCTAATCCGGTCTCTGTAGGCCTTACGCGCTGGTAAGGACGCGTTTAGCTTCCAGTAGCCGGATCCTCGTCTATGAAGCTTATCTAAGTCAAGCACACAGATCACGAATTTGTGGTCCGTGTAACTAACTATCTTAAATTGTTGACAGCCTATGCTAGACCTATCTATTTCCCTACCAAATACTCTATCTAGATATGATCTGGATGACCCTATGCGGTTTGTCCAAGTCCACATTGGCACATTCTGGAAATCCAATCGGTACTTGTCAGACAGTTCAAAACGCCTGAGCAGGTTGATGAGGCTCTTGCACCCTCCTCCCCTATCCGCTAATCCCACACAGTCCCAGCGTGCATCTAAGATCCCGTTCCAGTCGCCCACTAACACTAAATAGTGGGACGTTCCTAGAAAGGTCTCCAGACGCCAGAAGAAATCAGGCCGCCCTGCTCCTGTCGAGGTATAGACGGCCACTAGCCTGAAAGCTTGCCCGTCTCCGCTGGTCACGTCCATCACCACCAACTTACCCTCTGGGTCCAGGAAGATGGCCCGTATCGCGAGATCCAAACCTCTCCAAAAAAGCACAGCAACTCCTCCCCTGATCCAGGACGGCTGAGAGATGCGTACACATCGTAGCCGCCGAAGATCGGTGCGAAGGCCCGTGTTTCGGAGATTCTGGTCTCGCTGATGGCCACTGCATCTATGTTTAGTGACCTGAGGTCGTTGAGCAGGTGGCCCTGCTTCCATGACGACCCCAAGCTACGCGCATTTATGCTGCCTATTCTGAGTGAGGTCATGTTGAAATGGAGTGGAAAAGATGGGAAATACCACTTACCTTACTTCTTGTAGAGGAAGGATGGTTTCGCCATCCTTTTTCACTTGATCATCTGGTGAAGGGACCGTTGAATCGTCCCTTCGGCTGGTCGTCGGCTCTTCTGTGAGTATATCCGAATATACTCTCCGGTTGAGTGTCCCTCCTAGGTCTCTGAAATCATCAACAGCGTTGGGGAATTTTATTTTAATGTTTGTGTATTGTTTCTGTGCTATTCTTAGCAGTCTTATGTTCGTTGGTGTTTTGATTGGTGCTGGTATTATGTAGTCGTGCTGTGAAATGTCTGTGTGTTCAATTATGTAAGTCATTAGTTTCTTGTTGTGTGTATTTATTGCTGTGTATTTCTTTTTCTGGGGGTGGGGTGTGGTTCTGCTATTTTCTTGTCGTTGTTGCTGGGTGTGTGTGTTTTGTTGTGTTTGCGATGTTGGTGCTTGTGGTGGTGGTGTTGAAGGTGTTGTTGTTGTTGGCGATGGGGTTGCCGCCGGTGGTGATGGTGGTGCTAGTGTGGGTGGTGATAGTGTTGGTGGTGTTGCTGCTGTAAGTCTCTTTGCAGTAGCCTTTACCCTTTTTTCATTTCTTCCCTCCCTTTTCGAAGGCGACGATGCGCTGCTTCTGCGTTTGTGCCTTCTTGCGACCTTTTGCCATCCCTCTCCCACCTCACACTCCATGTCCGAATCTGTGAGGTCGGGGAGGGGTACCAGCTCCACTCTTTCACTTGTTCTTGTTGGTGATGTTTGCAGTGGAGTCTCTGTTGCAGCTGCAGTTGATATTACTGTTGTTGTTAATACTTCCACTGCTGCTGCTGTTCTTGATTTCCGTGGCGTGAGTATGGGTGCCACGGACCTAGCCTTCCTGCTTGCCGCCTGTCCTGTTGCTGGTAGCAGTGGAGCCGGTTTCGGAAGAAGGGGGTTTTCTCCTTTCTCAGGGTCTTCTCATTGCAGAAGGCCCTGAGGTGAGTCTTCGACCCACAGCGAAAGCATTTGGGCCGTTTGCCCTCAACACTTATGGGAAGTTGAGTGCCGTTATCGAAGTCTATCACATCCGGGATAGCTTCGATGCACTCCTGGTTAGTATGAATTAACATCTCAATGGCGGTGCCGACCCAATCTTCTCGTACTATTTTCTGTACTTGCAGTACAGTTGTTTTGTCCTCGATTCCGACGAGGACAGACGCGGCCAGCCAAGAAGGGGCCATCCCGGGGGAGGGGGGACGTGGGTCAGTTTGACCCTCACACTTTTTTTGCTCGCAGTAGGAGGGCACGAACACCATTTCCTCGCCCCTTAGGGTCACTAAGGATTGAGCCTTTGCCTCCTGGGGTGTGGCAAAAAGCACGTCCACGGTGGCATATTTCTTGCCTCGGGTGATATGCGTTTTCCGCTGCCACACAGACCCTAAGGCTTTTTGTATTTGAGCCTCTGTGGCTCTTTCAAGCCTACGTGATTTTGTGCTTACTGTACGGTACGTGGGTTTCGAAAAATTTTTCCGCTGCCTTGCAGATTGCTTGGTGTCCGGTTTTCGTCACCATCTTCTTTGCTTCCTGTAATTCCTCATTTGTTATAAGGATGGTTTCCAGGTTCTTTGCGATACCTGCAAACGAGATTATTTTTTCTTTCTTGTTGTTGTTGTTGTCGTCAGAGCTGCTGTTACTTTTGTTGTTGCTGCTGTACTACAACCGCCGCCGCCGCTGTTGCGGTGGTTGTTGTTGTTGCTGCTGCTGCTGCTGTTGTTGTTGCTGTTGCTGCTGCTGCTGTTGTTGTTTATGCTGCTGCTGATGTTGTTGTGGCTGCTACTAGTGTTTTCTTTTTCACTGTTGCTGTTGCTGCTGTTATTACGGCTGCTGCTGCTATTCTTCATGACGTCAGACGAATGAAATGGCTTTCCGTATTTACCGCACACATTTTTCGTCGTTGTCGTCGTCGTGGAGAAATGTTCCACGGTATGCACGTTCTCTTGGTGAAAGCTACCAGAAACTATATTTTTCTTTTTCTTTAATGGCGTCGCTTGCGAAAGAGGCGACACCACATTTAGAGAAGGGAGGGAGAGAGACAATCTTCTCTCTGATGTAATGACGATTGGGGAAGAAGACAGAAAGAGTGGGAGTGACTTGTGAAAATTCTTTTTTGTAGCCATGTTTTTTTTACGGTTTAAAATGAATATTGGGCACAAAACCCCAATAAGCGGTTATTTAACCCCGAAGGGTCAAATAACGGGCAGAAAGACCCCTCTCACGAGGAGGAGGGTGTTTTTATCTAAAATTTGGTTCAAGTTTTAAACAATTTACAGAGCCGAGCCTCCGTCAACCATGGCATTCAATAATAATAATAATAATAATAATAATAATAATAATAATTGTTTCTACTTTTGGCACAAGGCCAGCAATTACCCTGTATACTACTGGTACTTTATTTTATCGACCCCGTAAGGATGAAAGGCAAAGTTAACTCGGTGGGATTTAAACTCAGAATGGCAAGGGCCGTATCTATGCGTCAAATAATAATAAACAATAAATAGTAGGCATAAAATTATTAACAAACGCTCTGAAATTTGTAATTCTTGTTTACACAAAAAATAAGACATTTCGTAGAGTATATAGTTAACACTTCAGTAAATAATGTTAGACTACCAAATAATTAATTAAATATTCATAAATATATAGATACATTATAACATCAGCATCAAAGTACAAATATCTAAAATTAAAATTAGTATCTAAGTGAATAAAATCTAGTATAAAAAAAATAGACTAACAGTTCCTGCATGCCGTACTATGAATCAAGCGACGAATCTGGTAACTTGATACCCTAGCCAGTTTACAAGCAGCAACGCCAATTGGAATAACTATTTCCCGCACATATAAGAATTGCTACTTCAGAAATTCGGACATATGCTTACTGGTCAGCGAAGGGAATAATACGTATGACTGGTAATATATCAATGGAACTTACATCTCGTTTGGATTTTTGTCTGAAGAGAACACGCAGGGCAGTTGTTATACAACTGCCTTACATCTTTGAAATACGTATAACAAAATAAATAGGGATGTACGAATGAAACCGTCTCTCTTGTTTATTATTATAATAAAATTTCACATCTGTTAAGAAAAAGTTGGCAGATTTTCAATCAACCAACTTTCTTCAATTGAATATATATATATATATATATATATACACAATATGTTGAAAAGGTAACACACTAGAGAGGGATACAGTGCCCTATCAATAAAACAGGGAAAAACCACCAGTGTATGGAATCTATAACCTATGAAAGGCAGAGTATACACACGATAATTAAAAATATAAATTAAAGCGTAAATAAATACCTCTATAACTATATAACCCACGTACAAATCCAAAGTGATCTGTTTCGCCAGTAAGTTGTTGACAGAAATGAAATAATTCCGGTTCATCAGACAACACTAAGAGAATTCTTAAAGCGACCGTCCAGCTACACGTGGGAGAGAGAAGTCACAGCGTGTTTAAGGGCAGT
The DNA here is from genome assembly GCA_964016885.1 of Eledone cirrhosa. Classification (NCBI taxonomy): domain Eukaryota; kingdom Metazoa; phylum Mollusca; class Cephalopoda; order Octopoda; family Eledonidae; genus Eledone; species Eledone cirrhosa. The sequence goes on from OZ024741.1 coordinate 150,198,230, forward strand.
GAACCAGTGGCCTTTGAGGGACGAGCTGCTAGAAAGGGCAGCCCAAAACCACTCAGAGAAGTGTGCTCAACCAAACAGAGAGAGAGGAAAGACTGTTATAAGGAGCGAAATATCACGATACATTAACGGAACCATAGACTCTCGGCATTCCCTGTAAATAATGTGCTCAAAGGAGAGGAAATCCTGAGCTCTTTAAAATACAATATGTTGAAAAGGTAACACACTAGAGAGAGATACAGTGCCCTATCAATAAAACAGGGAAAAACCACCAGTGTATGGAATCTATAACCTATGAAAGGCAGAGTATACACACGATAATTAAAAATACAAATTAAAGCGTAAATAAATACCTCTATAACTATATAACACGCGTACAAATCCAAAGTGATCTGTTTCGCCAGTAAGTTGTTGATAGAAATGAAATAACCTCTGCCTTTCATAGGTTATAGATTCCATACACTGGTGGTTTTTCCCTGTTTTATTGATAGCGCACTGTATCTTTCTCCAGTGTGTTACCTTTTCAACATATTGTATTTTAAAGAGCTCAGGATTTCCTCTCCTTTGAGCACATTATTTACAGGGAATGATGAAAGTCTATGGCTCCGATATATATATATATATATATATATATATATATATATATATATATATATATAACAAAGAAAGTGTGGTAAGGAACTAGGTGGACCATAACGCACCAGAGTACACGTTGTAGAAAGGTGCATTTTTATAAAATATATCCTCATTGGAGGATAATTTAGAAAGTCTAAGAGATATGTTATATACTAAGTTTTTGAGTGTAGAGCCATGGTGGTTAGAGCGTGAATACACATAGTGTAGATTCTGGTTGGGTTTGTGGTAAGGTTGATAAATATTCGTGGAGAGGTCTAAGGTAACGTCAAGGAAGTTGGTTACTTTTGAGGTGTTTTCAAAGGTGATATTAAGGTTGTAATAGTCCTTGAGGAATCTTCTAATTTGTTTTTGTTTTTCTCTATGTTAGAGTTGCTAGATTGTTAGATATTAATAAACAATCATCCCGATAGAGATCACCTTTGCGGTGGGGAAAAGAGGAATGAATATTATAGAGGAGAAATAGTCCAACGAGGTCTGTAACTTGCGGAGAGTCCATGGAGCCCATCGTTATATCGAATAAGTTGTTATATGTGTTTCTTGTCCAGTGTTCTTCTTGGAAGTTTAGTAAGGTCTTTCTAGCGTGTGTTATGGTGTTGATTTCTTCAGTAGATAAATCCGATCTATTTCTGGCGAAAACCAGTGCTTTGTTTAAGAGAATTGGGGAAATCGAAGAATAGTAAGAATCGATGTCGAATTGTATGAATGAAACTGAGTTTTTATTCTCGATGTTAGTGAACCATTCAATAACCTGGGAAGTGTTATTCCATAATGGAAGTGTTACACATTTTCTAATATGCGGGATGATTCAATCAATAATTTTCTTGCTGATAGTACCGATATCAGATTTTGATGGGCATATCAGTCTAATAGATGGGTTCGAATTAAAGTCTGATTTGTGGTCCTTCAGGTTGAAGTGCGGGCTTTTAGGTGTGAATGGCTCCGTCCTATCTTCAATATGGATTCTTTTTTTACTATATCATATGATGTGTTGTTTAAGGATGCCAGTGCAGTAGTGCTGGTATTTTTGTAGTTTTTTCTGAGTTCTTTATAAATGAACTGGTTATATTTTTCGATGTCCATATGGTACAAATTACCAGTTTTGTCAGAATGGACATGGACCTTGTTTGAATTTTTCAGTTGCAGAAGGGTGGAGTCCAATTCTTTTTTGAATTCAGATTTGTGTTTCCTGAATTTTATGTTTTTAATCATGTTCAGTAGGGCGCTCTCAAAATTTTCAAGTTGAATATTATGAGGAGGATTTTTGAATGTGTTGAATCCATAGTGGTACTTATAAGCAACTACAACATTTATAAATTTAAAAATAAAAGTAACTTGACCACACCACCACAACATAATTTAAATAAGACTACATCTCTTAAAAGGACAAACAATACAATTCTTCAACCTGGAAAACACAACCACCCAAATCACCAACACAAAATCAGCATAACACAAAATCACAATACAACCCCAGCACTAAATCACCCACAAAGCAGCACTCATTCTCTCTCTAATATTAATTGCAATAAGAATAGCTCAAGGATTAATGAGAATTATGTAGGTACCTCCAACAACCATCTTACGTATGGTTGTAATTGCAGAAATAGAAGCGCTTACCCCTTAAATGGCAACTGTTTGATTAATAATGTAATATATAAATGCACTGTGTCTACTAATAACTCCAACAAATCGTATATAGGATCTACATCGAACACATTTAAGAAAAGATATTACGCACACTCCAGTAGCTTTAACAATACTAAGCTAGCTAACACCAGATCCTTAGCTGAAGCAATAAATGAATATAAAAATAAAGGAATAGATTTCAAACTATCGTGGAATACCATTCTACAAAGAACTCCATATCTTGGGAACAGGAGAGAATGCAGATTATGTTCCGGTGAGATCTTGGAAATTACTAAATCCAAAGACGATTTATTGAATAAACGACAAGAACTGATTATAGTTTGTAATCATCGTATACGAAAAACATTTAAATACTATAAACCTAACTAAACATTTTAGATAACAGCTCACTAGTTCTATGTGACGAACCTTTTTATTAATATCCCTTTCTCCTAAAATCTTTAAGCTTTTAATTTTTTAGCTTCCATAGATTCATGTGTTACTGACTATTTTATTACATTATATTATATTAATATATTATTGTATTTAATTATCTTATTATAATTTTAATATTTTAGTATACTATCCTTCCTAATTATGACCATTAACTTACCTATCTATATTTATTCTAGTTATTTCCGTGTATCTCATATCTCTTTATTTATATTCACCTAAAAAATTCCATTCAACACAACGCAACATACAATTTTTTTTTAAAATTTCACTACACCAACTACAATCCACTATTAATACAATCCCCTTTCTCTATAAGTAATTCTATTTTTAACACCTTTCAACCATTCCTTTAAAAAGCTCGTGACCTAAGCTAGAGTGGGTTTTATTTCGTCTTAGCATCATTTGGCGAAATACTATTTGACTGGTTTATTCTTCGGCAGCCTCCAAATAAGGTCACTAAACCCAATTTACTACTGATATTGAATACAATTCTCATTGCTTTTGACAACAGCTGATGATATACAAGTAGGTAAATATTCTCCTCATCTGATATTTTGTAACTAACCTTACATATATCGATAACGAAATATGCGTACGATGTATTATTATCACCTAGAAACGATCGTAAAGCAGTGAAGTATTTTCCTAATGACTTGAATTTTTATTTCATTGTTTTAACTTATATCTGTTTTCCTTTTGATGATTTTTTTGTTTTCCGGGATTTATTTTAACCTACAACATTATCAACATATGGATTACATTGAGTTCTTCATGCAGACTAGACCCCATAACTAACTGTGGATAATTCTGTGTATATATAGTATTAATAATGATATTAACTGGAATGTTTAACTGCTTTACTGGTTTATTAAAAGCTCAATGCAATGGGGTTCACGCAGAGCTGTTATATATTAATTTCAAAAACACCGTAGATTCAAGGCATATATATATATATATATATATATATATATATATATATATATATATATATATATATATATATATATATATATATATATATATATATATATATATATATATATATATATATATATGTATATATATATATATATGTATGCCTTGAATCTACGGGGTTTTTGAAAATATATAACGTAGTTACGAAACAGGAATAAACAAAAGATGTTTTATATATGTTAAGGAACATAAAGGATGGAGCACTGAGCAATAGGAAAAAATGTGCTGTGAAGTAAAGACAATGTTACACATTGTCTTTTATTTGGTCTGAAAGTCATAGACTCTTTACTTCACAGCACATTTTCCTATTGCACAGTGCTCCATCCTTTATGTTCCTTGACATATATAAAACATCTTTTGTTTATTCCTGTTTCGTAACTACGGTTTCTTTTAACTGCACGGCTAAAACGACCTTTAATTGCTTGTACAACAGCACCGAAGATCACATCGCGACGAACATTTCAAGAGGATTTGAAGGCCGACAACATCACATGGAATGGAGGTGAAAAAAACAGTCTGCTGTCTTACACGTCGGAGGAAGCTTTTTACCCTATGAACTACTCGGCGCAGGAGAACACATGTCTATGTTGAAACCACTAAAATATTCGACGGGGTTTATCCATTTTCTTAAATTGTTCCATGTAGATACAGGTCCCCCCTCTCTCTCTCTCTCTCTCTCTCTCTCTCTCTCTCTCTCTCTCTCTCTCTCTCTCTCTCTCTCTCTCTCTCTCTCTCTCTCTATATATATATATATATATATATATATATATATGTAATAATAATAAATTTGAAGACTAAAATCCAAAGAGGGCTCGATAAGGATAAATATATATCAAATATATAAGAACCGTAGAGCAAATATTTATTAAAATAACAGATTAAAGTTTAAGCAAAGAATCGCTGCTTTCACCCTTAACGGGATCTTCTGAAACTAACAAAGTCAATTTGTAAACGCAGAAGTGGATATTTAAGGATTCTAATGCCGTGCACGTCCATTCCGACAAAACTGGCAACCTATATCAAGTGGAGCGCAGTACTTACCATCAACTACTACATAATGCTGTAACTAAGGATTACCGTAAAACTAATCGGTGCGTCATCAATGAAATCAACGATGCTGGGTTTAAAATCACCTCTGATCTCAACATCCTGGACCGGACCGAACCTCTGGACCCTATTTCTCCCCACTTTACCCTGAAGGATCACAAATCCAATTTTCCGAACAACCCCTCTATTCGGCTTATTAACCCTACGAAGTCCGATTTAGGTAGACTTAGTAAAAGGATTCTTGATAGAATTATACCTGAAATTAGAAGTGTGGCCCCTCTTGCACTGTGGAACAATTCTTTCGTGGTGATTGATTGGTTCAACGGCATATGTAACAAGGAACATTGCCGTTTTATCCAATTCGACATCAAGAATTACTACTCCTCCATCACTTTACCACTTCTCCTTAGAGCTATCAATTTCGCTAATACACTCACAGTGGTTAAGGATTTCGAAGTTGATGTCATCCACAATGCCCGTAAGTCGGTGATTAATTTCGACGACTCTATTTGGATTAAACAATCCAATAGTACCCCATTCGACGTGAGTATGGGCGCCAGCGATTCTGCGGAGGTTACTGATCTTATCGGCCTTTTCCTTCTTTTCTCTATCAAGGACGAATTCCCCAACGCGGTCGGTGGTTTGTACCGTGATGATGGTCTTTTGACCATGACTAAGCGCGGACCTCGTGCTTGCGACAGGTTCAGAAAAGAACTCACAGCCTTCTTTAAAGGCTTCAATCTCTCTATACAGGTTGAGGCCAATCTCTCGGTCGTTAATTACCTCGACGTTACCCTCAATTTATCGAATGGGTTGTATTACCCGTATAGAAAGCCGAATGACACGCTTAATTACATAAGTAAGCATTCCAACCATCCTGCCAGCATAACCAAGAACCTGGTAAGAAATGTTTCGTTGAGGCTTTCCCGTCTATCTACTAACGAGCATATTTTCAACGACCATTCCACTTATTACAATGAAGCTCTTGCTCGGAGTGGATTTGTCGATAAGGTAGCATATACAGAGTACGAAAATAGACCTAGAAGAAATAGATCCCGTCGCATTTGTTGATATAACCCACCATATAATATGGAGGTGGCCACACCATTAGCTAAGATCTTTCTTTCCCTTATTGCGTTGCATTTTCCCCCTACACATAAATATAGTAAAACTTTTAATAGAAATACTATTAAAATTTCTTACTCTTGCACATAACATCACAGCTTCAAATTTAGCTAAACTACCTAGCCGTAGGAACACGTGCAACCCTGTAGTTAGTACTAACTGTAATTGTAGGAATCGGGTCGATTGCCCCCTATCCGGGAAATGCCTCTCTAGTAAAATTGTCTACAAAAGTAAGGTTGAAACACCCACATCCCGTAGGGCCTACATAGGGTTAACCGCCAATAGATTCAAGCAGCGTCTTTACATGCATACCCATTCTTTTCGTTACCCTCTAAGAAGGAATATCACGTCACTGTCAGCTTATATCTGGAGTCTAAGGACAACCACACCCAATTTAAGTTACACTTGGAGATCCTAGCTAGGGCTAGATCGTATAACTGAAATAAAAGACCATGTGACCTCTGCGCCGCTGAGGCCCTGGAAATACTCTACGCCACAGACCACATCTTAAACAAAAAATCTGAGGCAATTTCGGCTTGTAAACATAAATTGCACAAAACTTTCCTGTATTACAGCCCCACATTATACCCTAACGGATAGTACGATCTATACGTGGATATTTTACGTCTTGATGTGGTAGCTAAGTATATGTTTTGTTTATACCATTACTTATTTCCATAGGTAAGTATATATTACCTGTATGTTTTGTGAAGGTTCGTATACTTTCTCATACGTATATTTGATTGATTATGTTATGGCGTATAAATTTTTTATATATTCTGCTACATATGGTTTGGTTATGTGTATACGGGAGTTTTGCGTCTGCGTGAGTATGCAGGTTCGTATGTATGTAGGGTGTGTGTATATGTGTACTTCATGTTTTGGTTGACTTACGTCTCCGAACATTTGTGTATTTACATGTAGGTATGTGTGTGCGCTTGTTATATACGTATTTATTTATTTATATACGTTTATTTAATTATTTATTTATTTGTATACACGCACACACACACACACATATTTATATGTGCGTGGTTTTGTATACCTATGGCAAGTGTTTTGCGTATGCTTGTGTATGTACGTATTTGCATGCGTGTATGCATTTATTTAACTTCTATTACCTCTGTATTGTATTTATTTACTTTATTCTTTACTCTGAAGCGGAGATTCATTCGGTCTCCTAGTTAGAATTTTAGTCTACGACTTCTGCTATACCATTTACGAGGTTTTGTCTTTGCGCGTAATTGTTTTTCACCGCTCCTATTAATGACGTATTATATTCGTTTTTCCCCGTTCTTTGCCAGGGAACGTTTCCACGAACCAAAGTATCGTCTTCCTGTCTTCCCCCGGTTGCAACGTTTTTTGAAATATCCACTTCTGCGTTTACAGATTAACTTTGTTAGTTTCAGAAGATCCCGTTAAGGGTGAAAGCAGCGATTCTTTGCTTAAACTTTAATCTGTTATTTTAATAAATATATATTTATATGTATATATATATATATATTAGGGTGGCCCTTATTTTTCAACTTTCTAAATGTTTAGCTCCCATCCCCCCTATCTTGGTAGAAAAACAGATCTATACGAAACTTTAGCTCAAGTGGACAACTGCAAGGCGACCCTCATCGACCGTGAAATTTTGAAGTTTTCGCTAGGAAAGTCATTTTTTCAGATAAAAATTTTGATCTCGTATATAATTTTCTCTTAAATTAAAAACTTGTTCAGACCTATTCTTGGTATTAGAAGGATAAGTGACAATAAATATAATGGGGAAGGTAACTTGCAAAGCTGGGGACAGAGCGCAGGTATAAAGCAAACACCTATTTTTCGCTGGGGAACAGCAACATTTTAACTTTCGGAAAATTACCTATTGCTAAGGGCCACCCTAATATACATATATCTGTATGTGGTCGACAGCTGAGAGAAATGAGTACTCGGTATTGAGTAATATATATATATATAGTAATAATAATAAATGTGAAGACTAAAACCCAAGGATAAATATATATCAAATATATAAGAACCCTAGAGCAAATATTTATTAAAATAACAGATGAAAGTTTAAGCAAAGAATCTCTGCTTTCACCCTTAACGGGATCTTCTGGTTTTTCAGAAGATCCAGTTAAGGGTGAAAGCAGCGTTTCTTTGCTTAAACTTTAATGTTACTTTAAATATATATATATATATATATATATATATATATATATATATATATATATATAAGATCAAAAGATGGTTAAAAGTGTTCCAAGTATTTCATTATGCGCATTTCAAAAACAAATATCATCATGGGATGATATCTGATTGTGCTACAATAAAACTCACCTCCTACATATATATATATGTTTATACTCTCCTTACTATCCTTGCATTCATATTTCTCTTTGCTCCCATTTTCTCATTCTATGTGTATATAAACAAGTACATAGATACAAGGAGAAAGGGAGAGCAAGGAGAAAAGGAGAGTAAGAAGAACAAAGATAAAAGGAGAACAAGGAGAGCAATAAGAAAAGGAGAGCAAGGGGAGCAAGGATAAAGGAGAACAAGGATCAATGAGAAAAGGAGCGCATGGAGAGCAATGCGTAAAAGAGAGCAACGAAAGCAACGAGAAAAGGAGAGCAAAGAGAGCAAGGAGCGAAAGGAGAAAAGGAGAGCAAGGAGAGCAATGAGGAAAGGAGAGCAAGGAGAGAAAGGATAAAAGGAGAGCAAAGAGAGCAACGAGAAAAGGAGAGAAAGGAGAGCAATGAGAAAAGGAGAGCAAGGAGAGCAAGGAGAGCAAGGAGAGCAAGGAGAGCAAGGAGAGAAATGAGAAAAGGAGAGCAAGGAGACCAAGAATAAAATGAGGGCAAGGAGCGAAAGAAGAACAAGGAGATCAACGAGAAAATGAGAGCCAGGAGAGCAAGGATAAAATGAGAGCAAGGAGAGCAATGGGAAAAGGAGAGCAAGGAGAGCAAGGAGAACAATGAGAACAAGAAGAGCAATGAGAAAAGGAGAGCAAGGAGAGAAAGGAGAGCAAGGAGAACAAGGAGAGAAAAGAGAACAAGAAGAGCAATGAGAAAAGGAGAGCAAGGTGAGCAATGAGAAAAGGAGAGCAAGGAGAGTATTGAGAAAAGGAGAGCAATGAGAAAATGAGAGCAAGGAGAGCATGGAGAACAAGGAGAGCAAGGAGAACAAGGAGAGAAAAGAGAACAAGGAGAGCAATGTGAAAAGGAGAGCAAGGTGAGCAATGAGAAAAGGAGAGCAAGGAGAGCAAGGAGAACAAGGAGAGCAATGAGAAAAGGAGAGCAAAGAGACCAAGGATAAAATGAGGGCAAGGAGCGAAAGAAGAACAAGGAGTGCAACGAGAAAATGAGAGCCAGGAGAGCAAGGATAAAATGAGAGCAAGGAGAGCAATGAGAAAAGGAGAGAAAGGAGAGCAAGGAGAGCAATGAGAACAAGAAGAGCAATAAGAAAAGGAGATCAAGGAGAGAAAGGAGAGCAAGGAGAACAAGGAGACCAAGGAGAACAAGGAGAGAAAAGAGAACAAGGAGAGCAATGTGAAAAGGAGAGCAAGGTGAGCAATGAGAAAAGGAGAGCAAGGAGAGCAACGAGAAAACGAGAGCCAGTAGAGCAAGGTTAAAAGGAGAGCAAGGAGAGCAATGAGAAAAGAAGAGCAAGGAGAGAAATGATGGTTGTAAAATCACTGACAAGGGACTAGTTTTATCATATGTAACCCATGTGCAACCACGCAGTATTCTTCTTTCTTCTCATGTTTTTTATACATATTTACCTCGGCTGCGTTTGTCTGTTTCTCTCTTACTGCTCCCCCGTTCTCTCTGTTCTCTCACCTTCTTTCGCCCCCTCTGTCAGTTACACTTTCTCTCGACTGACCTCTTCCTCGCACTTCCACTCACTCACTCTCTGTTTCTCCCCTTCTCACTTCCTCCCGTTTGGCTAGTAGTGGGGTCTTTTCTTGCTCACTCACGCCGGACGGTCTGTATATCGATCGCTCATGAAATCCACCCAGCTTATGCTGACCGGATAACCATGTTGCTTGTTTTTTTCCTATCTTCGGTTTGCTTTTATCCTTCTATGTTGTTCACTTGTCTCACTCGCTTTACGCGATTCACTTGTCCCAATAGCTTTTTTTAGTTATTGCTCGCACCAACCTGAGGTATATGATTTTTAATGCGATGAAATATCAATGATGGTTGGCAAATCACTGACGAGGGACTAATTTTATCATATGTAACCCATGTGCAGCCACGCAGTATTCTTCTTTCTTCTCATGTTTTATATATATATATATATACGATATTAACAAATGGAAACTATATTTATAAAATCATTTCTATTTTATTATACATATTTCAAGGATACCATGTTAAATTATGGTATGCTTTCATCAGACAAAATACAATATATACCAGTTTTATAAATAAACATTGACGTACCCTTTCAAAATGCAACCGTTACTTTTGGAAGACATCAAGGATAGAGGATTTGTTTATTTTAGTAAGTCGTTGTGTTAAGGAGAAGGAAAAAGACGGAGAGAGAGAAAAACCGCTATCTAGCCTATTATGGGACCTAAAACGAGATAATGTTGAATATTCGCTGATTTGGAATATTATTTCAAAAGCTACTCCTTTTAATTCCTCTTCAGAAAATTGCGATCTTTGTATAGAGGAAATATTCTTTATATTAAAGACCAAAAATTCCCTAAATTTAAGGAATAATTTATTCAGTTGCTGCAGGCATAGATTGAACTCAACGTTTAAATATAAATATAAATTTAAAATGTAGTATAATTAATTAAGTAATTTGGTTAATATATGAAACCTGTCGATAAATCATTAGATTCCTTCACCTTTTTCATTTTCTTTGGTTAAGTACTCAAGTATAAATACATTTTCTTCCTAAATATAAATATAAATATAATAAACTATTCTAGAGAAATATATTGAGAGCTCTTGAAAGGAGAAAATATTTCCTATTTCTTATATTTTTTATATTTTCATATTTTTCATATTTTTTTACTTTTTATATTTTTTTAAATATTTTATTTATTTATTTATTTATTTATTTATTTATTTTTTATTTATTTATTTATATATTTATTTATTTTTTTATTTTTTTTATTAGGTTTGTTTTTATTTTTTATTTTTTATTAGGTTTGTTTTTATTCTGATAGCTTCTCATAATTTTCGAACGTTTATCCTTTCAATATCTTGAGTAAAATATACGTAAGATAAATTTTTATACTATTAAACATATTATTTTAACTTAAAATATTCTATAATATTTTAAAATATTTTAATATTTTAATATTTTAGAATTCTTTTGTTTTTTAAGTTATATTGATATCATTATATTTCCAAAATATAATCCTTTTGTATTTTATGTACTCAATTATACTATGTAATATATTGATGTATACTTATCTCTATACGACTATGTATATGTGTGTATTAACATACATATACATGTGTTATATGCATTTTTATGAATATATGTCTGTCTGTATATATGCATGAGTGACGCGTGTCTACCAATTGGGTGAGGATGCACACACATGTTTATATATGTATATGTAAGAATTGTGTGTGTACATGTACATGTGTGTACATGTACATGTGTACCCATACAATTTGATTGCAGATAGGCATAATTTAACAGCCATAAATGCATGAAAGTTAATCCTATATATTTATATATATATACTAAAATTTTTTATTTAATAACACAAGGGATGTATAACATTAATAAAAAAATCATTTATGCTTTGTATGTATATATTATATGCGGGAGTAGATATAATGTGTATTTTCTGAGTGTGTATATATATATATTTATGTGTATTTTTGCGTATATGTACGTGCTATATGATAGGTAATTTCTCTAGCAATATATATATTTCGTAATGTTTAAATTCCAATTTTTAATATATTGATCTCAATTTTTAAACTAAATATCTAATCATAGTTAAACAATGATTAATTTCTCATATTATATATGTATATTCCATTCATGAATATTAATATTTCTAATTTTATTTATTCATTTCATCTCAATTGTTAACTTAACTTAATATGACATAACTTAAGGTTTTCGTTCTCTCCCCCTCTCTCTATCTCTATATTTCTCTCTCTTGATTTTTTCTCTCTGTCTGGTGGTTTGATATCTCTCTCTTGTTTTTCTCTGTTTTCTTTTTTTCTTTTTTCTTTCTTCTTTTTCTTTATTTATCTCTCCCTTTCTTTCTCTACTTTTCTCTCTCTCGGTTTTTCTCTCTCTCCGTCTTTTTCCTTCTCCTTAACACAACGACTTACTAAAATAAACAAATCCACTATTCTTGATGTCTTCCAAAAGTAACGGTTGCATTTTGAAAGGGTACGTCAATGTTTATTTATAAAACTGGTATATATTGTATTTTGTCTGATGAAAGCATACCATAATTTAACATGGTATCCTTGAAATATGTATAATAAAATAGATATGGTTTTATAAATATAGTTTCCATTTCTTAATATCGTATATTTACTCCAAATACTTGTCGAGTGCTTTATATCAGTTATAAAAATATTTGCTTGTTGTATCCCAACAATTTAAATAGAACTTTTGCATATATATATATATATATATATATATATATATATATATATATATATATATATATATATATATATATATATATATATATTTATCCTGAGTCAGTTTTCTCGTTGCTTTGGTCCCTGCGGCTGGTCGCAATCTTCAATTTGCAAAGCTGTCTAAACGTAATGTTATTACTCTAAGGTAAAATACCTTATTGAGTGCTTAGCTGACATTCCGATTGTTTTCGTTAGCTTAGCTGCAGCCGGAGCTTCGATTATGCTGTACTTCCATTTGTATATGATATGTATATACACACTCTCCTTACTATCCTTGCATTCATATTTCTCCTTGCTCCCCTTTTCTCATTGTATTTGTATATAAACAAGTAGATAGATACAAGGAGAAAGGGAGAGCAAGGAGTAAAGGAGAGCAAGGAGAACAAAGATAAAAGGAGAGCAAGCAGAGCAATAATAAAAGGAGAGCAAGGGGATCAAGGATAAAGGAGTACAAGGAGAGCAATAAGGAAAGGATAGCAAGGGGAGCAATGAGAAAAGGAGAGCCAGGAAAGCAAGGATAAAAGGAGAGCAAGGAGAGCAATGAGAAAAGGAGAGCAAGTAGAGCAAGGAGAGCCATGAGTAAAGGAGAGCAAAGAGAGCAAGTAGAGCAAGGAGAGCAATGAGCGAAAGGAGAAAAGGAGAGCAAGGAGAGCAAGGAGAACAAGGAGAGCAAAGAGAGCAAGGAGAACAAGGAGAACAAGGAGAGCAAGAAGAACAAGGAGAGAAATGAGAAAAGGAGAGCAAGGAGAGGAAGGAGAAAAGGAGAGCAATGAGGGGAAGGAGAAAAGGAGAGCAAGGAGAACAAGGTTAAAAGGGGAGTAAGGAGAAAAGGAGAGCAAAGAGAGGTTAAGGCAAATATTGCTCAAGTTATGCTGGAAGCAGACAAATGTGAAGAAGCGGAAGTAGAAAACAATCAACTGAAGAGATACATTCTGCACCAAAATGACTTTTCTTCCTTTACAAACATCGAGTTTTCTATCAGCACCGATTTCCTCGACAAAGACCCTTCAACATGGAAAGAAGGTCCTGGTTACAAAAGTGGACTTGAAAAACTTGAGAAGACAGTTGTGAATGATGTAGCAGAAAGAGGTGTCAAACTCATTCAGGATTACAATAACATTCTCACAAAAGATGAAACTGAGAAACAATTTGTTTTACAGATCGTTACCAAAAACCGTAAAACCAACTGCTACTAAATCCTCTCATGCAAAAATAATTGTTTCTACAAGGCCAGCAATTACCTCAGTGTATTACTGGTACTTTATTTCATCGACCCCGTAAGGATGAAAGGCAAAGTTAACCTCGGGGGGAGTTGAACCCAGACCGTAATGGGCCGTAACTCAATGCTGCAAAGCATGGCGTCCGACCCTCTACCAATACTGTCAATCCACCAAAGTTTTGTGGTTTATTAAGAAAATCTCATATTTTAAAAGTTTGTTGAGATCAAAGTAAGTGAATTTGTCACCACTTTAAAACAGTAGCTTACGGTCATCAAAATGCTTTTAATTAAGCATAAAGTGTATTGCAAAATACATTATATATACATCCATATTGCTATTTCAGAGCTCCAATTCTAATTTTTAATTTCTGCCTGACCAACAACCGCTCCGCATAATCAGCTCCTGATTATTTACTATAAGAATATAACATCAGTGATCTCGGTAGACAGGAGGGGTAGTTAGCCTTGATAAGCTTCAACCAAAGCGAAACAAGACCTTATCGGCTTATCTCCCCTGTTTGCTGAGATCAAAGTAAGTGAATTTGTCACTACTTTAAAACAATAGCTTACGGTCTTCAAAATGCTTTTAATTAAGCATAAAGTGTATTGCAAAATACATTATATATACATCCATATATATATTGCTATTTCAGAGCTCCAATTCTAATTTATATATATATATATATATATATATATATATATATATACACATATATATATATATACATATACATATATATATATATACATATATATATATATACATATATATATATATATATATATATATATATATATATATATATATATATATATATATATATATATATATATATAATGTATAAAAATCAATACAATATAATTACCTCATTACCAGAGGTTCACCGAATGAGACGAATACGAAAGAAACGTCTTCATTCGTTCGTCAGACGAGGCAATATAAAACATGGCTAAATACTTGGAAAGTCTCATCAAGAAAAGCAAAAAAAATTATATAAATATAGACAAATGAATTACAATAGCCATATGAAATATATAAAAATCTTTCAAGAAATATAGTTAGGTGTATGTATATGTATGTATATACGCTCGCAGTTGTACATATATGTGTATGTACAAATGTATACGTATAGTGAAAAAGTGTGCATAAATATATGTGTTAGGGCTAGTGTATCTGTGTATCTGTAAACTACAGACAGACATGATGTGGTTTTCTGTTTGGCAGGTACACAGAAATAGGGTAATAGATACATTATAAGAATATGAAGGCACGCGTATAAACACACACACACGCGCGTACACTTATATGCGGAAGTAAAAGAGGTAAGGGGGTGTAATAATTAAAAGAAAGTATCATTCTCGATATATTTATAAAAATGGAACAATAATTTAGAAAGAAAAAATTAAAGAAAAGAAGACAAACAAGGTGCACGCGTACACACACACGTATATCTACAAGAAACGTATATCTATAAAAAAAAAAAATATATACACGCAAAAAACGTGCAGACAAAAGCGTATGCAAGCACATCTACACACACAGGATACACATATATACGCATATACGCCTCGCCCCATGTATACCTAATCACGCGCACGCACGCGACTGTATACACACTCGCACACACACGCACACAAAAAACACAAAAATATACATGCTTATATACACACGTACACTTACACATCCATACATTCGATACGTACACACACACACACACACACACACACACACACACACACACACACACACACACACACACACACTCACGCATATTGACCTGTTTGTATGCACACGCATAAAAATGAGGATGTAAAAAAAGGAAGAAAAAAACAAAACCAAAAAACATAGATGTAAACACGGATATAAAGACACATATACATACACATAATATTTACTTGCTATACCTTATAGCGTGGAAATAGGGCTGTCTGAAGATTCATTTCTTTCCATTGGAAATTCGTTGGATTTCCAATCTTTCGGAATGATGAAACCGTCGGTAACAGCATCTGAACAGGTGATTATTTAATCATTTTTTAATTTATTTAGAAAATTGTTTAATAACCGTTTGTTTCGCTACTTTTATATTGTTCTGGTATCTCGAATTAGTGCCATTGAACCACATGTATTATAAACAACTTGAATATTTCTACAAGTACATTGTACCTGTTGAAGTATCCATCCACTTCTATAATTTATTCTCCTTACGTAGAGAACAAAACGTTGAATAATGCCTCTAATTTTAGTGGCAATTCGACATGTTTATAATATCCAGCTTTTATCAGCGACCTGATTTGCGTGTGTGTCACTTTAACGGCTTGACCGCATGCGTTGGGCAGGGAGCATAATATTTACTTGCTATACCTTATAGCGTGGAAATAGGGCTGTCTGAAGATTCATTTCTTTCCATTGGAAATTCGTTGGATTTCCAATCTTTCGGAATGATGAAACCGTCGGTAACAGCATCTGAACAGGTGATTATTTAATCATTTTTTAATTTATTTAGAAAATTGTTTAATAACCGTTTGTTTCGCTACTTTTATATTGTTCTGGTATCTCGAATTAGTGCCATTGAACCACATGTATTATAAACAACTTGAATATTTCTACAAGTACATTGTACCTGTTGAAGTATCCATCCACTTCTATAATTTATTCTCCTTACGTAGAGAACAAAACGTTGAATAATGCCGCTAATTTTAGTGGCAATTCGACATGTTTATAATATCCAGCTTTTATCAGCGACCTGATTTGTTGTGTGTCACTTTAACGGCTTGACCGCATGCGTTGGGCAGGGAGCATAATATTTACTTGCTATACCTTATAGCGTGGAAATAGGGCTGTCTGAAGATTCATTTCTTTCCATTGGAAATTCGTTGGATTTCCAATCTTTCGGAATGATGAAACCGTCGGTAACAGCATCTGAACAGGTGATTATTTAATCATTTTTTAATTTATTTAGAAAATTGTTTAATAACCGTTTGTTTCGCTACTTTTATATTGTTCTGGTATCTCGAATTAGTGCCATTGAACCACATGTATTATAAACAACTTGAATATTTCTACAAGTACATTGTACCTGTTGAAGTATCCATCCACTTCTATAATTTATTCTCCTTACGTAGAGAACAAAACGTTGAATAATGCCGCTAATTTTAGTGGCAATTCGACATGTTTATAATATCCAGCTTTTATCAGCGACCTGATTTGCGTGTGTGTCACTTTAACGGCTTGACCGCATGCGTTGGGCAGGGAGCATAATATTTACTTGCTATACCTTATAGCGTGGAAATAGGGCTGTCTGAAGATTCATTTCTTTCCATTGGAAATTCGTTGGATTTCCAATCTTTCGGAATGATGAAACCGTCGGTAACAGCATCTGAACAGGTGATTATTTAATCATTTTTTAATTTATTTAGAAAATTGTTTAATAACCGTTTGTTTCGCTACTTTTATATTGTTCTGGTATCTCGAATTAGTGCCATTGAACCACATATATTATAAACAACTTGAATATTTCTACAAGTACATTGTACCTGTTGAAGTATCCATCCACTTCTATAATTTATTCTCCTTACGTAGAGAACAAAACGTTGAATAATGCCGCTAATTTTAGTGGCAATTCGACATGTTTATAATATCCAGCTTTTATCAGCGACCTGATTTGCGTGTGTGTCACTTTAACGGCTTGACCGCATGCGTTGGGCAGGGAGCATAATATTTACTTGCTATACCTTATAGCGTGGAAATAGGGCTGTCTGAAGATTCATTTCTTTCCATTGGAAATTCGTTGGATTTCCAATCTTTCGGAATGATGAAACCGTCGGTAACAGCATCTGAACAGGTGATTATTTAATCATTTTTTAATTTATTTAGAAAATTGTTTAATAACCGTTTGTTTCGCTACTTTTATATTGTTCTGGTATCTCGAATTAGTGCCATTGAACCACATGTATTATAAACAACTTGAATATTTCTACAAGTACATTGTACCTGTTGAAGTATCCATCCACTTCTATAATTTATTCTCCTTACGTAGAGAACAAAACGTTGAATAATGCCGCTAATTTTAGTGGCAATTCGACATGTTTATAATATCCAGCTTTTATCAGCGACCTGATTTGTTGTGTGTCACTTTAACGGCTTGACCGCATGCGTTGGGCAGGGAGCATAATATTTACTTGCTATACCTTATAGCGTGGAAATAGGGCTGTCTGAAGATTCATTTCTTTCCATTGGAAATTCGTTGGATTTCCAATCTTTCGGAATGATGAAACCGTCGGTAACAGCATCTGAACAGGTGATTATTTAATCATTTTTTAATTTATTTAGAAAATTGTTTAATAACCGTTTGTTTCGCTACTTTTATATTGTTCTGGTATCTCGAATTAGTGCCATTGAACCACATGTATTATAAACAACTTGAATATTTCTACAAGTACATTGTACCTGTTGAAGTATCCATCCACTTCTATAATTTATTCTCCTTACGTAGAGAACAAAACGTTGAATAATGCCGCTAATTTTAGTGGCAATTCGACATGTTTATAATATCCAGCTTTTATCAGCGACCTGATTTGCGTGTGTGTCACTTTAACGGCTTGACCGCATGCGTTGGGCAGGGAGCATAATATTTACTTGCTATACCTTATAGCGTGGAAATAGGGCTGTCTGAAGATTCATTTCTTTCCATTGGAAATTCGTTGGATTTCCAATCTTTCGGAATGATGAAACCGTCGGTAACAGCATCTGAACAGGTGATTATTTAATCATTTTTTAATTTATTTAGAAAATTGTTTAATAACCGTTTGTTTCGCTACTTTTATATTGTTCTGGTATCTCGAATTAGTGCCATTGAACCACATGTATTATAAACAACTTGAATATTTCTACAAGTACATTGTACCTGTTGAAGTATCCATCCACTTCTATAATTTATTCTCCTTACGTAGAGAACAAAACGTTGAATAATGCCGCTAATTTTAGTGGCAATTCGACATGTTTATAATATCCAGCTTTTATCAGCGACCTGATTTGCGTGTGTGTCACTTTAACGGCTTGACCGCATGCGTTGGGCAGGGAGCATAATATTTACTTGCTATACCTTATAGCGTGGAAATAGGGCTGTCTGAAGATTCATTTCTTTCCATTGGAAATTCGTTGGATTTCCAATCTTTCGGAATGATGAAACCGTCGGTAACAGCATCTGAACAGGTGATTATTTAATCATTTTTTAATTTATTTAGAAAATTGTTTAATAACCGTTTGTTTCGCTACTTTTACACATATATATATATATATATATATACACGCACGCACGCGCACATACGGAGGCGCTCATGTACATATATAGAAAGTATACACACATTAAGGCGTTCAGACACATAGATACAGGGTGTAAAAAACTTGTGGATAAGTAAGTACAAATATAAAATTATAAGATTGGCTGCGAAAAAAAAAAAAAAAAAAAAAAAAATATCTGGAGTGGAAAACGCAAGTGACTAGTCTAATCAGTTAGTGAAGAAAATAGGGAAGTAAAAAGTGGAAAGTGAAGATATTAGGTAAGTGAATCGGAGAATAAAGGGGGGGGGGGTATTGGTGGATGTGAAGTAAAAATAAAAATAAAAATAAAAATAAAAATAAAAATAAAAATAAAAATAAAAATAAAAATAAAAATAAAAATAAAAATAAAAATAAAAATAAAAATAAAAATAAAAATAAAAATAAAAATAAAAATAAAAATAAAAATAAATAAAAATAAAAATAAAAATAAAAATAAAAATAAAAATAAAAATAAAAATAAAAATGAAATTAATAATAAGGTTAAAAATGAAAGTAAATCAGAAAGGGTAGTTATAAAGAGAATAATAAGAGTTTATGGAGGATAAGTATCTGAAAGTGTGTTAAGTTTATATGAGCTGGAAAGCAGGTGTGATTTCATGTGTGGGAAACTGGTGAAAATTTCAGTTGTAAATCTTTTCTCTGGATGTCGAAAATTTCTGTTGTAAATCTTTTTTCTGGATGTCGAAAGGATGCGACATGTGAGTAATAATGCATTTTGAATTTGTCTTGCGTCATACCCACATATCGTTCACTGGTGGCTGGATGGTTGTTGCTGATGGTTGTCACTTTAGCCGCATATACAATGGCTTTGGTGTTGCATTTACCTTGTAATGGGCATTCACTTTTGATTCTACAGGAGCAATTTTGATGTTCTCTAGGTGATTTTTTGTTGATGATATTAGGATTTTCTTTCGTATTCGTCTCATTCGGGAAACCTCTGGTAATGAGGTAATTATATTGTATTGATTTTTATACATTAAATTTTGCTCTGGTACTTACATAGAGCACTCTTCACTTCTATGACCTTTTCTGTTTTCAACGGAAATTTCAATACTTATATATATATATATATATATATATATATATATATATATATATATATATATATATATATATATATATATATATATATATTGTGATACTTGGGGAGGGTCATATTTGTGTAATATTGCCAGAATTAATAACAGAACACACGTATAACAATATTTGTTTCGACACACGATTTCATATAAAAAACCTCACAAAACTATATATATATATATATATATATATATATATATATATATATATATATATACACACATATATATATATATATTAAAAAGTTAAACAAGATTCAATGAGTACATCAAAGCATGAATTTTACAATAGATTGGAAGCACTCTACACAAAAATATTTTCCAGAGTTATTAATCTTAAAATACAAATATTAATAAAATAGATGTTCTTGTGATCAATTAAATTTTATTATACATATTTCAGAGGTACAACAGTACGTCCTCATCAGATAAAATAAAATGATACATGACATACCCTGAGATGTTAAATGGTTAAGATTTAATCAAGGTAGTGATTAACTTATGAGAAAACTCAACATTTATACCCTAATAATGAGAACATGCGAAAACGTAATAGAATCAACAGAGAAGGTATGAGTAAGAAAAACATTGCTTTAATGTAACAGTTATAGAGTTTTTAAAATCTGGGATACTACAAATTAGGATTATAGAGGAAGACGTCTCTGGAGTTATAATTTTATTACAGTGTTTGGCTTGAGAAAGCAACCGATAGATAATTATATAGATGATAAGAAAAACCATAAATTCATCCAGATGGACAAAACAAACTACTAATTCTTCCATAACACCCAACCTACTAAATAAGGCTCTATCGTACGCTTATAAGCATACTGATGTAACCACGGATGAAATTGATATCATACTAACAGCCAGAAGAACTCCTATTAACTTCAACAATGAGTATTGGACCCGCTCAGATAGAAATAGAAACTTTGATATTACTATGGGGGCATCCGATTCTGCGCAAATCACAGATCTTCTGGGAATTATCATATTAAATATGATAATAGAAAACTGCCGGAGATTACCGGTGGTTTATATAGGGACGACATTTTATTTACGGTGGTCAAACACAACAATATTGAACTAAATAGAGTAAAGAAAAGTATAATAGAATTCTTTAAAATGTATGACCTTAAGTTAGAAGTAGAAAATGGTACCAAAATAGTTAATTTCCTAGATGTTTCGTTTAACTTAAACTCTGGCTTTTATTACCCTTTTCATAAGCCCAATGAAAACTTAAACTATGTTAGTTACTACTCCAATCACCCTAAATCTGTAAAAAAAGCTATAGTAAATAGTGTGCAAAAACGCATTAATAGAATATCAGCCAATAAAGCAATATTTGATGATAATGCAGCATACTACAATGACGCGTTAAAAAGAGCAGGATATGAGAATAATATAGAATATGTAGATAATAATATTCTAAGTTTTAATCCTGATAAAAATAACGGCATATATAAACGAAACGCTAATAATTATAATTCAAACACCCATACGGCAAACAAATGGAGGAAAAAAACTAGAACTAAATCAGTCATATGGTTTGCCCCCCCCCCCCCCCCCCCCCGCGCTTCGGTAGCAGTTAGAACATCAATTGTAAACCTACTCTTTAAAGCTTTGGACAGCTCTTTCCCTAGTCAACATAAATACCATTCCATTTTTAATAGACACACTATTAAATTATCTTATTCTACAACTATGAATATGGCCCAAGACATTGCTAAATTAAACAGTAAAATTCTAAAGCAGAATCAGCATAATGATCTTAATAATAGTGTTAACATAAATAATAATAAACCAAAATGTAATTGTAGAAATAAAATTGATTGCCCTCTGCAAAATAATTGTTTGGATAGTAATTTGGTGTATAATGCACCGTAAAAACTGATTACAACACATACAACTACATAGGATCGACTTCTACATTTAAAGCTAGATTTGCGAATCATAAATGCTCTTTTTCGAATTCCAATAGGAAATCATCCACTTCTTTATCACAGCTTATATGGTCATTAAAAGATAAGAATTTAAAATACTCCATATTTTGGACGAAACTTCGTAATAGTGGAGTTTACCGCAACTCAAGTATATCAAGTAACCGCGCGTTTTGTACAATGGAGACCCTTTTGATTATTAATAATTATGAGACCTTAATTAACAAAAAAAGTGAATTATTCTCAAACTGCCTTCATAAAGCCTTGTCTACATTCCAAGCCTCGCATAAGATCAGGAAAAAACAATAAGCAACCAAACTTAGTTTTTAGACGTACATCATCAATAGTTGAAAACCTTAATAGCTTATAAAACTTTAATATTGCTTTATATTATAACCATCTATAAAGGAAATAACTGTTTCTATTTTAAACACAAGGCCAGCAATTAACCAGTACATTACTGGTACTTTATTTTATCGACCCCGTAAGGATGAAAGGCAAAGTTAAACGTTTGAATGAATGATATTTGTTTAATAACATGCTGGCACGTTGATATACATAAAATATGTTTTTTTGAATATTATTAACTTTGATCCATATCATTATTTCTCTATCTTTATTTTTCTATCTCTGTTTTAAATATAGTTTAAATATCCAACCTGTAAGTTTTTACTGACCTTATTTTGAACTGTTGATCATTCATGCGTTTACACTTTTTAAAAATATATATGTATGTATTCAACTTATGCATGTTTGAATCTATTATCTAAGATTATAATCGTTATCATTTACCAAAAGCATACTGTCTCATTAATACTTGGTATATCTCTCTATACGTAATTTTTGCAAATATGTTTATATTGTATAATAACTTAATCATATTAATAGTTAGGTATATCTCTGCATTTAGTTTTTTGCATCAATATTTATAATGTATAATAACTTAATCATAATTATTGTTTCGGTATAGCGCTATATATAGTTTGTGAATATATATATATTGTACAATAACATAATCATTATTTAGAGTTCATTCTTCCCTTGAAGGTAGAACTAATATAGTAATTTAATATAATATAATAAATATTAATTTATTACGATAAATGGACCCCCCCCCCACGCGCACACACACACACACACACACACACACACACACACACACACACACACACACACACACACACACACACACACATATAGCTGAAAGCTCTGCGTAAATATTATACTTTAGACAATGTATCTACTTGACAATAAATTCCTTGATATTTGTAACAGTAAGTACTTCATAAATTATACATACCGAAAATGTTGACACTGGTATAAGTAATCTTTCTTTTGCGGGCCTAGTAAATCCTTTAAATTTGTTTTCATAAAACTTAGAATTTTAGAAATGTAACACATTTTAAATTTTTATAAAATTTATAAAATTAATATAAATAACCATCAACTTTTAAATCCTAAAATTTTGATTCTTCACCCTAAAATAACATAAATTAAATATTAAATATTTTGAAATTTAACCGCTAAGTCTATATGTGAAATTTTTTTTGCATAAATTACTCCCCTTTATCTCTCCCTCTCTTTAATTATCTTTCGGTTGCTTTCTCAAACCAAAAATTGTAATAAAATTATAACTCCAGAGACGTCTTCCTTTATAATCCTAATTTGTAGTATCCCAGATTTTAAAAACTCTATAACTGTTACATTAAAGCAATGTTTTTCTTACTCATACCTACGGATTGACATGATGGCGGGGAGGCGCGTGGCCTTGTGGTTACAAAGCTGGATTCACAATCGTGAGGTTGTGAGTTCGATTCCCGGCTCGAGCAAGGTATTTTATTTCAGGTTGTCCCTATTCACACAGTTGCAGAATTGATTTGCAGCGTGATTGGTACCAAGCGGTACCCGCCTTTGACTTTCCCTTAAGTGACATCGGTGGCATGGAGACGAGAGACAGGTATGCATGGGGCATTGCTGGTCTTCCACAATTCTGGCTCGGTAGGTAACTTTCTTGGTGCAAAACCTATGGTCATTCGTGACTGAATTGGGTCTTTACTTTTTTAATATATACGTGTATAATACGTACATATTTTATATTTTGCTTTGATACATAAATAGTTTCTAGAAGATAGACACATGTTTATCTATTTGAGTGTGTTATGTGTGTTTATCCTTAATCATTCAGCTTGTTCTGAATAAATCCTCTTATATGTATTCTTACAAGTAGGTTTACATTTCAGAGCATCTATGTATCTGGTTGATGTGTGTAAATCAGCATGTGGCTATGTTTGCGTCAACTAAACAATGTACTTATGTCCATGCACATATACATGTATGTGTATGTACATGTTGAATATATATGTACATGTATGAGTTTATGAAAATTTGTATGCAGGCTTATGCAAACACACACACGCACACACACACATACAAATATACACATACATGTCTGTGTTTGTAAATGTGACTGTATATATATATATATATATATATATATATAGAGAGAGAGAGAGAGAGAGAGATTAAAAAAAGTAGAATTGACTGTTGCAGCATATGTACAAACTGTATATCACAACTAACCCCCCCCCATACACACACATACACACACACATATATATATAATATATATATATACACACATACACACACACACATACACAAATATATATATATATACATATATATGCTTGAGTATGTGCAAATGTGTGCAATGATCATTTTCCATCTAGTTCTTATGTGGCTAACTGAACAATACGCTTAAAATAGTTATAACTACCAAAATGACCCGGCGTTGCTCGGGATTTGTTCTAGGGTTCTTATATATTTGATATATATTTATGTTTATTGAGCCTCGTGAAATGAATACGTTTGTTTATATTTTGTTATTGTGTATGCAAAAACACACACACACACACACACACACACACACACACACACACACACACACACACACACACACACACACACACACACACACACACACACACACACACACACACACACACACACACACACACACACAGCGTCATAATGTCGTAATGCAGACAGCCAGACATATTATAAGGGCGCAACGCTATATCTATGTATCTATCTAAAAAGAAAGACTAAGAATTATAGAGAGAGATCGCTAAATCGCCTAATGGTGTCTTGAGGGCATTGAACATTTGAAATTCCTTTTTCTCAAATTTGAAATTCCTTTGTCCTACAGGAACATAAGTATTATATGTGTAAAGTTTGAAAACAATCGGTTGGGTGGTTCGCGAATTTTAGGGAGCTGACAGACAGACAGACAAACAGACATTCTCTGTTTTAGATATATAGACTAGCAGAAAACCACCCGCCGGGTGGTTTTCTGCTAGTATATATATATATTACACACACAGAAATGTATATATATTTCTGTGTGTATATATATATATATTACACTCACAGAAATGTATATATATTTCTGTGTGTATATATATATTTCTGTGTGTGTATATATATATTACACACACACAGAAATGTATATATGTTTCTGTAGCACTCCTCAATTCCTCCCTCTCTCCCTCCCGCTATCCCCCTCTTGTAGTCTGTCTCTTTCTTTCACTCTCACTCTCTCTCTACGCGTGCGCAAAAAACATTCGCACGCGCGCACGTGTTTTAGCGTCTATTCACTCTCTCTCTCTCCCTCTCTCCCTCCCGCTATCCCCTCTCGCAGTCTGTCTCTTTCTTTCACTCTCACTCTCTCTCTACGCGTGCGCAAAAAACATTCGCACGCGCGCACGTGTTTCCACTGTCGGAGAGACAGGCAGAGAAATTGCTGGTTATATATTATAAGGAGATTACTACGAACGCTTAGCCGCAAGAAGGCATTTCTCAACTTCCGCCATTTTACTCAAACATTATTGCAAGCTTCAAAAAACTCTATTAATCAGATGGTAGATTGTGCTTGTGTGTGTGAGTGAGAGAGTATGTGTATGTGTGCGTGCGTGTGTGTGTGTATGTGCGTCTCTGTGTGTGTGTGTGTGTGTATATATGTGTGTGAGTGTGCGTGTGTATGTGCGTCTGTATGTCTGTGTGTGTATATGTGTGTGTGTGACGTTGGCCTGTGAACCTTCCGAAGCCTGAGGCTCGCTATACAGTTCACTATAGATACAAAAGCCATTGATCTTAACATTTTTTCTAATAGGCAGGAACGAGAATGTCCCTAATGAAGACATTATAGTTACACTACACCATCTATGACATGATAGTTATCTATTGCACGTAACAGCGTTTTTCTTTCCCTTTTCTAACAAGATTACTTTCTACCAAACTCCTTTCCTACAGATCTCCCTACATAACCACCGTTCTTTTGTACGTACACATACTATATATATATATATATATATATACCACACACCTAAATATATACACATATTTATGCACACACACACACACACACACACACACACACACACACACACACACACACACACACACACACACACACACACACACATATGTATATATATTTATATATAAAGTTGGCATATTGACACGTCTTCATACTAAAAATGTGTAAATATGTATAAATATTTACTTAGTCTCCGTTACCACTATACTGTATATATATACAGTTATTATTTTATCTATAACGATCTGAGTTCAAATCCCGCCGAGGTTGACTTTGCCTTTCATCCTTACGGGGTCGATAAAATAAAGTACCAGTAATGAACTGGGTGATTGCTGGCCTTGTGCCTAAAGTAGAAACAATTATTTTATCTATATGTATGCATATATTTACGTACATAAATATATATATATATATATGCATATATACACATACACACACTCACACACACGCACGCACACGCACACATATATGTATATAAACATTTAGTTTAGTATTGGCGAGCAGGAGAATGAGTAGTCAATACTATAGTAAAGATCAACAGATTATTGTGGCTGATCCAGTACTTTGTTACACTTGAGTTTCTTCTGTGTGCTAGACGTTCAGCAGACAGTAACAGATTCTGGTTCACATGTGGAAGTTATCATTTGCATGGCCGTCTAACAATTGTTCCAAGAAACATATTAGCATACAAACGAAACTACTTTATACCTAGAAGGGCAAAATGGGATTCCTCCGAAGGGTCTTTGAGTATCGTTACACGATAAAGTGCGGTACTCGGAGATCAGTGAGTCGCTCCAGGTAGAGCCACTACGCCTAATTGAGAGATCACAGCTCCGATACTATGGGCATGTGGTTAGAATGTCTCAGGAAAGAATCACTGGACAGATTGTACAAGCAAAATCAACCGGCAAGATACCCAGTGCTAGACCCCA
>OZ024741.1:150230603-150248103 GCA_964016885.1 Eledone cirrhosa
CTTATTTTCCCGCAACCTTATTGTTTTCTAGAATTGCTTTATTCTTTAAACAAGTATCCTCTCTATATTCTGTGGCGTCACTTTTATTTACAGAAAGCTATTTTCTATTTCTTTATTTCTATTATCTTTTTATGTTTTATGTAAGAGAACTAACTGCCTTTTATCCTCCTTTCTTGCTAATTTCTCTTTCTATTTACACTTTACTCATTGGTTCTTTTACTTGCTAGAGTTAGTAGACTGCGGCCATGCAGGACCAACACATTATTGTCATACTTCATTTTTTTTCCCTTTCAAGAAACACACCTGTTGTTGCTGCTGTTGTTGTTGCTGTTGTTGCTGTGGCTGTTGTTGTAATTATTGCTATCGTTGTTGTTGTTGTTATTGCTGCTGTTGTTGTTGTTTTTGTTATTGTTGCTGCTGTTGTTGGCCTAATATCAACTCAAACTTATTCATTCATTTCATAAGATGGTTGCGAAGTTTGTTCCACAAACACGTGATGTCTGCTTCAGCTTTACTATCTAGCATCTTAAGCAAGTGTCTTCAACTACAAATTTGTGTCAACCAATTTTCATTGGTAGACAGAATCCAAGGAGAATCTCGTTGTCAGAGGGACGACCGTTTGTGTTCATGTTATGGTGGACTTAGTCTCGCAGTTTAACACCACTACTGGGTATTTAACAGAGTTCCCTCAGTTGCAGTCATATATATATATATATCTGTACGTATTCTATTTGAGTGTGCATGCAGATGCATGAATATATATATATATATATATATATATATATATATATATATATATATATATATATATGTATAACAAAAAGTTATTACTCTACATGGCTGGATACAATAAATGTAACCTGAGTTTTTCGAATATTAATAATAATATTCGATTCGTTTGCAATTATGCAAACAAGCCTCTTTTAAGACATGGCTTAAAAGAGGCTCTTTTGCATAATTGCAAACGATTCGAATATTATTATTAATATTCGGAAAACTCAGATTACATTTACATACACACACACACACACACACACACACACACACACACACACATATATAGTCTAAGTCAGTGTTGTAGCATAGGTACAAACTTTATTTGCATGTTACAACGTGCTTCGATATCTATTTACAGACTGCACACTACAGCCATAATACTGGAATACAAATCTAACCAAACCGATCTCGTAACAGCATCGAGTGCTTCGAACGGCGCACCACCTGATGTTACACACATAACTTACACAGACACACACACACACACACACACACACAAATACACCCCCCCCCCCCACACACACATACATATATATATATATATAAAATACATTTTTTCCAATTCCAACCCACCCGTCCCCTCAATCTATCTTATTCCTCATTGTTTCTTCTGATGAAGGACTAGCGTCCGAAACGTTAAAACCCTCTTCCTGCTATATCAAGCGTTAACCTAATATATCCATTCCATATAGTGTACCGATTGTGTTGTTATTTCTGTTTACCTTTTACATACATATATATATACATATATATATATACATACATATATATATATATATATATATATATATATATATATATATATATATATATATATATATATATATATATATATATATATATATATATATATATAAATGAAGTAACAGGAGGCTGGACTGGTGTAAATCCCTGAAAGGTTTATTATACTATGATCATTTCAATGTCCGGGCTCAATATGAATCCGGTGATATCATCAGGTATTGGAACATAACAAAGGAATATGTAAAAAGCCATGGGTCCGAACAACCATTGATCCGAGATACCAGAGACAGAGAAGGCGGCTGACCAACTAGCTTCACAGCCAGCCGCCCTCAAAGTGTTGGCAACCGAAACACTTCCAGTGAACATCTGGTAAGGGGGCGCAGGCCTATCATGTACTACCACCACTCCGTCAAAGAAGAAGGGGAAGAAAGAAAGAAAGGGAGAAAGAAGTGCAGTGTAAGGGTCAAAATACATTCATGTTAGAAAATGCTGCGAAAAGAATGCTACCCAAAGAATCTATAGTGGGTGTCTGTATGGTCTAATGTGTGAACCGAAGATTGGAACGCTAAACTTATGTTGCGAGTTATAGGATTAAATAAATTAAATTAAAAATATTATCTTGCAAAATGGTAAATTGAAAAATAGAGGTAGCGAGATTTATTTATTTAACGAACTTATGGAGAGAGTCTTATATGAACAAATTTTTTTTAACTCGATAAGCTATTAGGATGGCATATAGAGTAAAGATTTCGATTGGGAGTCCCAGTCAGCACACCCAACATCATGAGTCAGCCAGTCTCGAGGGGTATCGTACAGCGAAAGAAATGGAAATTAATTTTTCCGAGTACTCTAGGAACGTAACTAACTTTGGCCCCGGGATCGCTAGCGGGAACCCCACAATTTCGACAGGCCATCATCTATACCACGAATACTATTAAATCACACATTAGGGGTTTATTTACGTGTCAATAGAGGCAAGATACAGCTAATAGTTGTGCCCAAACCTGGAGTTTGTAGGTACAGGTATAATTTGGCGGCCAAAACAAGCGGCGCGGTGGGACTGGGGCAGAGCAAGCCACTCCGAGTAATTTCATTTAGCGAAAGAGGAGAAATTTATTTTTCCGAGCACTCAAGGAAGGCTGAATTTTCCGAGTGCCCAGATTATTGAAGTTGCATCTTTCGCAAGGGATGAAAAAGTATCCTTACTGCAGTTTCAAAATCCAAAGAATAACCAGGATTGACCATACGGAATGACCAGTTCTATCCAGTGGTGAACCAACAAACCTTAAGAAATATATATATATATATATATATATAAGTAGAAGGGATATTTAATTTGTTGGAAATCCGACAAATATAAATATAAATGTTTATAACTGATTTAGAGCACTTAACAGGATCCTGGAATAAATATTCAATGATATTAAATAAATGGAAACTATATTTATAAAACCATATTTATTTTATTATATATATTTCAAGGGTACCAAAACACTTTGGTACGCTTTATATATATATATATATATATATATATATATATATATATATATATATATATATATATATATATATATATATATATATATATATATATATATATATATAAACAAGGTTTAGCAAATAATGAAAAAGTTTCAAAATAAATTTTAAAAAATTGACTTTACCTACTATGGTTACCTTTACCGATCGGTTTAGAATCCCAAAAATAAACGGAGACCATACGGCCTTCGTTGCAAAGAAAGATTCTCGTCAGAAGGTTCTTTTCATTCGAAGAATATAAAATTCTTGAATTTAAATTACGGACTAGCGCTATCCAAAACTGTTCCGGAGATGAGAGTGAATGAAGTGGAATCAATTTTTTCAAGGGCCGAAGTAAAGATAGAGGCAGAGGGAGGTAGGTCAAATCGGCCGCCACTATCACTAGCAGCAGTCAGAACGACCAAGTTTTTTCTCAACATAGAGGAGAATAGTAATAATAGGATATGTGTTCCTTCACGCACAAGGCGCTAAGGGACGCATGTATTGTCCAACCAAATGCCAATGTGGTTCAATGGCAGGTTAATAAATTAACGAGCCAGAACATATATAAACAATTGATTCCACTTCATTCACTCTCATCTCCGGAACAGTTTTGGATAGCGCTAGTTCGTAATTTAAATTCAAGAATTTTATATTCTTCGAATGAAAAGAACCTTCTGACGAGAATCTTTCTTTGCAACGAAGGCTGTATGGTCTCCGTTTATTTTTGGGATTCTAAACCGATCGGTAAAGGTAACCATAGTAGGTAAAGTCAATTTTTTAAATTTATTTTGAAACTTTTTCGTTATTTGCTAAACCTTGTTTATATATGTTCTGGCTCGTTAATTTATTAACCTGCCATTGAACCACATTGGCATTTGGTTGGACAATACATGCGTCCCTTAGCGCCTTGTGCGTGAAGGAACACATATCCTATTATTACTAATCTCCTCTATGTTGAGAAAAAATTTGGTCGTTCTGACTGCTGCTAGTGATAGCGGCGGCCGATTTGACCTACCTCCCTATGCCTCTATCTTTACTTCGGCCCTTGAAAAAATTGATTCCACTTCATTCACTCTCATCTCCGGAACAGTTTTGGATAGCGCTAGTTCGTAATTTAAATTCAAGAATTTTATATTCTTCGAATGAAAAGAACCTTCTGACGAGAATCTTTCTTTGCAACGAAGGCTGTATGGTCTCCGTTTATTTTTGGGATTCTAAACCGATCGGTAAAGGTAACCATAGTAGGTAAAGTCAATTTTTTAAATTTATTTTGAAACTTTTTCGTTATTTGCTAAACCTTGTTTATATATGTTCTGGCTCGTTAATTTATTAACCTGCCATTGAACCACATTGGCATTTGGTTGGACAATACATGCGTCCCTTAGCGCCTTGTGCGTGAAGGAACACATATCCTATTATTACTATTCTCCTCTATGTTGAGAAAAAATTTGGTCGTTCTGACTGCTGCTAGTGATAGTGGCGGCCGATTTGACCTACCTCCCTATGCCTCTATCTTTACTTCGGCCCTTGAAAAAATTGATTCCACTTCATTCACTCTCATCTCCGGAACAGTTTTGGATAGCGCTAGTTCGTAATTTAAATTCAAGAATTTTATATTCTTCGAATGAAAAGAACCTTCTGACGAGAATCTTTCTTTGCAACGAAGGCTGTATGGTCTCCGTTTATTTTTGGGATTCTAAACCGATCGGTAAAGGTAACCATAGTAGGTAAAGTCAATTTTTAAAAATTTATTTTGAAACTTTTTCATTATTTGCTAAACCTTGTTTATATATGTTCTGGCTCGTTAATTTATTAACCTGCCATTGAACCACATTGGCATTTGGTTGGACAATACATGCGTCCCTTAGTGCCTTGCGCGTGAAGGAACACATATCCTATTATATATATTGAATTGAATTAGTAACTTTTGCCGTATGTTTGAATTCAGAAAATAATCTAATAATAATAGGGTGTATAAGGGCATATGCTCCCAGAAGGGAAAAAAATGGGCATTAACATGCGTGGTAATCGAACTGACACTTCTTATTTTCATGATGTACAAGCCGACTAAATCAACGTGCCTACCAGATTTTCTACGTTAAATTTAGGAGCTATGATTTAATAGCTATACACACACACACACATATATAATATAAACATCACGTATGTAGAAGACGACGGTGGGATTCGAAAAGTGAATTGAATTAATAACTTTCGCCGTATTTTCTGTAGCTAAAATACTAATTCAATATATATATATGTGTGTGTGTGTGTGTGTGTGTGTGTGTGTGTGTGTGTGTGTGTGTGTGTGTGTGTGTGTGTGTGTGTGTGTGTGTGTGTGTGTGCGTAAGTAAATTTTTCAGAATAAGAATAACATCTCAATGAGAAGAGGTCGCTAAAATAATCTCATTCAGAGAAGCAAATAGATATATAATATCTTATACAAAATCGCTGAGGGGCAGATTATTGAAGTAGCATCTTTCCTCAGGGATAAAAAAGTATCCTTACTGCAGTTTCAAAATCCAAAGAATAACAGGTATGGATTTTGAAACTGTAGTAAGGATAATCCTATCCCTGGGGAAAGATGGTTCTACAGTAATCAGCCCTTCAGTGATTTTGTATAAGATGTAGATGATATACAGGTATATATATATATATATATATATATATATATATATATATATATATATATATGTATATGTATATATATATATATATATATATATATATATATGTATATATATGTAGTTAGGAAAGCAGAAAATTGCTTATTGTGATCCAGTTCGTGGTTAAGAAAGCCAGTTTCATGGACGGTTTCAACATACGGTTTAGGGTAACTCCACAAGTTAGTAAGAATTCCGTTCAATCTTGGAGTATAAAGTATAAAAGAGAAAACACAGGTAAGCATTAAAAGAAGGATTTTATCCAGGTATTTACGACCGTTTCATTGGTAAGTGCAACCTTATATTGCTATACTGCAAATAGCAGCCACTCAATTATAATTGTTGTTCACGTCCAAATTTTCAAAATAGTGAGTAAATACCTGGATAAAATCCTTCTCTTAATGCTTACCTATGTTTTCTCTTCTATACTGTATATATATATGTATATATATATATGTATATATATATATATATACATATATACATATATATATGTATATATATATATATATATATATATATATATATATATATATATATATATATATATATATATATATATATATACATATATATGTATATATGTATGTTATACACACACGCGCACACACACACACACACACACACACACACACACACACACACACACACACACACACACACACACACACACACACACACACACACACACACACACACACACACACACCCATATATATATATATATATATATATATTTAAAGCGCTGATTTGATTTTTTCAATATCCAGATTGGCGAAAGGCAATTCAGAGATAAATCCAGTTAGTATACTTCCGGTCAACACACACACACACACACACACACACACACACACACACACACACACACACACACACACACACACACACACACACACACACACACACACACACACACACACACACACACACACACACACACCCTCCCCCCACCCACACACCCACACACACCCCCACACACACACGCACGCGCGCACACACACACACACACACACACACACACACATATATATTTTGTTGCTTTGCCAACTGTAACTGACTATCTTTCATTTCAAAATTACCTTCCAGCTCAGTTACATGTTGTTTTAACAATATTTTCTATAATTTTTTTCTCTCTATCTTTAAACTGTATCTCCTGATGAAGGGCGATACGTTGAACTCTCTTTTCTCTCCCTTACATGTAAGGTGAACATACATTGTTTTGTATCCCAGTGTTTGGCTTTTTAAATATATATTTATACACACACACACACACACACACACACACACACACACACACACACACACACACACACACACACACACACACACACACACACACACACACACACACACACACACACACACACACACACACACACGTACGCATACACGTACGCACACACACACACACATACACACAAACATATATATATACTGGTAGCTTAGTTCGGATCTAGCTGTCGAAACGGCCGGAGCTCAGCCGTCGGGGTCCTGACTCTTTTCACACACACACAGAGACACACACACACATACACACACACACATATATATATACATGAATGTGTGTG
Organism: Eledone cirrhosa; assembly: GCA_964016885.1. Taxonomy (NCBI): domain Eukaryota; kingdom Metazoa; phylum Mollusca; class Cephalopoda; order Octopoda; family Eledonidae; genus Eledone; species Eledone cirrhosa. The sequence goes on from OZ024741.1 coordinate 150,237,877, forward strand.
TATGTACATAATCAGAGCGTAGGTGTTTATCTGTTAACTATATTTCCTACCATATTTTTCTTCGACTCTTTTCTGACTCTTCCCACGTGTTCCCTCTCCCCTTCTCCGTTGTCGTTTTCCTACCTTCTTCCTAATTCTTTTTAATCCTTCACGTACACTTTTTATTCCCATCTCCACTCTTCGACCTGATACATCTAACTTGACAGCAATTATATTGGTAGAGGGTCAGACATGCTTTCCAGCGTAGTTACGTCCCTTTACGATCTGAGTTCAAATCCCGCCGAGCTTAACTTTGCCTTTCATCCTTACGGGTCGATAAAATAAAGTACCAGTAATGAACTGGGTAATTGCTGGCCTTGTGCCAATAGTAGAAACAATTATACAACGAGAACAAAAACACTACAAAATGAAATAAAAAAAAAAAAAACTATAATAACACAACAAAAACTAAACAAAACAAAAACCCATGTAAATTACAATAAACGAATAGATATGTAATTCAGAATTAAATTTAAAAAAGAAAAATATATAAACATAAAACAACAAACAACAGCAAATAAAACACACACACATGCAATATAATCGTCGCCATCATTATCAATGGACACGAGTGTTAGAATGTGAGAATGAGTGTGATATTTGGCTTTGTGATGATATTGTTGACAGCATGGGGATGTATGGAGATATAGGAGGAATCTGTCTATTTACTAAATCAGAGTCAGTGAGTAGTGAAGGGTCGTAGCCTAGAGGTTAGTGGGTGATCAGCTAACAATCGTTATGAATTCGATTCCTGGTGGGCGCTGTGTCTTTGAGCGAAAAACTTTATTTCATGCTGCTCCAGTCCACGCAACTGGCAAACATCCGTTGTATCTGTAATTCAAACTTATTTGAGGCTGAATTTCTCCGAGAACTGCATTAAGGATACATGTGACTAAAGAATGCTCAGCCACGCGCGTATTCATTTCACGTGCATGTTGCTCCATTGTTTGATCATCTGGAACACACCTCGTCGAAAACGATGGAGATCCAACAACAAGAGTCAGTGAGTCGTCTTAATTAACCCCTTAGCATTTAAACCGGCTGTATCCGGCTAGAATTCCCCCACCCTCTCTGTTTAAACCGGCTGTAACCGGCCGCTCATACTGATGTTAGGATATTGTTCTCAAAATAAATGTTAAAATCTCATAGATTCAATATTATGTGAGATACTATGTGAGGTAAAGCCTTTACTGTGAAAATATATAGTAAATATAGAGTAATGTGAATACTAAAAGGGTTAATCACTTATTTAAAACTTAGAAGTTTCTTAATGAGTTTAATATGGCGACAACAGTGCAACAGACAATAGTTGACCGAAAATGAAGGCTTTTATATTACAGTAAAATGAAACCCTTACACCACCACCACCACCACCACCACCACCACCACCACACCACCACCACCACCACCACCACCACCACCACCACCACCACCACCACCACCACCACCACCATCACCATCACACAAAACACCACACAATAAAACAAAGCAGAAACAGACAAGTAATTGAATTAATTTGATGCGACAGATTTTTCAGCTGATTGTGTCAATGAAAAATAATTGTTGATAACAGATGTTGACAGCAAATTATGAAGCGATATATATATATATATACATATATATGTATATATTAATATGTGTTATATATATATGTATATATATATATATACTGTATATGTAGGTATACATTTATATGTATATATATATATGTATATATATTTATGTATATATTTATATGTATATATATATATATATATTTATATATTTAAGTGCATATATATACATACATACATATGTATATATATATATATATATATATATATATATATATATATATATATATATATATATATATATATATATATATATATATATATATATATATATATATAATATATATATATATATATATATATAGAGAGAGAGAGAGAGAGAGAGAGAATTAGTATATCTACCAACATATGTATACAGATGTATACCTATGCTAGCAAATATATATGTTATGTCTTAGTACCTTTGTGGTTCTATGCAAGGGGATGCAGAACAATTATATGAAAGACGTAAAATAAGAAAATTTTAAAATTAACTTACTAAAATTTTCACTCCAACTAATTAGTTTCTGTAAGGGAATAAATATAGTTACGCAACGCAACCATAGAGAAATCCTTACGTCATCAGGGAGTCTATTCTTAGCTAAGTTCCCAGGCAATGCGCGGACACTAGGAGCCCATATAAAAATAATAATATATATATATTTACATATATAATAATAACATAATAATAACATATATATTTGCTAGCATAGGTATACATCTGTATACATATGTTGGTAGATATACTAATTCTCTATATTTATCTCCAAATTATTTGTTGAGCAAAACTTGCTGAAATTACTACTATGGTTCATGGTAGTAGTTAGGCTCTTGTCTGATTACCACTCCACTCCTCACTGATTAACCTCAGTGTCACGTGATTGATTCTTTAGAATTTGCCACTGACCAAGTAGGCAGTGAATTTTTTCAGTGCCCTGGAATCTAGTCCCCGCTAGCTTTTTTCCATCCACTGAATTATTATTTTTATATGGGCTCCTAGTGTCCGCGCATTGCCTGGGAACTTAGCTGAGAATAGACTCCCTGATGACGTAAGGATTTCTCTATGGTTGCGTTGCGTAACTATATTTATTCCCTTACAGAAACTAATTAGTTGGAGTGAACATTTTAGTAAGTAAGTTAATTTTAAAATTTTCTTATTTTACGTCTTTTATATATATATATATATATATATATATATATATATATATATATAAGAAGATGATTTTTTTAAAAAAGATGTCCCAAACGACAACAGAAACACAAACTCTCCATCCCAATTTTACTTTTGAAAACCCTAAGAACTGTGAAACCGGTAAAGTAAATAAATAAATATTCTTAAAAGACTCCAGTTGCATTTTCAATTTCTTTTCCTAATATATATATATATATATAGTAATAATAGTAAAATTGAAGACTAAAATCCAAAGAGGGCTCGATAAGGAAAATATATATCAAATATATAAGAACCGTAGAGCAAATATTTATTAAAATAACAGATTAAAGTTCAAGCAAAGAATCGCTGCTTTCACCCTTAACAGGATCTTCTGAAACTAACAAAGTCAATCTGTAAACGCAGAACTGGATATTTCAAAAAACGTTGCAACCGGAGGAAGACAGGAAGACGATACTTTGGTTCGTGGTAACGTTCGCTGGCAAAGAACGGGAAAAAACGAATAATACGTATGCACCACCTAAGAGAACATTAGTCTACGACCTCTTTTATACCATAAACGTGGTTTTGTCTTTGCGCGTAATTGTTTTTCACCGCTCCTATTAATGACGTATTATTCGTTTTTTCCCGTTCTTTGCCAGCGAACGTTACCACAAACCAAAGTATCGTCTTCCTGTCTTCCTCCGGTTGCAACGTTTTTTGAAATATCCACTTCTGCGTTTACAGATTGACTTTGTTAGTTTCAGAAGATCCCGTTAAGGGTGAAAGCAGCGATTCTTTGCTTAAACTTTAATCTGTTATTTTAATATATATATATATATATATATATATATATATATATATAGGAACCAGTAAGACCCCGACGGCTGAGCTCAAGCCGTTTCGACGGCTAATTCTGGACTAAATTCTGGACTAAATTTAGTCCAGAATTAGCCGCCGAAACGGCCTGAGCTCAGCCGTCGGGGTCTTACTGGTTCCTATTACCCACTCTACTACCCTAAGTATTGAGTACTTTGGTGCGTTATGGTCCACCTGGTTCCTTACCACATTTCCTTCGTTATATATATATATATATATATATATATATATATATATACATACGTCTTCCCTACCCGCCGTCTTCAGAAATAATAATTTCTGAAGACGGCAGGTAAGGGAAGACGTATGTATATTTTCTTACTTTGATAATTTGTAATATATTTTACATAGATCACTAACAGAATGAACATACGGAGAACTACCCCCCAGAAACGATCGTAAAATAATGAGTTTTACTATGAATTACCCGTATTTTGTTTAATTTCATTGTTTTCACTATTTGTATTATGTATATATATATATATATATGTATGTACAGTATATATATGTATATATATATATGTATATATACTGTATATATATATATATATATATGTATATATATTAGGAAAAGAAATTGAAAATGCAACTGAAGTCTTTATATATATATATATATATATATATATATATATATATATATATATATATATATGTCTCAATTTAGGAAAAAAGTAAGAAAATAAATACAAACCGGAATTGTGGTAACTACCAATCACCCAGACTTGTTGTTGTTTCGCAAAGTTAATTGTGAATAGAAATACCAATCCAAGCTCATTCACCTTAGCGAATCAGGTCTCTTACGATTTGAACACATATATGTATATGTCTGTGTTCTGTTCGTTTTTCTTTTATATTATATATATATATATGTATATATTTATATATTGGTAAAAGGAAAAGAAAATGCTGACAAATTGTTCCCAGTGAAAAATAGTTTAATTAGGAATAAGTAAAAATTAGTAATAGTATTGGTTAGTATTCAGTTTTGGTTTTAAGTTTTAAGTTTTTTGGTTTTGGTTTTAAGTTTTAAGTTTTTTGGTTTTGGTTTTAAGTTTTAAGTTTTTTGGTTTTGGTTTTAAGTTTTAGAAATGCGCAACCGGTAAAACTTAAAACCAAAACTGAATACTAACCAATACTATTACTAATTTTTACTTATTCCTAATTAAACTATTTTTCACTGGGAACAATTTGTCAGCATTTTCTTTTCCTTTTACCAATATATCATAACTCGTGTGTTACACCTCTATTCTTTTAAATATATATATATATATATATATATATATATATATATATATATATATATATATATATATATATATATATATATATATATATATATATATATATATATATATATATATATATTTATTAAAATAACAGATTAAAGTTTAAGCAAAGAATTGCTGCTTTCACCCTTAACGGGATCTTCTGAAACTTACAAAGTCAATCTATAAACGCAGAAGTGGATATTTCAAAAAAACGTTGCAATATATAAATATTTGCTCTACGGTTCTTATATATTTGATATATATTTATCCTTATCGAGCCCTCTTTTGATTTTAGTCTTCAAATTTATTATTATTACTATATATATATATATATATATATATATATATATATATATATATAAAGTAAAGCATGTCCATAGAATCATTTGATAGTATATATACATCATTTCTTCTCCCAATTAGCATAATTAACCACACAAAAAATCAATTAGACCAGGCTATAAGATTAAAAGGCACCTATGAAGAAACAGTAAATAAATAAACGATAGCAGCGTCTTCGCGGCCAACCGCTATAGAATATTTACCCAACATTTCAACAGCACGTGGAAATTAATTAAATATACGGTCAGTCATACACAATCTATATATATAAAACTGTGGTTGTCTGTCTGTCTATCGATTTTTGGCACACATCTCCTCTTAGAATCTCTCACGGAATTGCACCGAAATTGCTATACTTGTACATTGAGCCCTAGCGAAGACATCGGAAAAAAAAAATTTCAAATTGACCCACCCTATGTGACGAAATCGAATATAATGTATCGATTTTTGAGCGTAAGTTATCAGTTATTTCCCTTTGTTCTGTTTACATTGAGCGTCTTACGTAAAAAATTACGCTGGCTTTAACAGTTGTCGAGCCAGCAAAATATTGACCTGCAAAATTCATCAGTTCGAACACTAAGCTTCCGTTTTGCTTCATTTCCATTTAAAAGCATTTTAAAACAATATTTTTACTTGAAAACAAGTCTATTTAAAGACTACGTAAAACAAGCAAATATTTCGTCGTTAGGCGTGCAGACAGACAGTCGTGCAGAGAGGTGATATACGCGTGCAGACATATAGTCGTGCAGAGAGGTGATATAGGCGTGCAGACAGACAGTCGTGCAGAGAGGTGATATAGGCGTGCAGACAGACAGTCGTGCAGAGAGGTGATATAGGCGTGCAGACAGACATAACTGATAATTTGGTTACGCTAATGTTTTTCTCTGCGTTGCAGTGTTTACATTTTCGATCTTTGTTAATAAATAACCAGTGCAGTTTCTATCCCCAGCATCCTCTTTTGTTATAACATTCGGGTTATCGTTATGTTTTCTTAACTTCATAAGGCATATTGTTGGTTGAGGGAATATTAATCAAAAACACCACATGCAAGTCTGCACAGTAGACACTACAGTTTTTAAGCCAAGAAAGAAACTTAACATTGTAACTTTAACACAGCTACTGAGCGATCCCGAGCAACGCCGGGCTTTACTGCTAGTTAGGTATAAAATTAAAGTTAGAAATGCTTATATACGTACCAGGACTAAATCCCTAAATCCCGACCCATGGGTTTCGTCCTCATTTTGAGATATCCTATTAAGGATAAATCTCGAGTTTCGAACTATATATATATATATATATATATATATATATATATATATATATATATATATATATATATATATATATATATATATATATATATATATATATATATATATATATATATATATATATATATATATATATATATATATATATATATATATATATATATATATATATATAATAACTAGAGATTGATTAACATATAAATAAACATGAATAATCACAGGAGATAATTTTTACAAGTGTGTAACCACACGTAGCTAGGTAGGTAACTAAATAAAGTTGACCAGAACTTCAAAAATAGATACCTTATAATATGATTAATGGAATTTCTTCCTTGTTGAAAATCCAAGTATCAACTTCTGTGGTTTACCATCTGATTAATTGGTGAAATATATTTCTTTAATGGAATATATACAGGGAAGATTAATCATATTATAAGGTATCTATTTTTGAAGTTCTGGCCAACTTTATTTAGTTACGTACCTAGCTATGTGTGGTTACACACTTGTAAAAATTATCTCCTGTGATTATTCATGTTTATTTATATGTTAATCAATCTCTAGTTATTATAAAATGCTCGGACTTACTCGTTAGAATCTTAGAGCTTATTATGCGGGTGATATGGCGCGTGTCTTTCTGGCATGACACCCATAATTTTGATTTAGATTAAATTCATATATATATATATATATATATATATATATATAAAGTTTAATATAGAAATGACTTCTAAAAATGTTTCATTCAAAAGAAATCATCAGGAAAGTCCTGTACAAGCCATTTCAATACTAAACTTGATGTTTACTTGATGTATTGAGTATCTTACTAACTGTGATTACCCCCAATTGAATCCAGAACACACACACTCTCTCTCTCTCACAAACACACACGCACATATACACACACACACATATATATATATGTACTTATGTGTGCTTGTGTGTGTATTCGTGTGTTTTTATGTTCGTGTGTATGGGTATCTAGTTGACTTAAGAAACAATGGGAAAATTTAAAATTTGAAATGTGGTTCTCCCACCCCCAAATAATTTCTCAACAGGCAAAGATAAGCGACATTACCAGATATATCGTCTCTATGCCCAATGCTAGAATAGACCTTGAAACCTTATGTAGGATGAAGCTGTGTTGAGAATTTATTCACAATAACACACTTTAGCTCTGTATATAAGATAGAACGCTCTTTTGCCTTTATTCTACAGAAAGTCTTGACTCTACCCACACACATATCTATTTGTCTGTCTGTCTGTCTGTCTGTCTCTCTCTCCCTCTCTCTCCGTTTGTGTACGTGTGTGTGTGTGCATGTGTGTGAATGTATGTGTTTGTGTGTGAGTGTATGTATGTGTGTGTGTGTGGGTGTGTGTGGGTGTGTGTGTGTGTGTGTGTGTGTGTGTGTGTGTGGGGTGGGCGGGTGTGTGTATAGCGATATTTCTATCACGTATTTTTCATGAATTTCACTTTTTTTTGTCTTCTTTTATTTGTGATGTTTGGACAATAACAGAAACTGCAACAGAAGAGATAAACGGTAAACATTGCTCTCTTTTATACAATTCTACATACTGAGCCGATTATAATTACCACCAAAGAACAGAAAACGAAGAGTTAATTACAAGAGCAGACACTTTTGTCAAATAATAGTGCGTTACATTCTCAAAAAATTAATTTTTTTTTAACATGTTCTAAGACGAACAAACATAAAACTACTCACCATTTTATATCACAAAAATGACAAGCTACAAAGCTTTATCGTATTAAAAGCTTTACTAGATTCATCAATATTAGACTTAAACCTTTTGATATCAATCCGCTTGAAACCCCCTGGTTTTATGGACATACGACTCAGTATGGATACCTTCGTCGCTCGTCATTTCCGTCCCCAGGACACTCCTCCCTACATGTCTCAGTCATTGGTGTTCTTTGACATCATGAATGCTGACCTCGCGCTCCAGGACTGAGCAGAGTCTGCTTTTCCGCCTTGTGTCCAGTTTCTCTAATGGACTCAACACTCAAATTTCTTTAATCTTGCACACATACGCTCGCGCTTACTTCTATACCCCTATACACTGTCACCCCTACCTCGTCCGCTGTCACGCATGCACGCGAACATTCATCCCCTAGGTTCCCGTGGCTCTGTTACTATCAGAAACGCACACTTTACAGCTTGTACAGACCAACAACAAACAGGCACGCACCTCTACATTTACCCTCACAGCTCTGTACGGACCAACTACTAACGCACACTCTCTTAAACTTATATATACACTCACATATCCTCTTAGTTTCGTAAAGACAAATAACAAATACACGTACATACGATACAAATACACGTATATACAAATAACAAATACACGTATATACAAATAACAAATACACGTATATACAAACGATATTTTTTAGATATATATAGAAATATATATTTTTATTTTCTACCTTGCCGCCGTCATCACCACCACCACCACCACTCTCGACACAGACATTCAATTTATTTCAATAGAAAGTCTGAATTTTAATACCTCAGCACACCAGCCATACTCACTGAACCAGAACGATTTCCCCCTCCCATTTCTTGACCATTATCTTTTGTTTGGCACAAAATTCTCTATGGCAAATCATGTGACTATGAAAATGGCAATAAAGAACCTTCAAACACGGACTGGCGCGAAAGTTGATGTACTTAATCACCTGACAGTCATCAACCAACCAAATTACACTTATAAAAAAACAACAAACACCCCGCCTCAATTCTACTTTTGAAAAGCATAAGAACTGTGAAACCGGTAAAGGAAACAAATAAATATTCTTAAAAAGACTCCAGTTGCATTTTTGATTTCTTTTCCTTATACTTTCACTCGTGTAGGACATCTCGTTTTTTTCTTAAAAAAAAAAAAAAAACTCATTTTCTTATATATATATATATATATATATGAAGGATCGATCGATTTTCGTCAAATCGGACCGAGGAAACAATGTTTTCGTCGGTCTTTCCAGTTGTTAGTACTATCTATCGGTCGCAACTCCAGGTAGAAGGAGCAACATGAATAAAGTGTCTTGCTCAAGGACATAACGCATCGCCCGGTCCAGGATATATATATATTGAGTATGTGTTGGTTGTTTACCGACACCTCAGTATGCAGCTGGAAGCACTCGACGAAGTACGCAGGTTGGTTTGTTTACTCCGGAGTAATGTAAAATAAGTAAGTCAAACATGTTAAATTTGGCTTCGTTTATTACAAATTGTCTGCTATATATATTTCAGGGACAGCTATTATTGGCTGTGACCTCATCAGGCAGTACAAATTAATGTAGAAAAAACAGGTAAACATAACATGTTGTTGAAATGTGTTCCACTCTGTCAATTCATCGATATGTCCAGCTCCTGGGTGTGTTGTTAGTCTTCCGAGGAACTGGAATCATATGAGGTAGAACAAACGAATTTCAGCGTCAGAGGACACGCTCCTACACCATTGGTCAGATATCATACCATCCCAGCCGAAAGTCTATAGAAATTCTTCAGAGACAGGTCAGCCTATTATAGCTGTTTTTATCAGAATGTTTAAGTCCAGCTGACCTATATATATATATATATATATATATATATATATATATATATATATATATATATATATATATATATATATATATATACATATTAAACCTCTCCGACACTAATTTG
>OZ024741.1:150250603-150260603 GCA_964016885.1 Eledone cirrhosa
GATATCCAAACAATACAAATGGCACCAAACAGTTCAATGACAACAAAAATAACAACAACACCAATAATGATGATAAAAACAACGATGACAACAACAACAAAGAAAAAAATAAAGACAACACCAATAACACCAGCATCAAAGACAACAACAACACCAACACCAACACCAAGGAAAATACGAATAATATCAACATCAGTGACAACAAAATAACAACAACAATAACAACAATAATGACAACACCACCAACACGGATAATTCCACAAAGAAACCAAAAATTCTCCTTTGCACAGACAGTTCAAAAAAAGGAGGAACTGACATATCTCGACATAACAAATGCCGAACAACTTTTAAAGGACGCTAGGAGATATGTCACTTTCGAAAAAATGGTGCTTTCAGCATTAATTCTCCGGTAGAAATTCGCAAGGAAACTGCTCTCAAAACGATAGTTTTTAGGACAGTTTCCAATTCTACCCGAAAACCAGTCCAATTGTCACAGAAAGAAATTGAACTGGTTTTCAAAAATTCAATGAATGATATTGCATTCATTCAAAGAAGCAAACTTTTTGGGAGTATTTCGGTACTCATGAAGGATCAATTGACGGCCCAAAATTACTCTGTGTCGCCAATTGTATCCAACCTGTACACCTTTTCCCCCACATACATGGGAAAAAAGGACACAAAAGATCAAAATCACGAGTTTCACACCAAATGTAAACATATGGTGGATACTGTGCGGCTTCATCAATTTTGATGAAGACAGAATACTGTCAGTAGGAAAGTCCCCCAGAGATGTATTTAATGGGACTAGCATTGAAGTTCTGGTGTAAAGGAGCCCAGAGCGAATAGCTATGATCCCACAACGTGTACTCCTGGACGGACTCACCTACATAAACTTTTCGGTTGAGGGTAGGCGGCCTTCATGTTACCAATGCTTTAGCAGGGGTCACCTGAGGGCTTCCTGTCCTAAATTAATGAGTCAAAAAGGCTCTTCTGCCGACACCCATCAAAACCAACCAACCACCAACACCACCACCACAGCAACAACACCAACACACAAAAATAACCACAACAAACACAGTCCCACCCAACCCCACTCCACCTAAAATCACTGCAAAATCACATACAGACACAACAGCTCCCCAAGACATACCCCTCCCCAATCACACAGACGATACAACAGATGAGGCTATCTCGCCATCACCCAGTGAAGACGAGGGAGAACCCCATCGCTCGAAAAGAAAGAAAAGACATCTCAAAAGCAAAAAAACCAGCAAACACTACCACAAACATACAACCACCAACACAAACAACAAAAACATCACAAACAAAACCCCCGCCTCCTGAAAACAAAATACCTACAACAAAACGAAAGCACACACAATAACTACAGACAAAAACAAACACAACACAAGAAAATTACACTTACACTTACATAAACACTGAAAACAAAACACTAATGGAGACCATCACGAACGACCCTTCGGTGAAAACCGAAGGGAAAACTTTCGCCTACTCTATTAAAAATAACAAAAAACTGAACCTAAAACTGATTAGTGTCCATATACAAACTTATAGGTCCCTAAAAGAAACATTTGAGAAGGATGTGGGGAATTCCTGCGTGAAACCACTTAACCGCGTCCTTCTCAAATGTCTCCCCACCGCAGACACCCCATCCAACCAGACCCCACCCCACCAAACAGCTCCGTCCCCACCCCGCCAGAGACCACTACCCACCCACGCAACCCCTCCAACACCCCCATTGAAATCGTGCATCCTGGTCCCCAGGAGACGAAGGGTGAGTGATCTCTTTTCCTCTTTTAAATTTTCAGCACCAACATGGCCAATATAAGAGTTGGATGTGTGAACGTACGCGGCCTGGGGATGCCCTGGAAACAGGGCAAACTCTTAAACGACCTCAGGTCGCACAGTATGGATGTGGTAGCCATTTGCGAGTCCAGGATCCACAGCGAGCGACAGCTGGCCCCCATCTTCGATGACTTTGAGATCTACGCATCTCTCTGTCAACCGGGGGTGGGGGTGGGGGCGGAGTTGCCGTTTTGCTGCGGAAACACCTGGGCCTCGTAACACAGACGGTACATCTGGACCCAGAGGGTCGACTGGTGGTCCTAGACGTTGACGGTAGTGAAGGTGGAGCCTTCAGGCTGGTGGCCGCATATGCCCCATCCGGGACACCGCGGCCAGACTTCTTCAAACGTCTAGAGACTTTTCTGGGAACGTCCCGCTCCTTGCTCTTAGTGGGGGACTGGAATGGAATCCTAGATGCACGTTGGGACTATGTGGGAGCCTGTCCCGATAAAGGGGGTGTGTAACAACCTCAAACAGTTAATCGACCGATTTGACCTGGCCGATAGATATCGACTAGATTTTCCGACTGTGCCACTGTGAACGTGGACTAATCGTAGCGGAACATCTAGATCGTACCTAGATAGGGTTCTAGTTAGAAATAAGGATAGGGACATGTTAAGCTGTCCACAAATGTTCATGGTTGCCTATTCAGGTCACAAACTAGTGACCTGCATAGCCAACCTTGATAGAACCCATAGACAAGGACCCGGCTACTGGAAGCTGAACTTGTCGTTACCGACAAGCAAAGCCTACAGTAGACGGATTAGCACTTTAGTTAAACAGCACTTGACAGGGGCCATTGTCAACAACAGATGGTGGTACTCTCTCAAGAGGGCAGTTAGATTAGACTCGTTAGTTTTTACTAAAGAATTAGCGTTAGATAGAAATAGAACCGAGAAGGAACTGGTAGATAAAGTAGAAGAGGCAATTAGAAGTGGCAACGTAGCCAGCGTGCTAGCAACGAGAACGGCATTGGACCAGTTCTTCGACGCAAAGCACGAGGGCTGCGTTGTCAGAAGCAAAATACGTGCTCTAGGAAACGAGAGAGCCAAAGCTGTTAGCTGGGCCCGAGTGACGGAGGCAAAAAGTGGCAACAAGTCCACGATTCGGTCTTTGAAGGACAAAAACGGACGCGTGATACGTAAGCCGAAGCAGATGTGTGCGGCCTTTCAGCGGCACTTTGCTCAACTGTTCGGGCGGGGTGGCGCGCCGGGAGGGGCTATGGATTTCGGTCCATACCTCGACGGCCTACCACGACTCTCGGACAGCGAGGCAAAGTTCTGCGAAAAGCTGATTTCAGCCGCTGAGATAGGGGACGCGCTGAGCCAATGCGGTAAACGCAAATCTCCAGGTCTCGACGGTCTACCCTACGAATTTTAGGTAGCAATGCCAGACTTATTCTCCGGTCTCCTGGAAGCGGTCTACTGCAACTGGAAACAGAACGGGAGAATTCCCAGTTCTGTAACCGGGGGCGTGGTCACACTAGTCAGGAAGGACGAGAATAAGGGGGATGACATAGGCAACTCTGGCCCATAACTCTGCTAAACACAGAGTTACAGATTTTGGCCAAGGTGTTGGCAAAGAGGCTGGCGCTTGTCGTCGAGAACCTGGTGGGAGAAGCGCAGACATGCGCAATCCCGACCAGGTCCATACACGACAACCTCCACCTCATGCGATATATCATAGAGAGGGTAGGGTGTAAACCCGGCTTCGGTCGAACCCTGATCAACTTGGATCAGTCTAAGGCTTTCAATAGGGTTGACCATCGTTACCTGGATGCGGTGCTCGAGGCGGCAGGCTTCGGACCCGTGTTCAGGGGGTGGATTGCTGCAATGCACAACAGCAACATCTGCTCAAGGGTCAAGGTGAACGGCTACCTCTCGGAGCCGTTCCATATTACGCGATCCATTCGACAGGGTTGCCCTCTCTCCTCCCGTCTGTACGTACTGACTCTCGAGCCACTACTCCGGAAGTTGGAGCTATTGCAGGGTATCCCTCTGGAACCGGGACTGCAGAAAGCGGCGTCAGCCTACGCCGACGACGTGACAGTAATGGTGTCGAGCGCCTCGCAAATCGAGGAAGTCGGTACCTTACTGAAGGAATACGAAAGTTTCACAGGAGCGAAGCTGAACCGGGACAAGTCCATCGGTTTGAAACTCGGATCGTGGAGAGGCAAACCGATGCCTTTCGATGGCGTCGTCGGACGCTGGACGGAAGGACCGGTAAAGCTGCTCGGGGTCTGGTTTGGTCCGGACCTCCAGGTGGAGAAGAACTGGAACGAAGTGACGGCCAAGGTGTTTGCACTCACCCAGAAGTGGGCCGAGTGCAAACTATCCTTGAAAGGTCGAGCGGAGGTGGCCAACACTTTTATAGCGTCCGCCATCTACTACCGCTTGACCGTCGTGCCTTGTCCAGCCAAAACGCTCTCCAAAATGGAGCGCGCGCTCTTCCAATTCCTTTGGAAGAGGCGGGCTCCTTTGGTGAGAAGATGCATCTGCTGCCAACACCCTTCTAACGGAGGGCTGAGGATGCCGTGGTTGACGATGCGCAAACACGCGCTCAAGCTGCGGCATCTCTACGTATTCCTCACCGGACAACCGATGTGGGCCCCGTTCGTGAGGCGAGACTTCCCACGACCCGTCTCGCTGACCGAGCTGCAGTCCTGGGTCAAGCAAAGACCGAGGAAAATGGGCGACTGGCACATCGAATGTGCTCAGGCGCTCACAGCCCTCTGGCAGGCGGACCCGGCGATCAGTGGAGACTCCACTTCGTCATTCTATAGAGGGTTGATCCGCAGCAAGTGCGACGACGCGCTCGGTGAAACTCTAGGCGTAGAGGAAGATGAACTGGCCAGTCTATTCGGTAGGACCTCCCGCCCGGGACCGATGGACAACTTCCAAAAGTCCCTGACCTGGCAGTGCTACCGAGGAGCTCTACCAGTTCGAGACAAGCTCCCACAGACATGTCCGCCCTGGCAGGGACCCTGCAAAAAAGATCTGTCCAAGGTGCATGCGTAACGAAGAAACCGTCGCGCACGCATTCATACACTGCCCGGGCGTCACTGACCTGTGGGGCTATGTAGAACGACTATTGTCGCGGGTTGGACCAATCCGGTTGACCACCGAGTCCATTGTCATGATCAAACCGCCACCCTCCTTCAAAAACGAAGGAGAGGCGGTTTTCCTTTGTGTGATAGCTATGGCGAAAGAGGTTGTATGGTGGACAAAGTTGAAAGGGCTGAGTTCAGACACCTTTCTCTCCGGCCAACAACTGATCCTTTTTTTTCAAATACCACTTTGGAAGAAGAATCAGGATGGAGAGAGAAGTGCTGTACCCCAGCAAGTTTTATGAAAGGTGGGTGAAAGTGGCGAGAATGGCCCGAGTGAATGGGCCTTCTCTTTATATCAACCTGTAGGTTTAGGAAAAGGAGGAGGAGAGGAAAGGAGTACAAACTCTTCGTACTCCTGGAGATGAGGGTTGCACATTTTTTGGGGGTATGTGTTACCCACATGAACTGTCTCCCCCTATTGGGGAAAATCGACTCATTTTTAAAATTGCATTTGTGATAACATTTTACACGTTTTTATTGTATGTAAACTTCCCCCTTTGTATTTGTACCCTTCTTTTGTGCCCCTGTGGCTAATAAAGAAACATATCTATCTATCTATCTATCTATCTATCTATCTATCTATCTATCTATCTATCTATCTATCTATCTATCTATCTATCTATATATCCATCTATCTCTCTCTCTCTATATATATATATTCTATAATTGACAATTTAATATACGCCCTTTTAAATATATCTGCCTCTTACCCCCCCCCCCCCTCTCTCTCTCTATATATATACATATACACATATGTACACACGTAGATACACATTTAAATGCACACATATATCCTTACATACGCGTATATACACACACACACACACATATATATAATATATATATTTATACACACAGTGACACACACTCACTGACACACATATACACGCACACATGTATATATATATATATATATATATATATATATATATATATATATATATATATATATATATATACCGTTTGTTCGTGTGTGAAAGAAAAAAGAAAAATATAACGTTAAAAAACACGGAGACAATTTAACACGCCTCGTTTATAATTTTACTTAATTAGTATTTTATTGCATTTGAAATATAAGAATAAAAAGAAATATCTCCTAGACAGTGAATTCTGAAAAGAATTCTACCATCTATATTCAAATATATCACGTAAAACAGCTCCATTTCATACGAATATATATATATATATGCATCACACGCACACACATATATATATAAAATGTATATATATATATATATATATATATATATATATAAAAGGCTAGCTTTCTAACCTAGATTTCTTGTTGCTAGCGTTTGTTGAACTATTTTTTTTTGCGTCTGCATATGCGTGTTGGTATGTGTGTACGCTAGCTGAAAGTAAAGTGTTCACTAGCCAAGGCGTATGAATTTATGTCTGCTGTTAAATGCATACTTACAGCTAGTGTCTTGATTTTATGTATGCGTGTGCGTATGCGTGTGTATTTGTGCATGTATGTGTGTGCGTGACTGTGTTTGTGTATAGCATGTGTATTTACTTGCCAGAGTTTTCCTCCATGTGTTTATTTTTGTGTATTTATGTGTACATGCTTGTATGTGTACATGCTTTTTTTTTCTCTGTGCGCGCATTAATATGACGATATATTTATGTGAGTGTGCTTGGGCTTTTGTGTGAATGTGTTTATGTGTTAGAAACGGTGCAATTATTTAGGTTCATGTACATATATGTCTCTATGAATGGGTGTGTGTTTGTGTGTGTTAGTGTGTGTGAGTGTGCATGTGCGTGTATAGGAGTTAAGAAGACAATGGATTGGCAGAATCGTATAAGGTTTTGGTAAACATTCCTACAGTATTTAGTTACATCTCCGTACCTTCCGAGTTCGAATTCCACCGTGGATCCACTTTCACTTTCCTCAGTTTAGAGTGGATAAAATCATTATCAGTCAAGTTCTGGAAAAATTTCTGTATATATATATATATCTTCTTGCCTCATCTGATGCCATGAGTCGGTGGTGAAGTGTTATATGTATGTAAACACCATTTTCTCAGCAAAGTTCGAGCACCAGAGTCCTCGGACGGCTATTGCACTCAAAATCATTCTTCAAACTGATTACATGATTTCTAAAGTTATTTTTCAGACATTCTTACGACTTATTGGAGGTATGAGGGCTTGCTCCGCCTTGCTGGAACAAGAACTTATTCATTAGAGATGGGTACATGGTCTATACCTCCTTTCTGAAGTTTTCCAGGACATCAACATAACGTTCCTTAGTGACTGTAGCAATGACATCATTTTCTTCAAAGAAGAATGGGCAAATTAACACTCTCAGAAATGACAGATCAGATGCTACATTTAATCGAATGGACAGGTTTCACAGCCACTTCAGTGAGTTTCTCTAACCCCAGAACATATTGTTCTTTCCCTTGTTGATCTTTCTCTCGAAGCGAAAGTGGGCTTCATCTGAGGTCCACAACAGATTCAGAAAATTTCGGTTGTTTACAATTTTCTCCAACATTTTCTCAGTCATAGCTTTTCTCTTGGTCTTATCAGTTACAGTACGCTTTTGTTTAGTCTGTATTCTATAGGGGTACTTCTTAAGATTTTCTTTGTCAACTCTTCTGCAGGTTTCTGTGGAGACACCAGATCAATAACTTCCCGTGTACGCTTCTTGAGTCGTCTACAGTGGGTAGGGTGGTCCTCAGACATTGTATTGAGTTTCTACACTGTCCGATAGGTCTCAAACTTCTTGTATATTGATTTTGAAGGGAGACTTGTCCGTTAAAAAAAATGCATGACATTGTTCCTGGACCTATCTGTACGAGCTACACTTATATTAGTTTTTCACACAGAACATCGGGTGCTGGGGCTCCCAGTGTGATTGTCCATTATGCTATGTACTGATATTTAAAGTCGATCGAGTAGAAAATTAATATCCAGAGACACAAAACGTGCGTGGGATCAGTTTGTTTTGAGTCACACTGTATATATATAAATATATAATTGTATGTATGTAAAAGGTAAACAGAAATAAAAACACAATCAGTACAGTATATGGAAGGAATATATTAGGTTAACGCAGGAAGAGGGTCTTAACGTTTCGGACGCTAGTCCTTCATCATAAGAAAGAATGAGCAGCATGAATGGACCTGTTATTTATATATATATATATGCACGCATACATGCATACACATAACACACACACAGGCACACACACACAGACATTCACACACACCCATACACACACACAATACACACACATAATAGTGTGAATAGAGTTATAATTTCCTTGTTAATACGTCTTAATTATATAGATGAAAATCATGTCATTGTATCTATTTCCATAACATTGGAAACATTCTTCAATACTCTATCATATGTATTATGTTCAGGTAATATTTTACACAAGAAATTAATAATCTGGAAATCTTATAAATTCAACATTTGTAACTTAGCATTAAATATATTTTTATCTCATTAACAAATCACATTTACCAATCCCCCTTAGGTATGAGATAATGGAAACTATTTAGAGATTATCAAATAAATGATTAAATGTATGAAACAAGAAAAGATATACTATTTAATAAATTACTCGTAATTGTCCGTAATAATACAAAAAAAACAAAAAAAAAAACAACAATAAAACACATTAAAACATTACCAACATACATCTTTTTCTTTCAAGAAGAGAATGACTTAACCACAGAACTACTTGGATTTAGACGAGAACGCCACTCGACCAAATGGTTGAGAAATTCGACTCGCAATCATTAGGACTCGGGTTCGATCCCACTGTGTGGCATCTTAGGCAAGTGTAATTGGGTCGACACAAGACTTGAGAATGAAATTAGGTTGACGGAAAATGCTGTAAGCCCTTCGGATGGACTGTACCTGTAATTCAAAGAGCCAGACTTGTCACACAATGTATCACTCTGAAATCTCCATGAAAATTATAAGTTTGTAGAATCCTCAGTCACTTAAACGTTAATTTCATGAGGAGCCTGCTTCGTTGATCGAACAACTGGAACATTCAGCGTCGAAGCCGAAGAAGGTCCAATCCGTGTATTTAGCCAATGTAGAAATATATGTCCGATATTCTTCTTCATCTTTACAAATGATTTTAATAATTTTTTTTGTCTATTAAATACTAAAATCTAAATTATTCTTATTTAAAGTATGTATGTATGTTCTTCTCGTTTTATAATTTCACAAATTTTTGCCAATAGAGAGAGAGTCGGTTTCTAACATAGTTACAAGACTCTTATTGGAATTTACACAACATCAACTGGCTAGATATGTATGCATGTCTGCATGCATGCATGTGTAGGTATGGATGTTATTGTATGTGTGGATGTGTATGTTTTGAGTTGTATGAGTGCATGTGCATACGCTTTGTATCTGTACATGTGTATATGCAGTTATTAGATACAAACATTTTGGAATATCTTACATATTTTTACTGTTCCATTAATGGATTGTACTTGTAATTTCCTAACTAGTTGTGTTCTTTCTCTTCCTGTGAAGCCTGGCTTCTCGAGATTTGTATTGAGTCAGTTACTAACATACCCCAGTGCCCCAATAATCACAGGCATAAATCTGAAGGTATTATCAGGGTGGAGTATTTGCAGATTTCTCATTAGTTCTGCATAAATATTCTCCTTTTCGCTAATCTTTGATATTATATTGGCATCTGCTAGGCAGCTATCTTCCACGTATGTATGTATTTACTTCTGGTTTTATAATTTCACAAATTTTTTTCCCAATAGAGAGAGAGTTGGTTTCTAACATAGACACAAGACTATCTCATTGGAATTTACACAACATCAACTAGTAGATTATGTATGCATGCATGCATGTGTAGATATGGATGTTATTGTATGTGTGGATGTGTACGTTTTGAGTTGTATGTGTGCATGTGTATATGCTTTGTATCAGTACATGTGTATATGCAGTTATTAGATGCAAAACTTTTGGAATGTTTTACATATTTTTACTGTTCATTAATGGATTGTACTTGTAATTTCCTAACTAGTTGTGTTCTTTCTG
>OZ024741.1:150265603-150303103 GCA_964016885.1 Eledone cirrhosa
TAGAAAAACTTGGGATCCAGGCAAAGGTAGTATTTCTTCAGAAAACGACACATAGGAACAGCTAGAATTTTGAGAAGGGTGATGAGAACATAAACCCTAGAAACAGTCGCACATAGTGCTGCTGAAAAGCCGCACACATCTGCTTGGAATCGAGCAGCACTCACCCGTCTTGGTCTGTCAAAGAAGGAATTGTGGCATTGTTTCCACACTGCACCTCTGCTATCGAATAGCTTTCATTCCCTTGTTTCTTAGAGCACAAGCCTTAGCTCTGACAATGCAATCTTCATGTTTCACATTGAAGAAATGGTCCAGTGTCATTCCCGCAGCTAGCACGTCAGTTGCAATGCCCCTCCTAAACGCCTCTTCTGATTTAGCTACTAACTCCCCCTACTTTCTATTTTATCCTATCGCTACTTCTTTACCAAATGCTACTGATTCTACTCTAATTGCTCTCTTGAGAGTGCCCCATCACCTGTTGTTTACAATTGCCTTTGTCAACTGGTGCTTAACGAATGTCCTAAACCGGTCGCTGTAGGTTTTACGCTTCGGGAACGACGTAGTAAGCTCCCAATAATAATAATGGTTTCTGATTTAGGAACAAGGCCAGCAATTTTGAGGAAGTGAAAAACCGAATAAATCGACTCCAGCACATTTTTGATACTTTATTTCATCGACCCCTTAGGAATGAAAGGCACAACTAACCAGAAGCAAATCAGAACGGAAAGTCAAGTAACTAAATACCTCTATGGTATGTTGTCCGATGCTATACTGATTCTAGCAATCAACATACATGTTATTCATTTATAGAAGAAAACTCAATGTCGGTTTCATTACATTTGTCTATATATTTGCAAGACACAACGATTAGAATTAGTTAGTCTGTCAGTCTCTGCTATACGTGGGGGAGAATATTGCTCTGAAGGTGTTAGCTTTGGTAGGAAAGTTATCATTGTAATACTGGATAGATGAAATGTTCAATTGTTTGATATTGACAGGTGTCTTTAAGCAATTATCTGTCTTCAAGTGGCGTGGAAGTTTACTCGATCTGCAGTTCGTATAACTACACACCGTAAATATTTCACATTTCCTTCATTACAAAATTAGAAACAATTATTAACGCGTCATTGCAGTAGGGAGCGGCCTAATCAGATACGTTAATCTCGAAGGAGAAATTAGATATTCTATTTACGACGATGAATTCTCTGTCGGTTTCAATGATAAGCATTCAGTTTTTCGAATTGAACTAAACGTTCAACACGTGAATTAACGTGTAAATGGCTGAGTATTCTATAGCTATATTTACTTTTAATATAATTCTCAAGTCTAATTAACATGAGGCTATATGATAAAGCTGGACTTTTGAACTACAAATCAGTCCATCCGACGGGCTCCCACACAATTTCCGTCTATCCAATTCCACTCCCAAAACTAGGGGCACTTGTATAAGATAGTATGCAGTGGGATCGAATCCGGAGCCTTATGACTGCGAAACAGCCTCCTTAACCATTTGGAAATGCTGTGTCAACGCCTGCTCTTTAGACTATTCAGTTGGTCATATAGGTTGGCTCTTTCAGTACTTCTTCCTTTTTTCTTTCAGCTATTCTTCTTCTTTACTTTCTGTTTTCTTTCTCTTTCAGTCTATACGTATGTTTGTGTCTTTTGTTTCTTTCAGTCTATATGTGTCTTTGTGTCCTTTGTTTCTTTCGTTATTTGTTTGTTTCATTAACTTATTAGTGATGCCTTTTCCCTTTCATCTCTCGCTTCTTGCTTTCTTTCTTTCCTTTATTGCTGTCATGAGTCTGATTTGTAATAAACGTTTTCAAATTAATTTTAATTGTTTTGATAATGAAGAGGCGCTTAAAACACACTGAATTAGATTTACAAAACCAGCCAGACAAATATCATTAACAACAACAACAACAACAACAACAACAACAACAACAACAGCAGCAACAGCAGCAACAGCAACAATAACAACAGCGACATTAACAACAGCAACAGTGTTAACAACTACAATATTAACAACAACAACAACATTATCATCAACAGCAATAAAAACACCAAAAGCAATAACAACAAAAACATTAACACATCCTTCAACGACAATTTTAACAACACCATTAACAGCAGCAACATTAGGTACAACTTTACCCAGTTTTTCAAATAATCATTTATAGTGATTTGCGCTAGGACGCACACATTTCAAATTTTCCCAATACTTTTAAAATCAACCACTTTGTTTGGGGTTGGGGTGATCACCCACCGAGGACGCGCCCAGCTTGTAACGCCTGCAAATTTTACTTAACTACTGTGAATAACAGTTGCAGTTGAATCTGTTATGAGGAGACTATAGTACAGAAAATATCGATAGTCCGGGTTTATTTGGTATACAAATATTATTATCCGAGCGCTGTCGTTTACTTACTAATAACGAATTTATGTGCATTCTGAGTTAAAGTATGTATTGCTTACGTATAATTCTTATAATTGCTTCTACTTTTGGCACAAGGCCAGCAATTATCCAAGTGCTTACTGGTACTTTATTTTGTCAACCCCGTAAGCATGAAAAGCAAAGTTAACCTCGGCCGGATTTGAACTCAGAACGCAAAGGGCCATCACTCTACCGACACTGCCAATCCACCGCCCCTTATAATACTGAATACAAATCTTATAATATCATTGAGTGTTGTTTAGAATTATTCGAATTTTAATATCAATTGCTCGGATTTCGTCTATCGTACTCTCGAGTATTCCAAAAGTTTGTGTTAGGACAGGCACAGCAAGCACATTGTGTGCCACTGTTTTACTGTTTTACGCAGAGAGTTCCGATGATCATATTTTTCTTAATCGGGTGTAATATTCCCTGGTTACGCGTTCCTTATTACAAATACCATTATAGGATATATTCTCATTTATCTCCAGGTATCTGTAGCAGACCTCGTCAGAAATCGGTGAAACAGGCCATTGATGACAATGTTGCTAGATTGGGTTGTTGTTTTGCCCCGCTTTACAGTCATGTATGAGCATTTATCTTGGCCAAACTCCATTCCTATATCCTTTGAGAACGTTGTAACCAGGTCAAGATTTTTCTTCATCCCATCCATGTTCTTGGCATAGAGTTTCAGATCGTCCACAAAGAAATTATAGGTTAAATTCATATTTCTGTCCTCATGTGAGCCAATGATGTATCCTTCACATTTCTTGAGCAAAAAGTATAAGAGGTTTAATGACAGGATGAATAATATCACAGAGAGACTGTCTCCCTGAAATATACCCCTGCGATATTTTATTTTATCAGGGAAAATAGAGTCCCCCCCTCTCTGTCTTTAACCTTAGGATAGTAGCCCAAGAAGAAGACAGCTTCTGTATGGCTCTGATAATAATGTCTGGGACTTTAGCAAGTTGGAGGGCCTCTATCATCCAAGAGTGGGGAACAGAATAGAAAGCTTTCCTGTAGTCCAGCCAGACTGTAGCCATATTCCTCCTAAGTTGTCGCACCTCCGACATCTCAGTTTTGTTGATTAGGAGTTGTTCAGCACATCCCCAAACCCCTTTCTTTCCAGCTGTTTGTTCATCTGTGATGATGTTATTATTTTCACAGTGATCTTGGAGGAATAGGTTGAGGCAGGCTGTATACATCTTATACATCAGGTTCTGGCATGCAATGGGTCGGTAGGTTTTTGCCAAGTGGGTGTCTTTGTTCTTGGGGACCAGTAATGTTTGTGCTAATGTCAACCATTCTGGTATAAGTGTATCTCCCTTAAGAACTTGTTGGTAGAGGTCAGTAAGATACCTAATGTACCATAAGCCGACAATCATGTCTCTTCCTGGTGTTTTCTTATCTTGGAGTTTTCCTATCACAGTCTCAAGGGTACCCTCACTTATTTCGTATGTTTTTGTTGTAGTGTAGGAGCAATAGTTCTTTTGGATTTCTTTTAGCCACGCTACATCTTGGTTGAAATTCTTCTTTTCACCCCATATTTTTCTCCAAAAGGAATCTTAGCCTTTCTAGGATGGGGCTTCAGTGACACTTATTATTTTGTTCTTCATATCTCTATAGACTGATGTTTGGTTTCGTCTGAATCTTTTATTAAGCACTTTTCTCTCATCTACCTTCTTCAGGTATCGGCGATTTTCGCTAACAGCTCTCAATTCTTGTTTGAGGGTGATCAGCTTATATTGAAGAGTTCTGGTTCTACTGTTACCAAACATCGTCTCTATTTTATTTTTCACTCTTTGTTGGTGAGGAGTGAGTTTTTTTGTGTTTGTTTGCATGTAAAGAGCATTGTCACATATCCTATGGTTTTTCGTAGGTCAGCACGCTTTTTTTCTATTTTAGTTATATATGATGGTATTTTTGGTGGTGTTTTGTTCTTGTTAATATCTCTGCTATCACCAAGAAAATGCTTCACTGTCGTTGCTAAGGCATATAAACAGGCGTTGATTTGCCAAAATGTTGGGGTTTTTATCCGCCGAAAATATTCATCCCCCTATTTCGTCAATAACACGTAATATTTAATTATTTGTTTTTTGTTTTATTAAATATTGTCGTTTTAATACGTTCAGCAAGAGAGATATTTATACATGAATTAATTTCTCTCTGGATTTCGTTGAGGGAAATTTTCAATTGTTTATACTTTTGATTATTATCATTATCGATAGTATTTTCCACAACAGTCGAGGTAGACTCGGATGATACAGGTGGTGTCAAATTTCTTCGATTATTAGTATTATTTCTCCGATTATTATTATTATCGATAGTGTTTTCCCCAGCATTCGAGGTAGACTTAGATGGTACAGGTGGTGTCAAGTTTCTTACAGGCATAGTTGTTTCAAGGCTCTGTTCGACCTGGCTGCTAGGATGTATGTATGTATGTATGTATGTATGTATGTATGTATGTATGTATGTATGTATGTATGTATGTATGTATGTATGTATGTATGTATGTACGTACGTACGTATGTATGTATGTATGTATGTATGGATAAAACACGCATGGTGATGCATAAAGATTGTATCTGTGGAAAGCACGACTCTCTTTTGTAACCTGTGTCGTAAACCATGCAGATTTGGTCTAAAAGGTCATTTACGACGTCGTAGACGCGGATGGGATGACAATGAAGAAGCAATAAGAGACGGCAATCGTCTGTGAAGACGTTACGATCACCAATGAATGTATGTATGTATGTATGTATGTATGTATGTATGTATGTATGTATGTATGTATGTATGTATGTATGTATGTATGTATGTATGTTAGAAATAGTTGGGCTGGACACCTGATCGCGCGGTTAAACCACTGGGAGTGAAGGACTCCTAGCCTTTGTCAGGGCATTCTTCTAGGAGAAGGCAACTCAGGAAACTGGGATAACTCCGACATAAAACCTCCGGCCCAGTAGTTACCGATGATGTTGATCTTTTCTTCTTTTCGGGTTATAGCTACTGTCGCTCAGAGAGTGGGATTGGCTCAGTGCACAGTCTTTCCTTACTTTTAAAAAATCTTCGCGCACAGGCATTGCATGATAGAATTAATTAATAATTACTAATAATGGTATATCGTGCAATGGCCATACTCGATAACGAGGGGGGCAGCCATCATGTATGTATGTATGTTTCTCTTTCTCTAAATTTCGAGTACATTTTTAACCGGACACCTTGAATCGCAAGAATTTTCTTCAAATTTTGAAGGTGCTAGCTATCGCAGCCATTTGTAGTCTATGAATTAGGGAGCTGCATTCTTTGTCCTCAAATCCAAGTTCAGTTATTCTTTGGTCCAAGCAGGCTGGTATATAACCCGTAGCTACAATAATGTTGGGTATGAAGCTGAAAGTGTATCTTGGATACTGGATCTGCAAATTCCTCATCAGTGGTCCGTAAATGTCCTCCTTCTCTTGTATTTTTCTTACAACGTTGACATCAAGTAGGCAGCAGATCTCTACAACAAAGCACGTATGTATGTATGTATGTATGTATGTATGTATGTATGTATGTATGTATGTATGTATGTATGTATGTATGTATGTATGTATGTATGTATGTTATGGTCAGGTCACCAGTTGGTGCTACTGGTAACATGTATCACCCTCCTCACCAAGAAACATTGGTGGGGTTGCCAGTTTAGTCGCCAACGACCCGACCATGAGACAGGTTGTAATAAACTGGCAACCCCACCAATGTTTCTTGGTGAGGAGGGTGACTTTGGACATCCTGCAGGACTAAAAACAAAACCTGTCAAAGGGCAAAGGAGCTCTTAAGAGTCAATGGCCATCCAAAATCATCGGGAGAGATGACCCCTTAGCCTTTGTCAAGGCAGAATTCTAGGAGAAGGAAAACTCTGATATAACACCTGCAACCCTGATGGTATCCAATGATGTTGACTTGTTCTTCTTTTTGGTACATATCATCTTGGTTAAGAGAGTGGGACTGGCTTTGTGCAGTGCCTTTGCTCACTATAAAAGCTTCACGGCACAGGCATTGCTTTATATCTGGAGATCTCTCTGCACTTGTCGTCACATGGTACCATGGGCCCAGCACTATGTGTCAATAATTGTCACAAGTGTAGTGTTTGTACCAGAGTTTTCAAATCGCTGGCTGGACTAAAAAGTCACACTCGTTCAGCGCATCGGTAGGGGTTCTCCTACATGGATATAAAGTAGTGGCCGTACTCGAAAACGAGTTGGCAGCCACCATGTATGTATGTATGTATGTATGTATGTATGTATGTATGTATGTATGTATGTATGTATGTATGTATGTATGTATGTATGCATGTATGTATGCATGCAGGCAGGCATAAATCTCTGTGCAGGATGAAAAATCGGTGCGAAGAATAAAATAGTCTGTCGTGTTCTATTAAAATCATGTTTGCTTATCTCCTGTTATTGATAAAATCGGCAGCAGATAATGAGCCGATGCCATATAATATCAAGTAAAAAGACATAATTAAAGATGGTGCTCCAGCATGGCCACAGTCTAATGATTAATAACAGTAATATAATAACTGAATAACAGAATAATTGAATAATAGAATATTGTAGCTTGCGCTTTACTTAAATTAGTAGAATTATTTCTGAAAAATTTTCTGAAACTGCAGTTGATTCATTCTTTATAATTGATCATTTCATATTTCAATCACGGAAAGTCCTGTTACCTGTTGCAGACAACTTGTAATCCATAGACTAAATACTTTATCTGCTGCGAAGAATTACAGTCCAATAAAGATTCACAATCCTTCATTTCAGCAGACTGTTTATTTATTAAACTCGGCTTAAGGCGATTACTATTCTTGTACGTACACCCATTCTCGGTATGGACCTCCGTCGAATTCGACGATGAGGCTCTAGTCGTTCGATCGGCGGACATATTTTGTATAATGTCTAAGTACACGGAATGGACTTCCTTCGGCTTCAACGATGACTGTTCAAGTTGCTCGATCAACAGAACAGCCTGCTCCTGAAATTTACGAGTAAGTGGTTGGGTATTCCTCAGACATGTATATCCGACAGGCTTCTGACAGCTTTTGTCTACCCAAATTTACTCACAAGGCTTAGGTTAACATAATACATACTTGCATATAAATGCATGTATACATACATATATATACAGGCATGCATACACACATGCATACATACAGACATACATACAGATAAACATATATACATACATGATGGCTGCATCCCGCTTTCGAGAATTGCTATGACTTGATACTTTTCTCACATATTGGTGGCACAAATATGACGTTATAGCCCTGCCATGGATTTACATTCCTTCTGCATATGCTGCAACGAATGGAAAAAAGCCCTTTTCGGCTACAGGCAGCTATGCTCATGCGACACACGCGTTAGACGTTTAGATAAAGTGATGTCTTTGAAGTTTTTTAAAATGAAGAAATACCTTGCACTGGACAAAACCGACTCTTTGAACAACGGTGACTGGTATCCCAAAAGAACAGGTCAATATCATTGGTTGCAATCAAGTCGCAGGTTTTACAACAGAATTTTCTTTCTCCTAGAATGATATCCTAAACAGGGCCTGGGACTTTCACTCCCAGTGGACTAATCGCGCACTCGGACACTAAATCCCGCCGAGGTTTGTTTTGCCTTTCATCCTTATGATAAAATAAAGTACCAGTAACACACTGAGGTCGATTTAATCGACTTTTCCCTCCCCCCAAATTATTGATCTTGTGCCTAAATCAGAAATCATTATTATTATTATTATTGAATGCTATGGCTGACGGAGGCTCGGCTCTGTAAGGTATTGTAAATTTTGAACGCTATAACAATTGTAAATTGTTTAAAACTTTAACCAACTTGTAGACAAAAACACCCTCCTCCTCGTGAGAGGGGTCTTTCTGCCCGTTATTTGGCCCTTTGGGGTTAAATAACTGCTTATTGGGGTTTTGTACCCAATATTTATTTTAAACAAAAAAAACAACAACATGGCTACGAAAAAGAATTTTCATAGGTCACTCCTACTCATTCCGTCTTCTTCTTCCTCAATCGTCACTACAGCAGAGAGAAGATTGTCTCTCTCCCTCCCTTCTTTAAATGTGTCTCTCTCCCTCCCTTCTCTTTCGCAAGCGACGACAGAAAAGAAAAGTCTCGTGCAAAGCGTGCAAGATTTCTCCACGACGACGACAACAACGACGAAACAGGTGTGCGGGAAATACGAAAACCCATTTCATTCGTCTGACGTCAGGAATAATAGCAGTAGCAGCCGTAATAACAACAGCAACAGTGACAATGAAAACAACAGTAGCAGCCGCAACAGCATCACCAGCAGCATAAACAACAACAGCATTAGCAGCAGCAACACCAACAACAACCACAGCAACAGCGGCGGAGGCAGTAGTCGTAGTACCTGCAGCAACAACAAAAGTAACAGCAGCTCTGACGACAACAACAACAACAGCAGCAAAGAAAAACCAATCTCGTTTGCAGGTATCGCGAAGAACCTGGAAACAATCCTAATAACAAATGAGGAATTAGAGGAAGCGAAGAAGATGGTGACAAAGACTGGACACCGAGAAATCTGCAAGGCAGCGGAAAATTTTTTCGAAACCCAACAGCACTGTACGGTCACGTACCGTACAGTAAGTACAAAATCCCGTAGGGTTGAAAGAGCCACAGAGGCTCAAATACAAAAAGCCTTGGGGTCTGTGTGGCAGCGGAAAACGCACATCACCCGAGGCAAAAAAATGCCACCGTAGACGTACTTTTTGCCACACCCCAGGAGGCAAAGGCTCAATCCGTAGTGACCCTAAGGGGCGAGGAAATGGTGTTGGTGCCCTCCTACTGCGGGCAAAAAATTGTGAGGGTCAAACTGACCCACGTCCCCCCGGGATGGCCCCTTCTTGGCTGGCCGCGTCTGTCCTCGTCGGAATCGAGGACAAAACAACTGTACTGCAAGTACAGAAAAAAGTAAGAGAAGATTGGGTCGGCACCTCCATTGAGATGTTAATCCAAACCAACCAGGAGTGCATCGAAGCTATCCCGGATGTGATAGACTTCGATAACGGCACTCAACTTCCCATAAGTGTTGAGGGCAAACGCCCGAAATGCTTTCGCTGTGGATCGAAGACTCACCTCAGGGCCTTCTGCAACGAGAAGACCCTGAGAAAGGAGAAAACCCCCCTCCTTCCGAAACCGGCTCCACGGCTACCAGTAACAGGACAAGCGGCAACCAGGAACGATAGGTCCGTGGCACCCATACCCACGCCACGGAAATCAAAAACAGCAGCAGCAGTGGAAATATTAACAACAACAACAACAGCAATACCAAATGCAGCTGCAACAGAGACTCCAGTGCAAACATCACCAACAACAACAAGTGAAAGAGTGGAGCTGGTACCCCTCCCCGACTTCACAGAATCAGACATGGAGTGTGAGGTGGGAGAGGAATGGCAAAAGGTCGTAAGAAGGCACAAACGCAGAAGCAGCGCATCGTCGCCTTTGAAAAGGGAGGAAAGAAATGAGAAAAGGGTAAAGTCTACTGCAAAGAGACTCACAGCAGCAACACCACCAACACCATCACCACCCACACTAACACCACCATCACCACCGGCGAAAACCCCACCGCCAACAACACCTTCAACACCACCACCACAAGCACCAACATCGCAAACACAACAATAAAACACACACACCCAGCAGCAACGACAAGAAAATAGCAGAACGACACCCCACCCCCAGAAAAACAAATGCACGGCAATAAATACACACAACAAGAAACTAACGACTACATAATACCAGCACCAATCAAAACGCCAACTAACATAAGACTGCTAAAAATAGCACAGAAACAATACACAAACATTAAAACGAAATTCCCCAACGCAGTTGGTGATTTCAGGGACCTAGGAGGAACTATCAATCGAAGAGTATATTCGGACATACTCATAGAAAAGCCGACGACCAGCCGAAGGGACGATTCAACGGTCCCTTCACCAGACGATCAAGTGAAAAGGGATGTAAAAACCATCCCTCCTCTACGAAAAGTACGGTAAGTGGTCTTTCCCATCTTTTCCACTCTATTTTAAACATGACCTCACTCAGAATAGGCAGCATAAATGCGCGTGGATTGGGGTCGTCATGGAAGCAGGGTCACCTGCTCAACGACCTCGGGTCACTAAACATAGATGTAGTGGCCATCTGCGAGACCAGAATCTCCGAAGCACGGGCCTTCGCACCGATCTTCGGCGGCTACGATGTGTACGCATCTCCCAGCCGTCCTGGATCGGGGGGAGGAGTTGCTGTGCTTTTTCGGAGAGGTTTGGATCTCGCCATACGGGCAATCTTCCTGGACCCAGAGGGTAAGCTGGTGGTGCTGGACGTGACCAGCGGAGACGGGCAAGCTTTCAGGCTAGTGGCCGTCTATGTCCCGACAGGAGCAGGGCGGCCTGATTTCTTCCGGCCTGATTTCTTCTGGAGACCTTTCTTGGAACGTCCCGCTCTTTAGTGTTAGTGGGCGACTGGAACGGGATCTTAGATGCACGCTGGGACTGTGTGGGATTAGCGGATAGGGGAGGAGGGTGCAAGAGCCTCACCAACCTGCTCAGGCGTTTTGAACTGTCTGACAGGTACCGATTGGATTTCCCGAATGTGCCAATATGCACTTGGACAAATCGCATAGGGTCATCCAGATCATATCTAGATAGAGTATTTTGTAGGGAAATAGATAGGTCTAGCTTAGGCTGTCCACAATTCAACATAGTCAGCTACACGGACCACAAATTCGTGATCTGTGTGCTTGACTTAGATAGGCTTCATAGACGAGGACCCGGCTACTGGAAGCTAAACGCGTCCTTACCAGCGCGCAAGGCCTACAGAGACCGGATTAGCGAACTAGTTAAGCGGGCGTTGACGGGGGCCATCGTCAACAACAAGTGGTGGTTTGCTCTGAAAAGAGCGATTAGAATAGAATCGATTAGGT
Source organism: Eledone cirrhosa (assembly GCA_964016885.1). Taxonomy (NCBI): domain Eukaryota; kingdom Metazoa; phylum Mollusca; class Cephalopoda; order Octopoda; family Eledonidae; genus Eledone; species Eledone cirrhosa. Next base: position 150,277,038 of record OZ024741.1, read on the forward strand.
TTAGTAAGGCTTTAGCAATAGAGAAAAATAGAGCAGAGGGAGAACTAGTTAGAAAATTAGACGAGGCGCTTAGCAAAGGCATTGCGACCGACGTGCTTGCGGCGAAATTGGCCCTTGACCAATTCTTCAATGCAAAGCACGAAGGCTGCGTTGTCAGAGCAAGGGTGCGTGCTCTCAGACACGAGGGGACGAAAGCCGTTCAATGGGCCCGAGTGGCGGAGGCGCGTCGTGGCAACAAAGCCACGATCCGGTCTTTGGTGGACCACGGCGGGCGCATACTACTCGATCCCGGGCAAATGTGTGAAGCTTTTCAGCGACACTTCGCTCAGCTGTTCGGGGACAGCGGTGGGCCGGGTAGAGGGATGGACTTTAGTGTCTACCTCGACGGACTGCCGCGGCTCTCGGCCACTGAGGCGAAGTGTTGCGAAAAGCCGATAACAGCCGCTGAAGTAAGGGAGGCAATGACTGGCTGCACAAGGGGTAAATCGCCTGGTTTGGATGGTCTGCCCTATGAACTTTACGTACAGATGCCAGACTTGTTCGGAGGCCTCTTGGCGGACGTCTACTGCAACTGGCAACAGAACGGGAGAATTCCCAGTTCTGTGAGCCGAGGAGCGGTGGCACTGCTGAGAAAGGATCCGAACAAGGGGATAACATAGATAATTTCCGGCCCATAACTCTGCTAAACACAGAGTTCAAGATTTTGGCCAAGGTGCTAGCAAAGAGGTTGGCGCTTGTCGTTGGTGGTCTGGTGGGACAGGCGCAGACATGCGCCATTCCCGACAGATCCATCCACGACAACCTCCACCTCATGCGATACATCATAGAGAGGGTAGCTAAGGAACCTGGCACGGGTGGGTCCTTGATCAATTTAGATCAGTCGAAAGCTTTCGATAGGGTCGACCATCGTTACCTAGCGGCAGTCCTGAGGGCGGCTGGCTTTGGGCCCGTCTTCAGAGGCTGGATCGCTGCCATGCACAGCGACATCTGTGTCCCTCTTGTACGTATTGACTCTCGAGCCATTACTGCACAAACTGGAGACGTTGAGGGGAGTCCCGCGCGAACTAGGATGCGGAAGATCCGTGTCAGCATATGCGGACGATGTCACCGTAGTGGTGTCGAACGCCAAACAGATCGAGGCGATCGGCACTACACTAAGAGAATACGAAGCGGTGACAGGAGCAATGATCAACCAGGAAAAGTCAGTGGGCCTGCAGCTCGGCACCTGGAGAGGCAGGTCCATGCCGTCCAACAGCGTCGTCGGGTGCTGGACGGACGGACCGGTTAAATTGCTAGGGGTCTGGTTCGGTCCGGACCTCCAGACGGACAAAAACTGGGACGAGGTGACGAGCAGGGTGGCTTCTCTCACCCAGAAATGGGCGGAGAGGAAGCTATCCCTGAAAGGTCGAGCGGAGGTGGCTAACGCGTACATCGCGTCTGTCATCTGCTACCGCCTAACCGTCGTACCTTGTCCTAAGCCTCACCTGACTGCGCTGGAGCGTTTGCTCTTTCGCTTTTTGTGGAAGGGACGTGCTCCGATGGTCAGGCGGTCCATCTGTTGTCAACACCCGCTACGTGGAGGGCTGGGCATGCCGTGGCTGATGATGCGCAGGCACGCGCTCAGGCTACGACATCTCCACCTCTTCCTCGACGGTGATCAGGTGTGGTCGCCGTTTGCTAGACGCGTTTTTCCCCAGCTCGTTTCCTTGACGGAGCTGCAGTCCTGGGTCAAGCGAAGACCGAGAGGGAGCGCCTGGAGACTGGAATGTCTTCAGGCGCTCACAGCCCTCGACCAATCGGGCAATGTGATCGGTGGAAACTCCACCTCGGCGTTCTATAGAGGATTAGTGGAGGGGAAGAGCGACGACGTACTTGGGGAAACTCTAGGCGTCGACGAAAATCAACTAGCCAATCTCTTCGGAAGAACTTTCGGGCCAGGGCCTATGGACAACTTCCAGAAATCTCTGGCCTGGCAGTGCTACCGAGGAGCCTTGCCAGTTCGGGATAAACTCTACAGGCATGGAGGTGCCGTCAGCCGGGCATGTCCGAGATGCGCGCAGGGCGACGAAACCGTCCTGCACGCACTCGTCCAGTGTCCGAAAATTGCTGACTTGTGGGTTTATGTCGAACACCTGCTGTCGCGTTTAGGACGGATCCAGCTATCATCTGAGTCCATCGTGAGGATTGCCCCGCCCTCCTCCTTTAGCCGGGAAGGGCAGGCAGTTTTTATCTGTCTGGTGGCCATGGCGAAAGAGATAGTATGGTGGACACGTTTGAAAGGGCTGAAGACGAGCACTTACCTCTTCGGTGATGCTCTGATTGACTTTTTCAAATTTCATTTGAAAAGGAAAATCAGAGTAGAGAGGGAAGTGCTCTCTTCCCAGCATTTTGTTGAAAGATGGGTGAGAGAAGCAAGAATGGCCCGAGTGAATGGGCCGACTCTGAGTATATATCTGTAAACTAAAGGTGGAAAACTGGGAGAGGACACTTGCCTTGGTGGTCAGGGTCATTGTGGCTTTTTACTGGGCTTTCTCCACAAATGTCCCTCCGAAGTCTCCCCCCTATTGGGGAATTTTTCATTGTTATTTTCATTGTTATTTTTGTTACATCCTCTGTTTTTGTTTTTTTACACGCAGAAATGCCCATTTGTACCGTCCTGCATTGTCCTGCACTGTCCTTAATGTCTACTTTATGTAAACCCTTGTGGTTAATAAAGAAATCATTATTATTATTATTATTATTATTATTATTATTACGGCGAATTGGCAGTATCGGTAGAGGGTTGGACACTCTGCTTTGCAGCAAAGAGTTACGGCCATTTATGGTCTGAGTTCAAATCCCGCAGAGGTTAACTTTGCCTTTCATCCTTACGGGGTCGATAAAATAAAGTACCAGTAATGTACTGGGTAATTGCTGGCCTTGTGCCTAAAGTAGAAACAATTATTATTATTATTACGGTGGATTGGCTGTATCGGTAGAGGGCCGGACGCCATGCTTTGCAACAAAGAGTTACGGCCCTTTATGGTCTGAGTTCAAATCCCGGCGAGGTTAACTTTGCCTTTCATCCTTACGGGGTCGATAAAATGAAGTACCAGTAATGTACTGGCTAATTGTTGGCCTTGTGCCTAAAGTAGAAACAATTATTATTGGTCTGTTCGGACGTCTTTTTGCTCGCTCCCACTAGGTCGCTTTATTTGGCTGTTATAATTATTTGTTGTTTAATTTTTCTTGTTGTGTAAGGGACTTTTCCCTGTGAAGGGTAAAGTATAATATTTGGGCCTTTTGGTCAAAATATTTGAACAATTTTTGAACATTTTACTTTAAAAAAAAAAACATGGCTGAGCCACGCCGCCCCAGCAATATGTCTGCTGTCGTGTGACAATAGCGTAAAAGTTGAGAGGAGGGTTACAGAAATTGATACAACAAACACCACCACAAACAACGTGAACAAAGAAAACAACACTGAGAACACTATTTTAAAAAAAATTACTACACCAACTACAACAATAACAGCGACAACCAAAATACAGACAATAGAAAAAAATGACAACAAATGCAACAACGATATTAACACCACTAACAAGAAAATAAACAACGACAACACCAACAGTAACAATACAAATTGCACCGAAAACAACAACAACGGTGGCACCAAAAACACAACCAACTACAACAGTGATAACACCAACACCAACAACACCGTTTGTAGCAGTAGCAACAGCAACAGCACCAACAACAAGACCAATAGCAGCAGTAACGGCAGCAATAATGGTGCCGCTGAAAAAGGGGCCATTTCTTTCGCAGGTGTGGCCCGAAATATAGAGACAGTCGCAAGAGCCATGGTGACAAGAAATGACAATAGAGTTTCCCTGAAACCTCCACCCGATTTCTTCAAAGACCAACAGCTGCGCCCGGTGACTTACCGCACCGTAAGCAAAATGTCACATCGGGTGGAGCGAGCCACGGAGGCTCAAATCCAAAAGGCCTTGGGGTGCGTCTGGGCGCGCAAAACCCACATCACCCGAGGCAAAAAGTACGCCACAGTAGACGTACTTTTCGACACCCCTCAAGAGGCGTAGTCTCACTCTTTGGAAACCCTAAAGAGTGAGGAGATAGTCTTGGTGCCCTCCTACTGAGGGCAGAAAATTGTGAGAGTCAAAGTGACCCAGGTCCCGCCCGACGTGCCCATACCTTGGCTGACCGCGTCTGTACTTGCTGGAATCGAGGAGAAGACCACCATACTGTCAATACAGAGAATGGGAAGAGAGAACTGGTCAGGAATAGGCATGCAAATGCTAATAAAAACTGATCAGGAGTGCATCGAGGCCATCCCAGATATCACAGACCTTGAGGAAGGACTCCAACTCCCTACAAGCGTGGAAGGAAGGCGCCCAAAGTGCTATCTCTGTGGGCAGAAGGGTCACCCCAGGGCCTTCTGCCCGCAGAAGACAGCAAAGAAGAGGGCCCCCTCCTTCCGACGCCTCATCCGCTGCAATCAAGAGCAGGGCAGGCAACAGAGGCAGAAGACCCTTCCATGGTGAGTAGGAGAGCAACGTCCGTGGCACCCATACCAAGGCCATGGACAACTAAAACAGTTGGCAGTGGCGGCAACACCACCAGTCGCAGTAGCTACACCGGCGGCAAAATCGCCGGAGCGGGCTCCCCTACCAACACCAACAGAAGTGGAGCTCATGCCCCTCCCAGACGCCACGGAATCCGACATGGAGTATGAGGTGGGAAGGAAGTGGCAAACGGTCTGCCACAAAAAAGAAAAAAAGAATAAAACCCTTAGCTTCACCCTCCAAAGGCCAAGGCAAACAAAGAGGGGTAAAGGTTGCAAAGAGACTTGCAGCAACACCACCATCATCATCATCACCACCACAAGAAACACCACCAACAAAAACCACACCACCACCAGCATCACCAAAATCACCAACATCGCAAACACAACAAAGCACACACACCCAACAGCAGCAACAAGAAAACAGTAACAAAATCACCCCTCCCCCCCAAAAAGTACACAGCCATAAACATGGCAAATAAAGAACTCTTACAACATATAAAGCAGCACACAGACATCACAGACAAAAATTACTACACCCCACCAACACCAAGAACTCTCCCGAAAAATATAAAGATTATTGAAATCAAAATAGAACATTATTAACTTTTAAAAGAAAATTTCCCCAACGCAGTTGGAGACTTCAGAGGGTCGGTTACCAAGAGGATATACACCGACATCATCTTGGAAATACCCATGACCAGCCAAAGGGACGGTTCGACTGTCCCTTTCCCACACGATCAGGGCAGGTGATCCTTTCTCACTTACTCCATTCCTCACCCAACATGGCCTTACTTAGAATAGGCAGTATAAATGTACGTGGCCTGGGGTCATCTTGGAAGCAGGGCCACCTGCTTAACGATCTCAGGTCACTAAATATAGATGTGGTTGCCATCAGCGAGACCAGAATTTCCGAAGCACGAGCCTTCGCACCGATCTTCGGCGGCTACGATGTATACGCATCTCGCAGTCGTCTAGGCTCGGGGAAAGGAGTTGCTGTGCTTTTTTGGAGAGGCTTTGATCTCGCCATACGGGCCATCTTCCTGGACCCAGAAGGTAAGTCGGTGGCGCTGAACGTGACCGGCAGCGAAGGCAATGCTTTCAGGCTAGTAGCCGTCTACCCCCCAACAGGGGCAGGACGGCCAGATTTCTTCAGACGTCTGGAGACCTTTCTTGGAACGTCCCGCTCCTTAGTGTTAGTGGGCGACTGGAACGGTATCTTAGATGCATGCTGGGATTATGTGGGGCTAGTAGACAGGACAGGAGGGTGTAAAAGCCTCAACAACCTGCTCAGACGTTTTGAACTGTCTGACAGGTATAGACTGGATTATCCGAATGTGCCAATGTGGACATGGGCAAAACGCATCGGGTCATCCAGATCGTATTTAGATAGGGTATTCTGTAGGGAAACAGATAAGGATAGTGTAGGTTGTCCACAATTTAAAGTAATCGACTACACGGACCACGAATTTCTGATCTGTGAAGTTGACTTAGATAGACTCCATAGGCAAGGGCTCGGTTACTGGAGCTGAACGCGTCGTTCCCGGCGCGCAAAGCTTACAGGGACTGGATTAGCGAATTAGTTAAGCGTGCGTTGACGGGTGCGATCGTCAACAATGGGTGGTGGGTTACCCTGAAAAGGACTATTAGAGTAGAATCGATAAGGTTTAGCAAAGGAGTAGTGATAGTGGAAAATAGAGTAGAGGGAGAGTAAGTTAGAAAGCTAGAAGAGGCGTTTAGGACAGGCATCGCAACCGACGTGCTTGCGGCGAGATTGGCACTCGACCAATTCTTCAACGCAAAGCATGAAAGATGCGTTGTCAGAGGTAGAGCGCGTGCTCTAAGACACGAGGGGACGAAAGCCGTTCAATGGGCCCGGGTGGTGGAGGCGCGACGGGGCAACAAGTCGACAATTTGGTCTCTGCCTGATCAAAGCGGGCGCATGCTGCTCGAACCCGAGCAGATGTGTGCGGCTTTTCAACAGCACTTCGGGAGCGGCGGCGGGCCGGATTGGAGTATGGACTTCGATGCATACTTCGACGGACTGCCGCGACTCTTGACGACCGCAGCGCAGTGCTGCGAAAAGCCGATAACAGCAGGTGAAATACGGGAAGCGATGTCTGACTGCACGAGGGGTAAATCGCCAGGTTTGGATGGTCTGCCCTACGAGATTTATGCGTATATGCCAGACTTGTTCGGCGACTTCTTGGCAGATGTCTACTGCAACTGGCAGCAGAACGGGAGCATTCCCAGTTTTGTGAGCCGGGAAGCGGTGGTGCTGCTGAGAAAAGACCTGAAAAAGGGGGACGTTATAAACAACTTCATGCCCATAACTTTGCTAAACCCAGAGTTTAAGATTTTGGCCAAGGTGTTAGCGAAGAGATTGGCGCTTGTAGTCGGTGATCTGGTGGGAGAGGCGCAGACATGTGCTATTCCGGACAGATCCATCCGCGACAACCTCAATCTCATGCGATACATCATAGAGAGGGTGGTTAAGGAACCTGGTACGGGTGGGGCCCTGATTAACTTGGATCAATCTAAAGAATTCGATAGGGTCGACCATCGGTACCTGGCTGCGGTCCTCGAGGCGGCTGGATTCGGGCCCGTTTTTAGGGGCTGGATCGCTGCGATGCACAGCGACATCTGCTCGATTGTGAGGGTGAATGGTCACCTGTCGCAGCCTTTCAGCATCATGCGCTCGGTCCGGCAGGGTTTCCCCCTCTCGTCTCTCTTGTACGTACTGGCCATCGAGCCATTACCACACACATTGAAGACGAAGAAGGGGTGGGGGACCCACGCGAACTGGGATGCGGGAGTTCCGTGTCATCTTACGCCGACGACGTCACCGTGGTGGTGTCGAGCACCAAACACGTCCAGATGCTCGGCACCGCTCTCAAGGAATACGAAGCGGTGACAGGAGCAAAGACAAACCAGACAAAGTCGGTGGGTTTGCAGCTCGGCATCTGGAGAGGCAAGTCGATGCCGTCCGACAGCATCGTGGGGCGCTGGACGGAAGGACCGGTTAAATTGTTCGGGGTCTGGTTCGGTCTGCACCTCTAGATGGAGAAAAACTGGAGAGAGGTGAAGAGCAGGGTGGCCTCTCTCACCCAGAAATGGGCCGATAGGAGGCTGTCTCTGAAAGGTCGAGCGGAGGTGGCGAATGCGTACATAGCGTCCGTCATCTGTTACCGCCTGACCGTCGTACCTTGCCCCCGCCCAACTCTGACCAAAATGGAGCGCCTTCTCTTCCGGTTTTTGTGGAAGGGACGTACTCCCATGGTCAGACGATCCGTTTGCTGTCAACACCCGTTGCGTGGAGGACTAGGCATGCCGTGGCTGATGATGCGCAAACATGCGCTGAGGCTGCGACATCTCTGGTGCTTCCTTGATAGTGAAAAGGTGTGGTCGGCGTTTGCCAGACGCGCTTTTCCCCAGCTCGTCTCCTTGACTGAGCTGCAGTCCTGGATCAGGAAAAGACCGAGGGATAGCGCTTGGAAGCTGGAATGTCTCCAAGCGCTCACCGCCTTCTACCAGCTGGGTACTAGTATCGGTGGAATATCCACCTCGACGTTCTATAGAGGGCTAGTGGAGAGAAAGAGCGACGACGTCCCCGGGGATACCCTCGGCGTCGTAGACGATCAGCTATTCTCTCTCTTCAAGAGAACTTTCAGAAATCCCTGGCCTGGCAATGCTACCGGGGACCGTTGCCGGTTCGGGATAAGCTCTACAGGCACGAAGGTGCTATCAGCCGAGCCTGTCCGAGATGCACGGAGGGCGACAAAACCGTCCTGCACGCACTCGTTCAGTGCCCGAGGATTGCTGACTTGTGGGGCTATGTCGAACAGCTGCTGTCGCGTGTAGGACGGATCCGGTTATCGACTGAGTCCATTGTGCAGATAGCCCCGCCATCCTCCTTTATAGAGGAGGAAGGGCAGGCAGTTTTCATCTGCCTGGTGGCCATGGCGAAAGAGATTGTGTAGTGGACAAGATTGAAAGGGTTGAAGACAGACACTTTCCTCTCCGGCCAATCCCTGATTCAAGTTTCACTTGAAGAGGAAGATCAGGGTGGAGAGGCAAGTGCTGTCTTCTAGTAAGTTTGTTCAAAGGTGGGTGAAAGTGGTGAGTCTGGTCCGAGTGAACAGGCCCGCTCTGAGTATACGCCTGTAAATTGAGGAGTGGGAAAAGTGGTTAGGGTGGCCGTGGGCGTTTGTGTGGTTTTCACCACGAGTAACCCTCGGAGGTTTCCCCCTTCTTGGGGAATTTTTGTTGCTTGAATTTTTTTGGATTTCTAGCCCGATTTTGTTATAACCTGTTTACACGACCAAAACCCACTTTGTATCGTCCTGTACTGTTCTGTGCCGTCTCTAATGTTTTTCTTCGTGTCAGCCCTTGTGGCCAATAAAGAAACCATTATTATTTTGGCAGTATCGGTAGAGGGTCGGACGCCATGCTTTGACGCAAAGAGTTACAGCCCTTTCCATTATGAGTTCAAATCCCGCCGAGGGTAACTTTGTCTTTCATCCTTACGGGGTCGATAAAATAAAGTACCAGTAATACACTGGATAATTGCTGGCCTTGTGCCAAAAGTAGAAACAATTATTATTATTATTATTATTATTATTGGCGACCTACGTAGGAACTCGTATTATCGTGAGCTCCGCAAAGGTTTGTTGTTTTCAGTTGTTTCAAATTGCCAGTTATGGACAATTTTTGTTGTTAAGTGTTTATAAGTTCACATATATTGCTATCTGTAAAAGACACAAAAATATTGGGGCCTTGAGTCCAAACTTAAACCTTTAATTATCAAACAAAATATTTCTTTGAAAAGAAAAACATGGACCACAAATGTTCTGTTTATAACAGACCAACACCCGCTCCCCCACCATCACCAACACCAACACCATTGTAAGCCTTGCCACGGATGCCAACACTGAAAATATAATTACTAGCAGTCTGAATTATTTAGACTTGCCGCATAAAGACATGGATTTCTCGCCATTACCAATAACTGCAGGTGTTAAAGCTGCCACCCCCACCACCACAATGTCAAAAAGAACAACCAACACCACTGATACCACCACCACCACAGCGACAACAGACCCCCCCCCCAAAAAAAAAATTATTATCTCGTGACATCAAAATGGATTCACCCAGAATCCACTCTTCCACGCCGAACACCACTGACACCACCACCAACTCCACCACAACTGAAACTAAAAATAACAATAACAACAACAGCAACAACAACAACAATGAGAATAACAACATCAATACCACCGCAAAGAAAAATGTGTCGTTTGTCAAAGCAGCTAAGAAAAGCGAAACAATCGAGGTAAGCCAGGATGAATTAAATGAAGCCAAGAGAATGGTAAAAATAGATGGGTACAGGGTCAGCCTCACCCCCACCTAATAAAATGGAGCATCGGCGCCTATGCACCGCGTCTTATCGGACGATAAACACAAAATCACGCCGAGTGGAACGGGCATCCGAGTCCCAAATACAAAAAGCTTTGGGACATGTGTGGGAGAAAAAACCCACATCAGACGTGAGCAGAAATATGGATACGTGGACGTGTTCTTTGGAACACCACAGGAAGCCAGAAAGCACTCCATGGCCCCATTAAGAAGCGACGACTTTACACTCGTCTCAAGCTATTGTGGTCAGAGACTCGTGAAGATCAGGGTGACCAACGTTCCACCGGCCATCGAAATTCCCTGGCTAATGGCTGCCGTCCTCACCGGCATCGAGGCCAAGACGAAAATAATTGAGGTAACAAAAGAAAAGCAGGAGAATTGGTCCTGATCCAAGCGGACCAAAAAAACATTGAGGAAATCCCAGAGGTGATAGACCTCACTGACGGCAGCCACCTGACCGTAATCGTTGAGGGTAGAAGGCCTAGGTGTGTCGTTTGTGGTGAAGGAACCCACCTAAAGGCTTTCTGCCCTCAGGCTAAAAAGTTGAGGCCACCTCTCCTACCCAATCCAGTGACTCAACCATCAAAACCAGCAGCAGCAGAAATGGCAGCAAGAACAGAAGCAACTATAGCAGCAACAACCCCAGCAACAGTAGCAAAACCAACACGACCACCACCCACCGAGCCAGAAATAGCACCAGTGCCTCCACCATCCACCACGCCACAACCAAAACCAACGCCTGTGGAGGATTTTCCACTCCCCGAACTATCGCAACTGGAGACAGATTGTGACGACGAGGAGTGGGAAACTGTATCAGGAAAAAAGAAAAAAAGAAAAAAAGAAAAAGAACCCCAAAAAGAAAGAAATCCACTTCCTTCCTCCCGAAAAAACAAAATACAGGGGGAAATAAATAAACTAACAAACAAAAAAGTTAGGACAACTATGCCACCATCCACACCAGCATCACCAACCCCAATACCACCATCACAAACACCACAAAAGTCACCAAAAGGCGCAACAGAAACAAACCCACAACAAACGCAAACAAAACAAAACAACCAAAACGATACACACAGCACAGCATTAAATTTGTACAACAACCAGTTATTACACTACATCCAACACAACACCAGCATCACAGAAAAAGACTACACAACACCTCAAAAATTCACACCACCTCCACACATACAAATCACTCGCATCACACAGAAAACGTACACCACACTAAAACAAAAATTCCCCAAGGACATCGGAGACTTCCGACAAGCACTTTCCAGGAGGATATATATAAGGACATCCTTTCGGAGGAGGCCACAAGCAGTGAGAAGGATGGAGAAACCATCCTTCCTCTACGAGAAGTAAGGTAAGTGGTTTTTCCCATCTTTTCCACTCCTTTTCAACATGACGTCACTCAGAATAGGCAACATAAATGCGCGTGGCTTGGCGTCGTCATGGAAGCAGGGCCACCTACTCAACGACCTCAGGTCACTAAACATAGATGTGGTGGCCATCAGCGAGACCAGATTCTCCGAGGCACGGGGCTTCGCACCGATCTTCGGCGGCTACGATGTGTACGCATCTCCCAGTCGTCCTGGATCGGGGGGAGGAGTTGCTGTGCTTTTTCGGAGAGATTTGGATCTCGCCATACGGGCCATCTTCCTGGACCCAGAAGGTAAGTTGGTGGTGCTGGACGTGACCAGCGGAGACGGGCAAGATTTCAGGCTAGTGGCCGTCTATGCCCCGAGAGGTGCAGGGCGGCCTGATTTCTTCCGGCGTCTGGAGACCTTTCTTGGAACGTCCCACTCTTTAGTGTTAGTGGGCCACTTGAACGGGATCTTAGATGCACGCTGGGATTGTGAGGGATTAGCGGATAGGGGAGGAGGGTGCAAGAGCCTCACCAACCTGCTCAGGCGTTTTGAACTGTCAGACAGGTACCGATTGGATTTCCCGAATGTGCCAATGTGGACTTGGACAAAGCGCATAGGGTCATCCAGATCATATCTAGATAGAGTATTTTGTAGGGAAATAGATAGGACTAGCATAGGCTGTCCACAATTCAAGATAGTCAGCTACACGGACCACAAATTCGTGATCTGTGTGCTTGACTTAGATAGGCTTCATAGACGAGGACCCGGCTACTGGAAGCTAAACGCGTCCTTACCAGCGCGCAAGGCCTACAGAGACCGGATTAGCGAACTAGTTAAGCGGGCGTTGACGGGGGCCATCGTCAACAACAAGTGGTGGTTTGCTCTGAAAAGAGCGATTAGAATAGAATCGATTAGATTTAGTAAGGCTTTAGCAATAGAGAAAAATAGAGCAGAGGGAGAACTAGTTAGAAAATTAGACGAGGCGCTTAGCAAAGGCATTGCGACCGACGTGCTTGCGGCGAAATTGGCCCTTGACCAATTCTTCAATGCAAAGCACGAAGGCTGCGTTGTCAGAGCAAGGGTGCGTGCTCTCAGACACGAGGGGACGAAAGCCGTTCAATGGGCCCGAGTGGCGGAGGCGCGTCGTGGCAACAAAGCCACGATCCGGTCTTTTGTGAACCACGACGGGCGCATCCTACTCGATCCCGGGAAAATGTGTGAAGCTTTTCAGCGACACTTCGCTCAGCTGTTCGGAGGCAGCGGTGGGCCGGGTAGAGGGATGGACTTTAGTGTCTACCTCGACGGACTGCCGCAGCTCTCGGCCACTGAGGCGAAGTGTTGCGAAAAGCCAATAACAACCGCTGAAGTACGGGAGGCAATGACTGGCTGCACAAGGGGTAAATCGCCTGGTTTGGATGGTTTGCCCTATGAACGTTACGTACAGATGCTAGACTTGTTCGGAGGCCTCTTGGCGGACGTCTACTGCAACTGGCAACAGAACGGGAGAATTCCCAGTTCTGTGAGCCGAGGAGCTGTGGCGCTGCTGAGAAAGGATCCGAACAAGAGGGATAACATACATAATTTTAGGCCCATAACTCTGCTAAACACAGAGTTCAAGATTTTGGCTAAGGTGCTAGCAAAGAGGTTGGCGCTTGTCGTTGGTGGTCTGGTGGGAGAGGCGCAGACATTCGCCATTCCAGACAGATCCATCCACGACAAACTCCACCTCATGCGATACATCGTAGAGAGGGTAGCTAGGGAACCTGGCACGGGTGGGTCCTTGATCAATTTAGATCAGTCGAAAGCTTTCGATAGGGTCGACCATCGTTACCTAGCGGCAGTCCTGAGGGCGGCTGGCTTTGGGCCCGTCTTCAGAGGCTGGATCGCTGCCATGCACAGCGACATCTGCTCTGTGGTGAGAGTGAACGGTCACCTGTCGGAACCGTTCAACATCATGCGCTCGGTCCGCCAAGGATGTCCCCTCTCGTCCCTCTTGTACGTATTGACTCTCGAGCCATTACTGCACAAACTGGAGACGTTGAGGGGCGTCCCGCGCGAACTAGGATGCGGAAGATCCGTGTCAGCATATGCGGACGATGTCACCGTAGTGGTGTCGAACGCCTAACACATCGAGGCTATCGGCACTACACTAAGAGAATACGAAGCGGTAACAGGAGCAATGATCAACCAGGAAAAGTCAGTGGGCCTGCAGCTCGGCACCTGGAGAAGCAAGTACATGCCGTCCAACAGCGTCGTCGGGCGCCGGACGGACGGACCGGTTAAATTGTTCAGGGTCTGGTTCGGTACGGACCTTCAGACAGACAGAAACTGGGACGAGGTGACGAGCAGGGTGGCTTCTCTCACCCAGAAATGGGCGGAGAGGAAGCTATCCCTGAAAGGTCGAGCGGAGGTGGCTAACGCGTATATCGCGTCCGTCATCTACTACCGCCTGACCGTCGTACGTTGTCCTAAGCCCCGCCTGACTGCGCTGGAGCGTTTGCTCATTCGCTTTTTGTGGAAGGGACGCGCTCCGATGGTCAGGCGGTACATCTGCTGTCAACACCCGCTACGTGGGGGGCTGGGAATGCCGTGGCTGATGATGCGCAGACACGCGCTCAGGACGGCATCTCCACCTCTACCTCGACGGTGATCAGGTGTGGTCGCCGTTTGCTAGACGCGTCTTTCCCCAGCACGTCTCCTTGACGGAGCTGCAGTCCTGGGTCAAGCGAAGACCGAGAGGGAGCGCCTGGAGACTGGAATGTCTTCAGGCGCTCACAGCCCTCGACCAATCGGGCAATGTGATCGGTGGAAACTCCACCTCGGCGTTCTATAGAGGATTAGTGGAGGGGAAGAGCGACGACGTACTTGGGGAAACTCTAGGCGTCGACGAAAATCAACTAGCCAATCTCTTCGGAAGAACTTTCGGGCCAGGGCCTATGGACAACTTCCAGAAATCTCTGGCCTGGCAGTGCTACCGAGGAGCCTTGCCAGTTCGGGATAAACTCTACAGGCATGGAGGTGCCGTCAGCCGGGCATGTCCGAGATGCGCGCAGGGCGACGAAACCGTCCTGCACGCACTCGTCCAGTGTCCGAAAATTGCTGACTTGTGGGTTTATGTCGAACACCTGCTGTCGCGTTTAGGACGGATCCAGCTATCATCTGAGTCCATCGTGAGGATTGCCCCGCCCTCCTCCTTTAGCCGGGAAGGGCAGGCAGTTTTTATCTGTCTGGTGGCCATGGCGAAAGAGATAGTATGGTGGACACGTTTGAAAGGGCTGAAGACGAGCACTTACCTCTTCGGTGATGCTCTGATTGACTTTTTCAAATTTCATTTGAAAAGGAAAATCAGAGTAGAGAGGGAAGTGCTCTCTTCCCAGCATTTTGTTGAAAGATGGGTGAGAGAAGCAAGAATGGCCCGAGTGAATGGGCCGACTCTGAGTATATATCTGTAAACTAAAGGTGGAAAACTGGGAGAGGGCACTTGCCTTGGTGGTCAGGGTCATTGTGGCTTTTTACTGGGCTTTCTCCACAAATGTCCCTCCGAAGTCTCCCCCCTATTGGGGAATTTTTCATTGTTATTTTTGTTACATCCTCTGTTTTTGTTTTTTACACGCAGAAATGCCCATTTGTACCGTCCTGCATTGTCCTGCACTGTCCTTAATGTCTACTTTATGTAAACCCTTGTGGTTAATAAAGAAATTATTATTATTATTATTATTATTATTATTATTATTATTATTATTATTGTTGGTGGATTGGCAATATCAGTGGAGGGTAGGACGCCATGCTTTGCAGCTTAGAGTTACGGCCCTTTACGGCCTGAGTTCAAATCCCACCGAGGTTAACTAAGCCTTTCATCCTTACGGGGTCGATAAAATAAAGTACCAGTAATGCACTGAGGTAATTGCTGGCCTTGTGCCAAAAGTAGAAACAATTATTATTGTTTTTGTTGTTTTTGCTGCTGTTGTCGTTCTTATTGTCGTATTCATTGTTTTCTCTTGTTGCCTTTGTTTGTTCTCAAAAAATTATGAGTCGCTAGCTGAGGGGTCTCGCAATTAACTGTTACATGCTGAATGCAGCACATGTTGTGTTAATATTTCATAAAACATTTATTGCCTTTCATACATAAGCTGGAATCACGAAATTTCATTTTCGCATAATGGTGTTTAATAGGCACAATAGGAATATATTAGTATGAAAGAAAAGTTATCTTGTCACTCGCTGCTTTGCATTTTCAATTTAAAGCCAACTTTTTTAGATTATATTTTACCGTGAGTCAATTGCGGAAATTTAGCAACAGTAGAGAGGGAAGAAACGACAGTACGTTAAACCAATTAGATGGACACACACACACACACACACACACACACACACACACACACACACACACACACACACACACACACACACACACACACACACACACATATATATATATATAAGGTTATTTGTCACTGATATACAGGAAATCTCAATGAAAGGTATCTAAAATTATCGTTATCAATCAGAGGATTATATATACTTATATAGAATAACTTTTGCAAAGTTATAAAAGGGGAGATTCCTAGAAAAGCAACCTAAAATAATGTATATATATATACACACAGTGGCGGACTGGGTCTAGAAATATTGGTTGCCAGGAGATGTATTAGTAGGAGTGAGGTCATATATTTTATCGTTCCTGAGGTTTTTAACCCTAGGAAAGGAAAATGCTTCTCCGATGATCTTTGTTTTTCCATTAATATCCATGTGATATCTAATGTTTTGCAAAGTGAAACTGTACAGTAAGGGCCACTTGAATAGGTAAATATTTATATTATATTTTTTAATTTTGATTAATTTTAATTGTAAATTAATTTTGATTTATTTTGAAAAATTGGTTGAATTTTACTTGTTCTGCTTATCTTGACATATATATATATATATATATATATATATATATATATATATATATATATATATATATATATATATATATATATATATATATATATATATATATACATTTACATATATATATATATATATATATATATATATATATATATATATATATATATATATATATATATATATATACATATGTACATATATTATTTGCTTGCTAAAATAATCAAATTAAATTAATTCAACAGTTAATAGGGATAATAAGGTAGTTACCAAAGTGCCAGAAGATTGACAAGTCGACCCTAAATATTACTAATAGCTCTAGGATAGCCATGAACGACACCAGATCTTTTAAACTTTGATTTTGAAATAGGTTTATAATTATCAATTTTCATTATACTATTGTAGCTGTCTTGGTGGCCTAGTTGGAGGAATCATAGACGGTGGTCATCCTAGTCTGAAGTTAGATCCTGGTCGGGAGTAGGATTCCCGCTGAGCCTTTTCAGTTTTTTTGTATGGGTTGTAAGGGAAAGGGAAATAATTCAAAATGGGTTTACGACATGTGTGAAACCAGGTCGAAAACGAGCAGATGGATAGAGAGAGAGGGGAGGAGAGAAAGAGAGAGAGAAGGAGAGAGTCGATATGAAAGCGTGGTGGGACAACAAATCGAGCAAAACAGGCAGAGGGGTGGATTATCTCCTTCTCCGTTTTTCTCTTTCTCTCTACACTCACTTTGCTGAGATCACACGGAAAAGCGTCGCTCTGCAGTTATACGATCACAGGGTTTAAATCCAATCGGCCCGTTTTAACTTATTCTATTTTCTCTTCGGTTACTCACTTGCATGTGTCATTGTCCTATGACCCCCCTCCATTCAGTTTGTTTACTTCGTTTTTCCTCTTTCCTTTTTTCTCTTTCTTCCTCTCTCTTCACTATCTTTTCTTTCCCTCATGGCCTTTTGATGGATAAAAGGCCTTGGGCACGCTGCCGATCGATTTCGATGTCCTGTTTTAAGCGTCGAAACATCTATGATCCGCAGTTAACAGCTGAAGGGCTACTTTTTTCTCTTGTTTACGTCCATATTACCATCTTACACTTTGTTTGAATTTACACTTTGTAGAATTGAGATTAAGGGTTTGTGGCTTTTATATATATATATATATATAGTAATAATAATAAATTTGAAGACTAAAATCCAAAGAGGGCTCGATAAGGATAAAGCACCGATTCTTTGCTTAAACTTCAATCTGTTATTTTAATAAATATATATATATATATATATATATTGGTAAACGGAATAGAAAATGCTAACAAATTGTTCACAGTTGAAAAATGGTTTAATTAGGAATAAAAGAGTATTAGTGATTGTATGGGTTAGTATTCAGTTGTGGTTTTAAGTTTTTAAGTTTTTACCGGTTGCGCATTTCTAAATGCTTTTCAAAAATAATTTTGAGATAGAGTGTTCGTGTTGTTTGCTCTGATCTGATTAGTTTTGGGAATTCTACCTGTTTTTATGTTAAAAAAGTGGCTCCAGCGTTATTTTTGTGTTGCAAAATATATATATATATATTTATTAAAATAACAGATTAAAGTTTAAGCAAAGAATCGGTGCTTTATCCTTATCGAGCCCTTTTTGGATTTTAGTCTTCAAATTTATTATTATTACTATATATATATATTATGCTGATTGGCAGAGGAAATGATATATATTTTATTTATCTAATAATTCTATAGACATGATTTATGATATATATATATTTGTATATTTTTTAATATATATATATATATATATATATAAATGTAAGTATGTATGTATACGTACATACATATATGTATACAGACGTACAGTAGCACGCATATATATATACATATATATATATATATATATATATATATATATATATATACATATATACACATATGCATACAGGTACACATACATATATGCACGCATCAGTTTAGCCTTAACACCGTATGGCATAAATTCAGGCTGTTCGCTTTGTTGACAAACAAACGAACAAAGCGGCCGGCGTTATAATAAACGTCGGCTAAACTGATGCGTGCATATATGTATGTGTACCTGTATGCATATGTGTATATATGTATATATATATATATATATATATGTATATATATATGCGTGCTACTGTACGTCTGTATACATATATGTATGTACGTATACATACATACTTACATTTAAGTAAGTGCCATACTAAGAGTGAGAAATGAAATTTCGTTTTCATTTTTTTCAACTTATCGTTTTCGGTATGCCTGACCGATTTAACTCACTCAATATACAAATTAGGCTGCTCAGCCGTTAATTTTCATAAGGAAAGTATATACTTTCGAACGTTCAACTATCTGGCAGATGGGTAAACGGTGCTGATGATAGCTAACAAGCTTGAAACTAGTACATCGTTCCTGTGTCAGTGTTGAACAAAAAGGTGACGTGATTGCCTTAACACCGTATGGCATAAATTCAGGCTGTTCGCTTTGTTGACAAACAAACGAACAAAGCGGCCGGCGTTATAATAAACGTCGGCTAAACTGATGCGTGCATATATGTATGTGTACCTGTATGCATATGTGTATATATGTATATATATATATATATATATGTATATATATATGCGTGCTACTGTACGTCTGTATACATATATGTATGTACGTATACATACATACTTACATTTAAGTAAGTGCCATACTAAGAGTGAGAAATGAAATTTCGTTTTCATTTTTTTCAACTTATCGTTTTCGGTATGCCTGACCGATTTACCTCACTCAATATGCAAATTAGGCTGCTCAGCCGTTAATTTTCATAAGGAAAGTATATACTTTCGAACGTTCAACTATCTGGCAGATGGGTAAACGGTGCTGATGATAGCTAACAAGCTTGAAACTAGTACATCGTTCCTGTGTCAGTGTTGAACAAAAAGGTGACGTGGTTGCCTTAACACCGTATGGCATAAATTCAGGCTGTTCGCTTTGTTGACAAACAAGCGAACAAAGCGGCCGGCGTTATAATAAACGTCGGCTAAACTGATGCGTGCATATATGTATGTGTACCTGTATGCATATGTGTATATATGTATATATATATATATATATATATATATATATATATATATATATATATATATATGTATATATATATGCGTGCTACTGTACGTCTGTATACATATATGTATATACGTATACATACATACTTACATTTAAGTAAGTGCCATACTAAGAGTGAGAAATGAAATTTCGTTTTCATTTTTTTCAACTTATATATATATATATATTTTTCAACTTATATATATATATATATATATATATATATATATATAAATCAGGAAAGAAGGTTGACATGGTTTGCATTTAAGTATTATTTGTTACCCCGTATATATATATAAATATATATATATATATATATATATATATATATATATACATATGTACATATATTATTTGCTTGCTAAAATAATCAAATTAAATTAATTCAACAGTTAATAGGGATAATAAGGTAGTTACCAAAGTGCCAGAAGATTGACAAGTCGACCCTAAATATTACTAATAGCTCTAGGATAGCCATGAACGACACCAGATCTTTTAAACTTTGATTTTGAAATAGGTTTATAATTATCAATTTTCATTATACTATTGTAGCTGTCTTGGTGGCCTAGTTGGAGGAATCATAGACGGTGGTCATCCTAGTCTGAAGTTAGATCCTGGTCGGGAGTAGGATTCCCGCTGAGCCTTTTCAGTTTTTTTCTATGGGTTGTAAGGGAAAGGGAAATAATTCAA
Source organism: Eledone cirrhosa (assembly GCA_964016885.1). Lineage (NCBI taxonomy): Eukaryota > Metazoa > Mollusca > Cephalopoda > Octopoda > Eledonidae > Eledone > Eledone cirrhosa. Next base: position 150,297,055 of record OZ024741.1, read on the forward strand.
AATGGGTTTACGACATGTGTGAAACCAGGTCGAAAACGAGCAGATGGATAGAGAGAGAGGGGAGGAGAGAAAGAGAGAGAGAAGGAGAGAGTCGATATGAAAGCGTGGTGGGACAACAAATCGAGCAAAACAGGCAGAGGGGTGGATTATCTCCTTCTCCGTTTTTCTCTTTCTCTCTACACTCACTTTGCTGAGATCACACGGAAAAGCGTCGCTCTGCAGTTATACGATCACAGGGTTTAAATCCAATCGGCCCGTTTTAACTTATTCTATTTTCTCTTCGGTTACTCACTTGCATGTGTCATTGTCCTATGACCCCCCTCCATTCAGTTTGTTTACTTCGTTTTTCCTCTTTCCTTTTTTCTCTTTCTTCCTCTCTCTTCACTATCTTTTCTTTCCCTCATGGCCTTTTGATGGATAAAAGGCCTTGGGCACGCTGCCGATCGATTTCGATGTCCTGTTTTAAGCGTCGAAACATCTATGATCCGCAGTTAACAGCTGAAGGGCTACTTTTTTCTCTTGTTTACGTCCATATTACCATCTTACACTTTGTTTGAATTTACACTTTGTAGAATTGAGATTAAGGGTTTGTGGCTTTTATATATATATATATATATAGTAATAATAATAAATTTGAAGACTAAAATCCAAAGAGGGCTCGATAAGGATAAAGCACCGATTCTTTGCTTAAACTTCAATCTGTTATTTTAATAAATATATATATATATATATATATATTGGTAAACGGAATAGAAAATGCTAACAAATTGTTCACAGTTGAAAAATGGTTTAATTAGGAATAAAAGAGTATTAGTGATTGTATGGGTTAGTATTCAGTTGTGGTTTTAAGTTTTTAAGTTTTTACCGGTTGCGCATTTCTAAATGCTTTTCAAAAATAATTTTGAGATAGAGTGTTCGTGTTGTTTGCTCTGATCTGATTAGTTTTGGGAATTCTACCTGTTTTTATGTTAAAAAAGTGGCTCCAGCGTTATTTTTGTGTTGCAAAATATATATATATATATTTATTAAAATAACAGATTAAAGTTTAAGCAAAGAATCGGTGCTTTATCCTTATCGAGCCCTTTTTGGATTTTAGTCTTCAAATTTATTATTATTACTATATATATATATTATGCTGATTGGCAGAGGAAATGATATATATTTTATTTATCTAATAATTCTATAGACATGATTTATGATATATATATATTTGTATATTTTTTAATATATATATATATATATATATATATAAATGTAAGTATGTATGTATACGTACATACATATATGTATACAGACGTACAGTAGCACGCATATATATATACATATATATATATATATATATATATATATATATATATACATATATACACATATGCATACAGGTACACATACATATATGCACGCATCAGTTTAGCCTTAACACCGTATGGCATAAATTCAGGCTGTTCGCTTTGTTGACAAACAAACGAACAAAGCGGCCGGCGTTATAATAAACGTCGGCTAAACTGATGCGTGCATATATGTATGTGTACCTGTATGCATATGTGTATATATGTATATATATATATATATATATATGTATATATATATGCGTGCTACTGTACGTCTGTATACATATATGTATGTACGTATACATACATACTTACATTTAAGTAAGTGCCATACTAAGAGTGAGAAATGAAATTTCGTTTTCATTTTTTTCAACTTATCGTTTTCGGTATGCCTGACCGATTTAACTCACTCAATATACAAATTAGGCTGCTCAGCCGTTAATTTTCATAAGGAAAGTATATACTTTCGAACGTTCAACTATCTGGCAGATGGGTAAACGGTGCTGATGATAGCTAACAAGCTTGAAACTAGTACATCGTTCCTGTGTCAGTGTTGAACAAAAAGGTGACGTGATTGCCTTAACACCGTATGGCATAAATTCAGGCTGTTCGCTTTGTTGACAAACAAACGAACAAAGCGGCCGGCGTTATAATAAACGTCGGCTAAACTGATGCGTGCATATATGTATGTGTACCTGTATGCATATGTGTATATATGTATATATATATATATATATATGTATATATATATGCGTGCTACTGTACGTCTGTATACATATATGTATGTACGTATACATACATACTTACATTTAAGTAAGTGCCATACTAAGAGTGAGAAATGAAATTTCGTTTTCATTTTTTTCAACTTATCGTTTTCGGTATGCCTGACCGATTTACCTCACTCAATATGCAAATTAGGCTGCTCAGCCGTTAATTTTCATAAGGAAAGTATATACTTTCGAACGTTCAACTATCTGGCAGATGGGTAAACGGTGCTGATGATAGCTAACAAGCTTGAAACTAGTACATCGTTCCTGTGTCAGTGTTGAACAAAAAGGTGACGTGGTTGCCTTAACACCGTATGGCATAAATTCAGGCTGTTCGCTTTGTTGACAAACAAGCGAACAAAGCGGCCGGCGTTATAATAAACGTCGGCTAAACTGATGCGTGCATATATGTATGTGTACCTGTATGCATATGTGTATATATGTATATATATATATATATATATATATATATATATATATATATATATATATATATATATGTATATATATATGCGTGCTACTGTACGTCTGTATACATATATGTATATACGTATACATACATACTTACATTTAAGTAAGTGCCATACTAAGAGTGAGAAATGAAATTTCGTTTTCATTTTTTTCAACTTATATATATATATATATTTTTCAACTTATATATATATATATATATATATATATATATATATAAATCAGGAAAGAAGGTTGACATGGTTTGCATTTAAGTATTATTTGTTACCCCGTATATATATATATATATATATATATATATATATATATATATATATATACTAAATTGCGTGCGAGAGATGTAAGGGAGATAACTGCGAAAGTTTCTAGTTGATAAGAAAATTAGGATGCTGTTGTAATTCAATTCGGAGCTTTGTAGTTATGAAAGAGGTGTTTCCAGACGTGTGGACAACGTGTGAAGAATTCATTTATTGAGTTTAGGCAATCGCTATTGTGTAATCTCTTTAGAATATTTATTCGTTCATCAATACATAGTCTGCTTCCTGAACCATCAGTCGACCTTTAGGTTCCCGGACAAACGATCATCCACGAAACTCGCGAGCCCGGTATGGTCCCTCAAGGACTCAAGTATAAACGACTCCATTCAATGGAAAGCCATCACTAAGTCCTAGCCATACGCATATATATATATATAAACCACTAGTTGATTTGACAGATGTCTTTAACCCATTGATACCAAATATTATTCCGTCAGTAGTTCGTGTGTAAGTATATATATATATATATATATATATATATATATATATATATATATATATGTATATCTATATCTATATTTGTATATCTAGCGACATACGGTATGTTTACGAATAAACGTTTTGAAAGCCTCCAGCTATGAACTTGGAGAAGGATTACGTTGCGCCATTTAGCGGATTCTAGCAGAAGCAAAGGGCGGGTAACTGACTACAACGACGTCATTTCTGGCTCTTGTGTCTTTTTCACTCTTTTGCTTTTTAACTTGATTGTCGTGTTTCATTACAATGATATATATTTATAAAGAGAGAGATAGATAGATAGAGAGATAGAGAGAGAGATAGATAGAGAGAGAGAGAAAGGAGGGGAGGCAGGTGAGAGGGGGATAGAAAGACCGATAGATACATATATGTTTAGAGAGATAAAGGTAATTTTGCTACAGTTACTCAGTGGATAAGGGGTTACACTTGTTCCTTGTGAGATGGTTTTCACTGAATTTAGCTTATGAAAGTAGCCAAAATTTAATACAGATGGAACTGACCTTTACATTTACCCCCAATATTATTTTTCAATATTTCTGCTTATTAGATTGGGCGTATATTAGTTTAAGAAAGATTCTTGCTATGCTGCAAATATGCTTCAATATAGTCAGAAACTTTAATATTCAAGAGTGGGTTAAAAGCAATTATTTGTTCTTTTTCTTTGGTTTTAATTGTTTGAATACTATTGCAATTTTGTGTGTGGGTTGATGTGTATTGTTACCATTATTTTCTCATCTGCTCGCTTTTAATATATCGCCTTTGGAAGATTTTTCATCTAACGAAATACGTCATCACTTTTTAGTTTGTGTGTGTGTGTGTGTGTGTGTGTGTGTGTGTGTGTGTGTGTGTGTGTGTGTGTGTGTGTGTGTGTGTGTGTGTGTGTGTGTGTGTGTGTATATATATATACATATATGTATATATATATATATATATATATGTATATATATATATATATATATATATATATATATATATATATATATATATATATATATATATATATATATATATATATATATATATACACACATATATATGTATACTTACGTATATATATATATATATATATATATATATATATATATATATATATATGTATAGGTTATATTTAATTTCTGGGGATAAAAGAAGCAAAATATTTTTATAACTGATATAAAGCACTCAACAAATTATTGGAGTAAATATACAATATATTAACAAATGGAAACTATCCAGGAGATTCCAACCAGAATGGTTGCATTTTTTAAGGGTATGTCAATATTTATTTATAAAACTAACCTATATTATATTTTATCTGATGAAAGCGCACCATAGTTTGCTCTGGTGGCCCTTGAAATATGTATAATGAAATAAATATGGTTTTACAAATATAGTTTCCATTTGTTAATATATTGTATATATATATATATATATATACACATACACACACTTATATATATACACATACATATATATATACATGTATATATATGTATGTATGCGTGTGTGTGTGTACACATGTAATGTATTAGTCGCATACAAATAAATCTAATCTCCAGACACACATATGCATATGTGTGTGCGTGTGTATATATATATATTTGTGTGTGTGCTACATTGTTTGGAGATTAGATTTATTCATTCGCCACTGATTTATGACACATAATCATGAATATTTACTTATATAAATTTATATATGTTGGTATGTATGTACGTTCGTATGTATGTATGTATGTATGTATGTATGTATGTATGTATGTAAGTTTGTATGTATGTATGTATGTTTTCTCTTTCTCTTAATTTCGAGTTTATTTTTTTGACCGGCCAACTTCCTGGTGGCAAGGTTGTAAAAGAAAAGAAATTGTCATCCCTTGAATCGCAAGAATGTTTTGCAAATTTTGAAGGTGCCAGCTGTCGCAGCCATTTATAGACTATGAATTAGGGAGCTGCGCTTTTTGTCCACAAATCCAAGTTCAGTCATACTTTGGTCCAAGCGGGTTGGTATATAACCCGTAGCTCCAATAATGATGGGTATGAAGCTAAAGGTGTATCTTGGATACTGGATTTATAGGACTGCAAAGTGGTCGTGGAGGTGCCACGGTAAAAAAGCACCCAGCCCACACTGTAAAGTGGACATGTAGGCACCGCGGAAAAAAAAAGCACCCACTACTCACTGTAAATGAGGTTGGTGTTAGGAAGGGCATCCAGCTGTATGTATGTATGTTCTTCTGGTTTTATAATTTCACAAAGTGTTACCAATAGAGAGAGAGTCGGTTTCTAACATAGACACAAGACTCTCTCATTGGAATTTACACAACGTCAACTAGGTAGATATGTATGTATGCATGCATGTGTAGATATGGATGTTATTGTATGTGTGGATGTGTATGTTTTGAGTTGTATGTGTGCATGTATATATGCTTTGCATCTGTACATGTGTATATGCAGTTATTAGATGCAAAATTTTTGGAATGTTTTACATATTTTTACTGTTCCATTAATGGATTGTACTTGTAATTTCCTAACTAGTTGTGTTCTTTCTGTTCCTGTGAAGCCTAGCTTCTCAATATTTGTATTGAGTCAGTTACTAAGATACCCCAGTACCCCAATAATCACAGGAATAAATCTGAAGGTGTAATCAGGGTGGAGTATCTGCAGATTTCTCATCAGTTCTGCATAAATATTCTCCTTTTCATGTATGTATGTA
>OZ024741.1:150313103-150360603 GCA_964016885.1 Eledone cirrhosa
TTTATATTACATTAGTTTCTTATTTATTTACATTTTGTTAATTTATTTATTATCTATTTACGAATGCGCTTTCAACAACAGAAGCCAAATAATAGTTAGGTGAATAATAAAAAAAAGTTTCAACCATCCAAGAATTTACTTATGTAATACATTTTTCTTGACTTCACTTAAACGAATATGGATCAAAAGTTGAAATAGCAGCCATTTTGAAATTTCGAAGTGATAATGGGTTCCTTGGTTTCTGTGTTACTGCTGAAACATACTTTGAGGTAAATATTTTGGCTGATTCACAAACACACAGATGCGCACATATGTTCAAATATATACACACACACACACACACACACACACACACACATATATATATGTATATATATGTATATGTATGTATGTGTGTATGTATGTATGTATGTATGTATGTATATTTATGTATATATATATATATTTATGTCAGGTCACCAGTTGGTACTACTGGTAACATGTATCCCAGTACAACTTGTCTCATGGTCGGGTCGTTGGCGACTAAACTGGCAACCCACCAAGGTTTCTTGGTGAGGAGGGTGACTTTGGACATCCTGCAGGACTAAAAACAAAACCTGTCAAAGGGCAAAGGAGCTCTTAAGAGTCAATGGCCATCCAAAATCACCGGGAGAGATGACCCTTTAGCCTTTGTCAAGGCAGAATTCTAGGAGAAGGAAACTCTGATATAACACCTGCAACCCTGATGGTATCCAATGATGTTGACTTGTTCTTCTTTTTGGTAAATATCATCTTGGTTAAGAGAGTGGGACTGGCTTTGTGCAGTGCCTTTGCTCACTATAAAAGCTTCACGGCACAGGCATTGCTTTATATCTGGAGATCTCTGTACACTTGTCGTCACATGGTACCATAGGCCCAGCACTATGTGTCAATAATTGTCACAAGTGTAGTGTTTGTAACAGAGTTTTCAAGTCGCTGGCTGGACTAAAAAGTCACACTTGTTCAGCGCATCGGTAGGAGTTCGCCTACATGGATATAAAGTAGTGGCCGTACTCGAAAACGAGTTGGCAGCCACCATAAATATATATATGTGTGTGTGTGTGTGTACGTGTATAAAAATATCAATTTTTGCGTATGTATACTTATGCACACACACACACACACACACACACACACACACACACACACACACACACACACACACACACACACACACACACACAACACACACACACACATATAATTTCAGCGAGATCGTATTTCGGCGGTGGCAAAAGACAAAGCGAAACGCAAATTTCGAGATATGCGGCAAGCGCTCAATGGACTAAAAGAAGATCAGAGCAATAAACGTACGTTATAGAGTCCAGGCAAAATGAAAACGATGGGCGTGAAGCTATCAGCCATCTGAGCCAAAATAAACGAAGCAAGCTTAATAGGTTAACAAAAGAATTTACCTCCTGGAAATTGATGGTAGAATCCAGTGGGTGGTTTCTGTGATACCTATATCAATTATACTGCTTGCTTTCGTTGTAAGCTTTTGGTATAACGATCGAACAAGGCTGCCATTTCGTCAACAGGTATTTTGTTCTCAGCCGGCCAGCGGGTTCACAATGCAGTAGTAATGGTGGAGTGACTACCCTGCGTGTTTACCCTGCAAGGGAGGTAACCCCGGTTTTTGGCGATGTATTCAGAATGTGTAAAATTATTGTAAGAATTGCAAAAAACTTCACAAATCGAAGTAAGCTCTCGACCGGGTTTTTTAAATAAACTTAAGCAATTAATTAGGCAATAGAATTGTCTAATTCTATTGAAACATTTGAAACATTAGTGATCAACAGAAGCGGGAATTGTCCTTGCGTTTGTGTTTTCTCTCACGTTTTCAAAATAATTGTTTCTACTTTTGGCACAAGGCCAGCAATTATCCAAGTACATTACTGGTGCCTTATTTTATCGACCCCGTAAGGATGAAAGGCCGAGGTTAACTTTATCTTTCATCCTCACGGGGTCGATAAAATAAAGCACCATTAATGTACTGGGATAATTGCTGGCCTTGTGCCAAAAGTAGAAACAATTATTTAGAAAACGTGAGAGAAAACACAAATACTAGGACAATTCCCCACAGCCCCGTTCTCACTTTTTAAATTTTAATTCATATATATATATATATATATATATATATATATATATATATATATATATATATATATATATATATATATATATATATATATATATATATATATATATATATATATATATATATATATGGTGGCTGCAAACTCGTTTTCGAGTACGGCCACTACATTATATCCATGTAGGAGAACCCCTACCGATGCACTGAACGAGTGTGACCTTTTAGTCCAGCCAGCGACTTGAATACTCTGGTACAAACACTACACTTGTGACAATTACTGACACATAGTGCTGGGCCTATGGTACCATGTGACGACAAGTGTAGAGAGATCTCCAGATATAAAGCAATGCCTGTGCCGTGAAGCTTTTATAGTAAGCAAAGGCACTGCACAAAGCCAGTCCCACTCTCTTAACCAAGATGATATTTACCAAAAAGAAGAACAAATCAACATCATTGGATACCATCAGGATTGCAGGTGTTATATCAGAGTTTTCCTTCTCCTAGAATTCTGCCTTGACAAAGGCTAAAGGGTCATCTCTCCCGGTGATTTTGGATGGCCATTGACTCTTAAGAGCTCCTTTGCCCTTTGACAGGTCTTGTGTATAGTCCTGCAGGATGTCCAAAGTTACCCTCCTCACTAAGAAACCTAGGCAGGGTTGCCAGTTTAGTCGCCAACGACCCGACCATGAGACAGGTTGTACTGGGATACATGTTACCAGTAGCACCAACTGGTGACCTGACAGGTGCGGAGGGTCGTTTTCTCAGCGGGACGCTGCTCTGCGACCTATGGACACCGCGCGCCATCCAGCCCGACGGGAACGGGTCGCGACGACGGATCGAAGGGGAAGTGCGTCCGATGCCGGCACCCCGCGAATCGTAACGCCGGCGAGGCGGTCGGCGGTCGACCTGTCGAAACGAGAGACCGCCGCCGACGCGATCGCCGACGACGACGGCGCCTTCAAACAGCATATATATATATATATATATATATATATATATATATATATATATATATACATATATATATATATATATACATACACATATGTAGTGTTGTGAATTTAAAAAAAAAATTATATCTGAAGTTCGCACAGCACTCAGTTCGAGAGTCGAGTTGCAATACACAAGGTTTGGTTAAATTCACTTGAACCAGGGGAATTATTATTTTTACAGTTCGTCAATTCTTTGTTACACATATTATTTTGATTAAAGTTCTCCTAGATAGTTCTTATGAAAGGGGAAAGAACTTGACGTGGGTTCAATTGTCAGTTTGGCCCCCTAACACCGCTTTCTCAGAAAAAATATCTTACTCTCTTGAACAACGCTAGGAAGAAAAATAGAAAGCAATCAAGGGGCCTTGACAACTCTTATGGTCTTAAACTAGATAGCCGAAGGCGCATGACTTAGTGGTTAGAGCATTGGGCTTGCAATTGAGAGGTTGTGAGTTCGATTCTCGGACCGGGTGATGTGTTGTGTCTTTGAGCAAGACACTTTATTTCACCTTGCTCCAGTTTACCCAGCTGTAGAAATGAGTTGCGACGTCACTGGCGCTAGGCTGTATCGGCCATTGTCTTTCCCTTGGACAACATCGGTGGCGTGGAGAGGGGAGACCGGTACGCATGGGCGACTACTGGTCTTCCACAAAACAAACCTTGCCCAGGCTTGTGGCTCGGAGGGAAACTTTCTAGGTGCAAAACCTTGGTCATTCGTGACCGAGTGGGACCTCTCTCTTAGATAACTGAACCACATCTTTCAGATGTCACTAGACATCATATGTAAACAAACAAACATTGTGTATACATGTGCTCATGTGCGGTGATCCTATACAATAGCACGTCATTCTTTATATCAACTTTATTTTCTCAATGCTTTGTAAGAGTACGAGTGATCGGCGACATATACATAATGTTTCTTTGTTTACATACGATGTTTGTTGACAACTGAAAGCTGTGGTTCAGCTATATATTTTAAGACGGTAAGAGTTGTCACAGTCACTTTGCATAATGGATAAAAACGCCTAACCGGCGTTCGATTCCTCATAGCAACCGATGGCAACTTCTTTTTTCCGTTTTTTAAGAGTCTTCATCTTATTTTATATGCTATTTTATAGAATTTCTGCGAATGAACAAATCATTCTTTATACATACATACGTACGTACGTACCTACGCGCGCGCGTGTGTGTAATAAGCACACACGTGTAGCTGTGTGTGCACGTATTCACGCGTGTGTTGCCCCAGTACATGTGACGTAAAACCAGCTGCCTGACCTTCTTCTAAGCAGAGATGTCTATCGATAAAATTATTGGTTCAGACGACATAGCTCTTCTCTGTTTAAATCAACCAGGTTTACATTCGCTCCACCATCTTTGTTTTCTTTTATTTTTCTTTACGCTCATTCTGTTTGCCCGATAACAGTTCATTTATTTGTATAAAACACCATTCTCGCCTATCTGTCTGGTAGTAGGTAAGTATATTTTATCTAAATGAGCTTCAAGGTGTAGGATTTTTATTAATATAATCATGTAGCAGGCTACAGTTCTTATTTAATCTATTCAGTTTGTTTGACTTCCAATTTATTGCAGGTCGAAGCCACAGTATATTACACAGTTTTATCTAGTGTGTCTGCACCAGCCATTTTGTTTTTAACATTCAGTTTTTTTATTATCTTTCGTGTGTCTTTGACTCATTTGTTTCTGTAGTTAACGTCTGGTAGTTTCTTTATTTTTTTTTCTTTTCATTTGTTTTCTCATCGTTGTAGTTGTTTGGAGTTGTTGATGCTGTTCACCCTTTTTCTTTCTTTCTTTCTTTCTTTCTTTCTTTCTTTCTTTCTTTCTTTCTTTCTTTCTTTCTTTTTTTCTTTCTTTCTTCTTCTTCTTCTTCTTCTTCTTCTTCTTCTTCTTCTTCTTCTTCTTCTTCTTCTTCTTCTTCTTCATCTATGCAGAATGCAGATACCATATCAATACAATTCAAAATATTTCTATAAAATTTAAAGGTTTTATATAATATTAATTGTAATTCCTTATATAATATTGATGATAAATTGTAATTACGTGTACTGCAATGTTTTATAAAAATACAAAAAAATGTAAGGAAATAAAATTAAAAATAGAAACAAAAAAGAAAATTAATTAAACGAAAAGAATGATTTTCCACAAATGAAAATCTTACAATCAAACACACGAACCACAGCTAAATACCGTACAAATATTTTTAATTATCATTAAATACAGCTCTTATCTAGTTTAGTTTCTTATTTTAACGTACAATTATTGGAAATATTATGGACGCAGCTATTGTTGAGTGGTTTAGAAGTTAGTTCCGCAACCACAAGACGCAGGTCTGATCCCAATGCGCAACATATGGATCCGGCGTATATATATGAATTTCGTAGGTAGAATAGTGGCAGTGATTATGAAGATTCAGTTTAGTCATTTCATCTGGCTGCGTCCTGTGGAGACGGGTAGAATCACCAGACATGCCTTCTAGTAGGTTATACCACAAGCAAAATTGTATCCAAATGATCTGACTGAACCCACAAGCAAGACCAACCGAGGTTATGAATGTTATACAGCAATCTTGCTCGTGGTCTACCTTTTGGTCTCATGCCGGTTGGCTTTGTCCGTAAAATCTGTCCAGTGATTCTTTTCAATTACGTCTCCTTGTTCACGTCTTCCCTCATCCGTGTTACTACTCCTCGGATTACAGGACTGGGAACTCTCTGGTTCTGCTGCCAGTTCTTGTAGACTGCTGCAAGGATGGAAGCGAACAAGTCTGGCATATCTACATAAAATTCGTACCATTCTCGTAGCTAACATGTCAGCTGTAATTTTACTCTTTATCGCATTTTCTAGTTTAGGAATTAACTCCTCGCTGCTTTGTTTTTCTATTGCTACTTGAAAGCACATCACCACCCGTTGTTGGCGATTGTCCCTGCAGCACAAGACCAAGCGCTTGCTACCAATTCCGTCAAATATAATATTTACAAAATTTCTGACACCTAGAAATACAGCGTCTATGGAAAGAATGTTGAAAATGTGACCCTTGGTAAGTGAATGTGAAAGCCTTGCGCAAAAAGAATACAAGCACGGCCACGATAAAGTCTGTCTATACCTTCATTGGCTTTTGTGTCGTAAATACCAATATGAAGTCATAGAAAATTTGTATGAGCATGTACTTTGTAAAGTAATGCAGGAAGATGGGAAAGCAACGATATTCTGGGATTATGATTTTCAAACTGATAGAGTAATTAAGCATCGTCGACCGGACATTATGGTGTTGAACAAGAAAGACAAATGTTACCCGATCATCAAAGTTGACATTCCAAATGACACGAATTCGCCAGGAACTCTGAATTGAAAGTGGAGCTGGCAAGACTATTTGGAATACAAGAGGGTAATGTCAAAGTGTAATCAGATCATTAGAGTTAATCCCATTGAAACTTCAAGACTACTTAAAGTGACTGGGAATACCATACAGGTTGGGTGTCATACAAAAGGCGGCTTTGCTGGGTACTGCACATTTTGAGGAAAGTATTACCTGTCTGAGATCCTTGTTGCGACTTGACAGATGACTAAATACTCCGGTGCATTATCCATCTGCATTGCGTGACAGCGATAATAATAATAATAATAATAGTTTTATTTTTATAGATGTCATTGAATTACCGAGCACAACTCAGTGTGCCCCGGCTTTGTGCAGCGTTGTTTTTAGTGTTATTATTTCTATTGTATTGAGAGTACTCTTAGTAATATGACTGCAGTACCTAGTAGTGATATTTTTTTAATGCTGTATATATTTGTAAGTCCTGGCATTTTGGTTGTGTATCAGTCTATGCGTTTTATTTTTTATCATTCACAGTGCACAAAATATTTTAAGGATTATTTGTTTCCATCATCGCTATTTGGGTTATTTTTTATCTTCATATCTTTATATATGGATAATTTCTCCATTTCTTTGTAGTCTGTGGGGATTGATACATAAACTAGAAGACACTTTTCCTTTGTGGCCTTTGACTGCAATATCCAGTCGGTAGGCTTTGTTCACCCTGTCTGTGTGTATTAGGATATCGCAGGGTATGGTTGCTTTGTCCTTCTATAATACCCTTTCTGGTGTATGTTTGTACCACCTTTTACCTGTTGGTAGTGTTGGCATAACTTCCAGTGCATGTAAATTCTAACTCTATCATATCTGTGGATACACCCTTTTTTGGTTAAGGCTAGGCAGCCAGAGACAATATGGCTAACTGCTTCACAATTGTTTCACACATTCTGCAGTTACTGTGTTCTACTTCATTATGTATTTTCGGTGATTTCTGGTGGTTAGGCTTTAATCTTGTGCTGCAATAAGAAACTTTCCACCTCGGCTTTCAGTTCAGTGATTTTTAACCATTTTTGTGAAATTTTATTGTCAACTTCTGCCAATGATTTCATGGCAGTTCCAAATCCTTTTTAACTCCCACTTTAAGTCCTGGTATCGGTTAATTTTCTCTCTCTCCTTCTCTTGCACTCTCGTGTCAAATGGGCAGGCTACATCTACAATCAGGCACGATCTTTTTCCCTTGTCCAAAACCACCAGGCCAGGCCTATTGTGTTCTAATTTCTTGTCCGTCTGTATCCTATTATATCATAACACCTTCACCTCATCGTTTTCTATCACCGACTCTGTTATTATTATTATTATTGGCGACCTACGTAGGAAATCGTATTATAGCTCCACAAAGGTTTGTTGTTTTCAGTTGTTTCAAATTGCCAGTTATGGAAAAGTTTTGTTGTGAAGTGTTTATAAGTTCACATATATTGCTTTCTGAAAGGAGACTCAATAATATTGGGGCCTTGAGCCCAAAATTTAAAGTTTTTATTTATCAAACAAAATATTTCTTTAAAGAAAACATGGACGACAAATCTCCTGTTTTTAGAAGACCCCCCCCACCACCACCACCACCAACATCATTGTAAGCCTTGCCATGGTTGCCAACACTGAAAATATAATTAATAGCAGTTTCGATTATTTAGATTTGCCGCATAAAGACATGGATTTTCCGCCATTATCAATAACTGCAGATGTTAAAGCCGCCACCCCCACCACCACAATGTCAAAAAGAACAACCAACACCAATGATACCACCACCACCACCACCACCACCACCACCACCACCACAGCGACAACAGAAACAAAAAATAAATTATTATTTCGTGACATCGAAATGGATTCACCCAGAATCAACTCTTCCACAACTGACACGACGACGACGACGACGACGACCACCACCACAACTGAAACTAAAAATAAGAATAACAGAAATAACAATAACAACAACAGCAACAACAACAACAACAACAACAATGAGAATAACAAAAACAACATCAACACCAGCGCAAAACAAAATGTGTCGTTTGTCAAAGCAGCCAAGAAAAGCGAAACAATCGAGGTAAGAATTGAATGAAGCCAAGCGAATGGTAAAAAAAGATGGGTACATGGTCAGCCTTAACCCCCCCCCCCCCTCACCCCATCTAAGAAAATGGAGCATCGGCGCCTATGCACGTGTCATATCGGACGATAAACACAAAATCACGCCGAGTGGAACGGGCATCCGAGTCCCAGATACAAAAAGCTTTGGGACATGTGTGGGCGAAAAAACCCCACATAAGACGTGGGCAGAAATGTGGAACCGTGGACGTATTCTTTGGAACCCCACAGGAAGCCAGAGAACACTCCATGACCCGATTAAGAAGTGTCGAGTTCACACTCGTCCCAAGCTATTGTGGTCAGAGACTCGTGAAGATCAGAGTGACCCACGTTCCGCCGGCCATCGAAATTCCCTGGCTAATGGCTGCCGTCCTCGCCGACATCGAGGCCAACATGAAAATAATTGAGGCAACAAAAGAAAAGCAGGAGAACTGGTCCGGATCTGGGATGGAGCTCCTGATCCAAGCGGACCAAAAAACATTGAGGAAATTCCAGAGGTGATAGACCTCACTGACGGCAGCCACCTCACCGTAATCGTTGAGGGTAGAAGGCCTAGATGTGTCGTTTGTGGTGAAGGAACCCACCTAAAGGTTTTCTGCCCTCAGGCTAAAAAGTTGAGACCACCTCTCCTACCCACCCCAGTGACTCAACCATCAAAACCAGCAGCAGAAATGGCAGCAACAACTGTAGCAGCAAGAACAGAAGCAACGGTAGCAGCAACAATCCCAGCAACTGTAGCAGCAAAAGTAACAAAACCAACACCACCACCACCCACCGCTCCAGAATTAGCACCAGCGCCTCCACCATCCACCACGCCACAACCAAAACCAAGAAAAAAAAGAAAAGAACCCCCAAAAGAAAAAAATCCTCTTCCTTCGCCCTCCAAAAACAAAATGCAGGGGGAAACAAATAAGCAAACAAACAAAAAAGTCAAGACAGCTATGCCACCACCCACACCAGCATCACCAACCCCATCACCCCAAACACCAACACCATCACCATCATTAACCCCACAACCACCATCACCAACACCACAAAAATCACCAAAAAGCGAAACAGAAACAAACCCCAACAAACGCAAACAAAACAAAACAACCAAAACGATACACACTGCACAGCATTAAATTTGAACAACCAATTATTACACTACATCCAACACAACACCAGCATCACAGAAAATACTACACAACACCCCACTTCCACACATACAAATCACTCGCATCACACAGAAAACGTACACGACACTGAAACAAAAATTCCCCAAGGACATTGGAGACTTCCGACAAACACTCTCCAGGAGGATTTATAAGGACATAATTCCGAAGGAGGCCACAAGCAGTGAGAAAGATGGAGAAACCATACTGCCTCTACGAGAAGTGAGGTAAGTGGTCTTTCCCATCTTTTTCCATCCCTTTTCAACATGACCTCACTCAGAATAGGCAGCATAAATGCGCGTGGCCTGGGGTCGTCATGGAAGCAGGGCCACCTTCTCAACGACCTCAGGTCACTAAACATAGATGTGGTGGCCATCAGCGAGACCAAAATCTCCGAAGCACGAGTCTTCGCACCTATCTTCGGTGGCTACGATGTGTACGCATCTCCCAGCCGTCCTGGATCGGGGGGTGGAGTTGCTGTGCTTTTTCGGAGAGGTTTGGATCTCCCCTTACGGGCCATCTTCCTGGACCCAGAAGGTAAGTTGGTGGTGCTGGACGTGACCAGCGGAGACGGGCAAGCTTTCAGGCTAGTGGCCGTCTATGCCCCGACAGGAGCAGGGTGGTCTGATTTCTTCCGGCGTCAGGAGACTTTTCTAGGAACGTCCCGCTCTTTAGTGATAGGGGGCGACTGGAACGGGATCTTAGATGTACGCTGGGACTGTGTGGGATTAGCGGATAGGGGAGGAGGGTGTAAGAGCCCCACCAACCTGCTCAGGCGTTTTGAACAGTCTGACAGGTACCGATTGGATTTCCCGAATGTGCCAATGTGGACTTGGACAAATCGCATAGGGTCATCCAGATCATATCTAGAAGAGTACGACGGGCGCATGCTACTTGATTCTGGGAAAATGTGTGAAGCTTTTCAGCGACACTTCGCACAGCTGTTCAGGGGCAGCGGCGGGCCGGATCGAGGGATGGACTTTAGTGTCTACCTCGACGGACTGCCGCGGCTCTCGGCCACTGAGGCGGAGTGTTGCGAAAAGCTGATAACAGCCGCTGAAGTACGGGAGGCAATAACTGGCTGCACAAGGGGTAAATCGCCTGGTTTGGATGGTCTGGCCTATGAACTTTACGTACAGATTCCAGACTTGTTCGGAGGCCTCTTGGCAGACGTCTACTGTAACTGGCAACAGAACGGGAGAATTCCCAGCTCTGTGAGCCGAGGAGCTGTGGTGCTGCTGAGAAAGGATCCGAACAAGGGGGATAACATAGATAATTTCCGGCCCATAACTCTGCTAAACACAGAGTTCAAGATTTTGGCCAAGGTGCTAGCAAAGAGGTTGGCGCTTGTCGTTGGTGGTCTGGTGGGAGAGGCACAGACATGCGCCATTCCCGACAGATCCATCCACGACAACCTCCACCTCATGCGATACATCGTAGAGAGGGTAGCTAGGGAACCTGGCACGGGTGGGTCTTTGATCAATTTAGATCAGTCGAAAGCCTTCGATAGGGTCGACCATCGTTACCTAGCGGCAGTCCTGAGGGCGGCTGGCTTTGGGCCCGTCTTCAGAGGCTGGATCGCTGCCATGCACAGCGACATCTGCTCTGTAGTGAGAGTGAACGGTCACCTTTCGGAACCGTTCAACATCATGCGCTCGGTCCGCCAAGGATGTCCCCTCTCGTCCCTATTGTACGTATTGACTCTCGAGCCATTACTGCACAAACTGGAGACGTTGAGGGGCGTCCCGCGCGAACTAGGATGCGGAAGATCCGTGTCAGTATATGCCGACGATGTCACCGTAGTGGTGTCGAACGCCAAACACATCGAGGCGATCGGCACTACACTAAGAGAATACGAAGCAGTGACAGGAGCAATGATCAACCAGGAAAAGTCAGTGGGCCTGCAGCTCGGCACCTGGAGAGGCAGGTCCATGCCGTCCAACAGCGTCGTCGGGCGCTGGACGGACTGACCGGTTAAATTGCTAGGGGTCTGGTTCGGTCCAGACCTCCAGACGGACAAAAACTGGGACGAGGTGACGAGCAGGGTGGCTTCTCACACCCAGAAATGGGCCGAGAGGAAGCTATCCCTGAAAGGTCGAGCGGAGGTGGCGAATGCGTACATCGCATCCGTCATCTACTACCGCCTGACCGTCGTACCTTGTCCTAAGCCCCGCCTGACTGCGCTGGAGCGTTTGCTCTTTCGCTTCTTGTGGAAGGGACGCGCTCCGATGGTCAGGCGGTCCATATGCTGTTAACACCCGCTACGTGGAGGGCTGGGCATGCCGTGGCTGATGATGCGCAGACACGCGCTCAGGCTACGGCATCTCCACCTCTTCCTCGACGGTGATCAGGTGTGGTCGCCGTTTGCTAGGCACGTTTTTCCCCAGCTTGTCTCCTTGACGGAGTTGCAGTCCTGGGTCAAGCGAAGACCGAGAGGGAGCGCTTGGAGACTGGAATGTCTTCAGGCGCTCACAGCCCTCGACCAATCGGGCAATGTGATCGGTGGAAACTCCACCTTGGCTTTCTATAGGGGATTAGTGGAGGGGAAGAGCGACGGCGTACTTGGAGAAACTCTAGGCGTCGACGAAAATCAACTAGCCAATCTCTTCGGAAGGACTTTTGGGCCCGGGCCTATGGACAACTTCCAGAAATCCCTGGCCTGGCAGTGCTACCGGGGAGCTTTGCCAGTTCGGGATAAACTCTACAGGCATGGAGGTGCCGTCAGCCGGGCATGTCCGAGATGCGCGCAGGGCGACGAAACCGTCCTGCACGCACTCGTCCAGTGTCCGAGCATTGCTGACTTGTGGGTTTATGTCGAACACCTGCTGTCACGTGTAGGACGGATCCAGCTATCAGCTGAGTCCATCGTGAGGATTGCCCCGCCCCCTTTCTTTAGCCGGGAAGGGCAGGCAGTTTTTATCTGTCTGGTGGCCATGGCGAAAGAGATAGTATGGTGGACACGTTTGAAAGGGCTGAAGACGAGCACTTACCTCTTCGGTGATGCCCTGATTAACTTTTTCAAATTTCATTTGAAAAGGAAAATCAGGGTAGAGAGGGAAATGCTCTCTTCCCAGCATTTTGTTGAAAGATGGGTGAGAGAAGCAAGTATGGCCCGAATGAATGGGCCTTCTCTGAGTATGTGTCTGTAAATTAAGGGTGGAAAACTGGGAGAGGGCACTTGCCCTGGTGGTCAGGGTCACTGTGGTCTTTTAATGGGCTTTCTCCACAAATGTCCCTCGGAAGTCTCCCCCCTATTGGGGAATTTTTCTTTGTTATTTTATTTCATCCTCTGTTTTTTACACGCATAAATGCCCATTTGTACCGTCCTGTATTGTCCTGTACTGTCCTTAATGTCTACTTTATGTAAACCCTTGTGGTTAATAAAGAAAACATTATTATTATTATTATTATTATTATTATTATTATTATTATTAGTATTCCTTTTCCTTCAGTATTGTTTCTGATATATGCCGAGTGTCTTCCTGACACATAGGGCAAATAAATTCACTGTATACATTGGTAAGCCAGTTAATACACCACATTGAATGTAATTTACAGCTTATTCTTACAGAGGGATATCATTCTTACAGAGATAGTGTTCTACTCTATACGTATGCAGTACCAGTCAAAACAATTTTTTGCACCTCTTGCAGAGAGGGTAAACCAGTAATCATCCTCAATTACTGTTCTGTTCATTACTTGATCAATCCCAGTCCTTCCACAATCACTGGTATTGTAACGAGCTTGAGGTGCCACATTTTTGATTTCAATAAGCAGATCTTTATATTTTCTTAGCTTGTTGAATTCTTTTGCCTCGCTATTGTGATCACATAGGATGCTCATATCAATCAGTAAACAGACCTTATGTTGATCTTTTACAATGATATCTGGTCTATTAGCTTTAATGGTCTTGTCAGTATGTACAGGAAATCCCAAAGAATTGTTACTTTTTCTCCTTCAGATACAGCCTCAGGTGATGATTGTACCACTTGTCAGCAGCTTTGATTTTATAATGCCGACATATTACCCAGTGTAGATATTGGCCAACTCTGTCGTGTTTATATTTCTACTCTAATGGGGCCAAAACTTTACATCCAGAAAATAGGTGGTCCACTGTTTCAACCTCAACATTGCAGAATCCGCACTTTGGAATTACTCCATTTCTCATCACATTGGCCTGGTAATTCCGTGTCAGTAAGCTTTGATCTTGGGCAGCTAAGATGAAGCCTTCGCATCGAACTACGTAGCCACTGATAGGTGTGCTTTTCGTCAACATCAGCTTGTTTGCTACGGGCCACATATTTGCCATGCAGAGGTTTCTGCTCCCACTTTGATGCTAATTGCTCTTGCCCTTTTGCTTTTGCCATTAATTTTATGTGCTTAGCAGCAACAATTGAAACAGTTTCCTCAGTCTGTCCAGCCTGGGGATCAAGCATGAGATCAGTAGCATATTTTTTGCTCTCCTTCAAGATAGAATGAAGCTTCTTACTTCTCTCATGTTTTTCAACAAGTTTCTGCATACAGTCGTTTGTTGTAATTATTATTATTATTATTGTGGATTGGCAGTATCAGTAGAGGGTCAGACGCCATGCTTTGCAGCATAGAGTTACGCCTCTTTATGGTCTGAGTTCAAATCCCACCGAGGTTAACTTTGCCTTTCATCCTTAGGGGGTCGATAAAATAAAGTACCAGTAATGCACTGGATTAATTGCTGGTTTTGTGCCAAAAGTAGAAACAATTATTATTTTCTTTCTTCGTCTATCAACACGTGCTACAGATCCTTCCTGTAAGTATTTTTATTAGATACTTATTGTTAGTGTTTTATAGTTAAACTAACCAAGTTTGTCGTGAGCTGGTTAATTTTTCTCTACCTGAAGCCCATAAGAGCTAAAGCCAAGTTTATTTTTCAAATACGCCCCTCAATGTTTTAAAGAAAAAATATGGTGGACGACGAATTTTCGTCCGTAAAAGAGTACAGTCAGCTGTCCACAGAAGGGAACAGCAGAAGGTCAACGTCCTCCTCCTCCTCATCATCAATAACAACATAACACAGGAAATGAAAGAAAAATACGAAATTAATTTACCCGAAATTGAAAGCTTTGACACCACCAACAGAAGAACAAAGAAAAACCTAAACCAGGAAAAAACATCACTAGCCCAAACACTGCCACCCGTACAACCCACATTAACACTACCAACACTATCAACACCTCTACCACTGCAATAACAAACATATAATAGAAACAAACAACAAAAATGACAATAATGACAATAATGATAATAACAATAAAAATGACAATAACAACATGAACAAAAACAACAATAACAACAATAAAAACTACAATAAATACATTCGCAGCAAAGGTTAAGGAAGCAATACAACTTTTCAGCATGAATATTTCAAGACATATGTTTATCCCAAGCGATAAACTAATCAAACTAAAAAAGTCATGGGCTGAAGTGGCCATCCCCACGAGGTGTTGGCAACGACAAAATAATTAATTTACAAATGCGTGTCTAGAAACACAAGATGGCCGGAACGAAGCGATTCACATCAAGGTAGAAAGAGCATTGAAGGACATAATACCTGATATACAGCACATTGCAAGATTCTGGCAGTTTGCGCGCATTTCAGTGTTCTTCAAGACTGAAGCCTGGCCATCAAACAATATGTGGCTTCTCTGTGTACGCGACAAATATGTTCTTTATCTATCATTTATACGGAGAAGAACAGTAAGGGTTAACATTTCCGGGATCCCACCAGAGGTGAATATCTGGTGCATCTTGATCCTCGTGGCTCTGAAAGGCAGTGATACAACCTACAAGTAAGTAGAACACATAAAACCAGATATCAGTCACCTTTCAGGAGTGGTGTTACATGTTACAGTTGACAGCAAAAAGCCTCGTTATCATCTATGCGTGGTGACTGGCCACTTGAGAGGTTTCTGCCCTCAATCAAAAGGCTTCCTTACCGTCAAACTCTAGGGCCCCAACAGCCATAACAAAAACAAAAACCGAGGCACACATCCCCGTAGCAGCAGCAACATCAACAGCATTGATAGCAAAATCAGTAATTGCTGCAGCAGCAGCAACAACACCAGCACCAGTACCAGTAACAATAGCAACAGTAAAATGAACACCACCCCATTACCACCACCATCAACAGCAGGAAGAACACACAGCTACCACACACACACTACCAGCGACCACACACACACACACTACCAGCTACCACACACACACTACCAGCTAACACACACACACTACCAGCTACCACACACACACTACCAGCTACCACACACACTACCAGCTACCACACACACACTACCAGCTACCACACACACACTACCAGCTACCACACACACACACTACCAGCGACCACACACACACAACCAGCGACCACACACACACACACTACCAGCTACCACACACACACTACCAGCTACCACACACACACTACCAGCTACCACACACACACACACTACCAGCTACCACACACACACACTACCAGCTACCACACACACACACTACCAGCTACCACACACACACTACCAGCGACCAAACACACACGCACACTACCAGCTACCACACACACACTACCAGCGACCACTCACACACTAGCAGCGACCACACACACACTACCAGCTACCACACACACACTACCAGCTACCACACACACACACTACCAGCGACCACACACACACACTACCAGCTACCACACACGCACACACTACCAGCTACCACACATACACTACCAGCTACCACACACACACATACTACCAGCTACCACACATACACTACCAGCAACCACACACACACACTACCAGCGACCACACACACACACTACCAGCGACCACACACACACACGACCAGCTACCACACACACACACACTACCAGCGACCACACACACACTACCAGCTACCACACACACACTACCAGCTACCACACACACACTAGCAGCGACCACACAGCGACTACCGACCACACACACACACTACCAGCTACCACACACACATTAGCAGCGACCACACACACACTAGCAGCGACCACACACACACTAGCAGCGACCACACACACACTACCAGCGACCACACCCACACTACCAGCTACTACACATACACACACTACCAGCTACCACACACACACACTACCAGCGACCACACACACACACACACTACCAGCAACCACACACACACTACCAGCTACCACACACACACACACTACCAGCGACCACACACACACTACTAGCTACCACACAGACACACGCACGCACACACACACACACACGCAAACACACACACGCAGAAACTCATATACTTCTATTTTCAACAGATTGAGTTGAACGAGTATCGATAACTATCAATACCACATGACACAATACAGTTGATAAAATTCCACATGAAATCTAAGAACAATATCGATCTAATGTTGTTTTGGAGCCAACTGTTTCCGCTAAACTTCACAATCAATCACAATTTATTGTGATTGATTGTGGAAAATTTCCGTGAAATGGTAGAGCCAAACAGATGGGTGTACGTGTGTGAATGTATAAATCTGTGTGTGTGTGTATGCGTGTATGTGTGTGTATGTATGTGTGAATGTACAAATGTGTGTGTGTGTGTGTGTACGTATGTGTATGTGTTTCTGTGTCTGTGTTTCTGTGTGTTTGTGTGTGTGTGTACGTGCGTGTGTGTTTTTTTTTTGTGTGTGTGTGTGTATGCGTGTATGTGTGTGTATGTATGTGTGAATGTACAAATGTATGTGTGTGTGTCTGTACGTATGTGTGTGTGTTTGTGTGTGTGTGTTTCTGTGTGTTTGTGGATGTGTGTCTACGTGTGTGTGTGTGTGTTTGTGTGTGTTTCTGTGTGTATGTGTGTATGCATGCGTGTATGTGTGTGTATGTATGTGTGAATGTGAAAACGTGTGTGTGTGTATATGCGTTTGCAAATATGTGTGTTTCTGTGTGTGCAAATGCGTGTGTGTGTAAATATGTATGTATGTGTGTATAAATGTGTGTATGTGTGTGTGTATGTATGTGTATATGTGAGTGTGCAAATGTGTGTTGGTGTGTGTGTATGTGTCTGCAAATGTGTGTGTGTGAATGAAAATGTATGTATGTGTGTGTATGTGTGTGTGTGTGTGTGTGTGTGTGTGTGTGTGTGTGTGTATGTGTGTGTATATGTGAGTGTGCAAATGTGTGTGTGTGTGTATGTGTCGGCAAATGTGTGTGTGTGAATGCAAATATGTGTTTGAGTGAAGGTGGAAATGTGTGCGTGTGTATGTATGTGTGTGTATATATGAGTGAGTGTGCAAATGTGTGTGTGTGAAAATGTGTGTGTGTGTGTGTGTGTGTATTTGTATGTATGTCTGTGTATGGGTGAATGCGTGTGTGTATGCGTTTATGTATTTGTGTGTTTGCAAAGGTATGTGAATGTGTGTGTGTGTAAATATATATAAATGTCTGTGTGTATTTGTCTGTCTACGCACGTGTGTTTGTGTGTGTATGTTTGTGTTTATTTTGTGTGTGTATGTTTGTGTTATATATATATAAATAAAATAAGAGGAGGCTGGACTGGTGTAAATCCTTGAAAGGTTTATTATACTATGATCATTTCAATGATCGGGTTCCATATGAATCCGGTGATATCATCAGGTATTCGAAATATAACAAAGAAATATGCAAAAACCATGTGTCCGAAAAATTAGAGACAGAGAGGACGACTGACCAGCTAGCTGCTTTCACCTCGGCCAGTCGCCCTCCACCAGTCCAGCCTCCTGTTATTTTATTTATAATTAACTCCGTATTCGCACCACCAACTACACAAACGAAGACGGGTGAACTGCACTACGTTGACTAGTCTCCACAATATTACACCAAGATTGACCATACGGAATTACCAATTCTATCCAGTGGTGAACCAACAACCCTAAAGAAATATATATATATATATATATATAGTGAAAAATTGAACGGGAACAAAACAGAGAGGCAGTACGAACAAAGGTTTATTAGTTTCACGCTCTTGAGAGTGGGGTGGTGGTGGGGAACGACGTTTCGGGCATAAGCCCTTCAGGCGAAAAGTGTGTGGGAAGAGAGTTCCAAGGGTGTGTAGGGGAGAGAGGGAGAGACATTTAGAAAAAAGGGGGTGAGAGGAAACGGTCCAAATGAAAATAAATATAAAAGCATAATAAAAATAAAAATAAACATGAAGTTAAACAAGTGGTGGAAGGGTGTGGGGCGTGTAGGGGTGGTGGCGAGTGGAGTGGGGAGAGGGAGGAGGGGTGTCCGAGCGGGGAGGGCTGAAGATGGTGCGTGTGTGTAGGTGTACGTGTGTCTGTATGTGTGTATGTGAATGTGAGAGTTGGGGGAAGAACGGGGTTGCATGTTCAGGAAAAGGTGTGTGGGTTGTAGGTCGGTGTGTGTGTGCGTGTGTGGATGGGGAGGGGTCAGAGGGGTGGTGGAGGGGGGAGAGGATTCCGGAAGCTGAGTGTGTAAATATGTGGTGGTACGCACATGTGTGTGGTGTTAATACGTATTGTGGATGTAGGTGGCGTGTGGGAAAAACATGTTTTTTTAGTGTATGTCCGTGGGTAAGTTCCTAAGGTAGTTCCGTAGAGGATGTGGTGGGTGCCGGATAATTTCCTTGTGATGGAGTTGATTCGTGGGAGCGATGTCCAATGTGTGTAATCCGTGGTTGGGTTGGTCGGAAGAGGGGAGATGTGGGGTGCGCGCGCAACAGGAAGTGGTCAGAGGGTCAAGGCAGGAGGAGGGTTGTGTGTCTGTGTGTGCGGAGAGGTGGTCAGAGCTTCAGGGCGTAGCACCGCAGTTGGGGAGAATGGCAGGTGAAGAAAGTCGGTGTGTCAGTGTGTGCGGAGGTGCGGTGGACGGGGAGAGGATGGGTAGGTGTGAAATGTGGAGTGAGGAGGGAGGTGTATTAGTAGAGGTGTTAGTGGGATGTGTGTGTGTGTGTGTGAGAAGAGGTGTGGGTGGAGCGGGGAGAGGGAGGGGGAGAGAAAGGTGTGGGAGCCGGTGGAGGGAGTGTAGTGTACTGGTGTGTGTGTGCATGTTTGAATGAGTGTGTGTGTGGTGAAGGGGGTGTTAGTGGGTGTTAGTATACTGGTGGTGGGGAAAGGGTTGAATGCGGGTGTTAGTGGGGGGTCAGTGGTGGTAGGGTGTGTAGAGTGGGTAGTGTAAGTGGGTGTGTGTGTTCGTGTGCGTGGAGTCGGGGTGTGTGTGTTAGTTGTATTAGTTGTGGGGTGGTGGGAGTGGATGTGTGGGTGAGGGTTAGTGGTGGTAGTAGGGTGTGTGGTTAGTGTGAGTGCGTGTATTTATGTACCGGTGGGTGTGTGCGTGATAAGGGGAGGTGGGGGGGGGGGGGAGAAAGGCGGGATGTTAGTATTGTTAGTTGGGGAAGGGTGGTCGGGTGTGGGGTATATATATATTTCGTTTCTGAATTTGTTTAGCAAGATTCTTTATCTGAAAACGTGTGTTGAAACCGATATTGTTATACTTTGGGAGGGTCATGTTGCCAATAAGAAACACACGCACCAGTTGCTTTCACTTCAATTTATTATAAATTAAATTTATAAATTTAAGAATTTACAAATTTCCGGTTGGCTGGTTGGTTCCACAACCGTCCGGTTATTGGCAACATGACCCTCCCAAAGTATAACAATATATATATATATATATAGTAACGAAACATAAGTCAATTGTATGAACTCATAATCCTTTATTTACTGCTATATATATTTCGATGATAGCCATTGAATGGCTATGACCTCATCAGGCAGTTAGTCAGTTCTTAGATATGCAAGCTCTTGTGTTTATAGTGTTGATGGTATCAAAGCCTTGGGACATATGAGCTTGTTAGGAATAATTTAGTGTTGTCAGCAGGAATAGTCTTAATTCTCATTGGTCAGTTTGTAGATGCTATTAGGGTTGGTATTTGACATCAAAGAGGCAGGTGGTTTTGTAAAGTTCAAACCGTCAGGCAAGATGACAATAGTTCCATATGACTGATTTTCACGCAAAGCATTCCTGGTCAGATATATATTCAATTAAGGTTAATAGTATGAAATAGATACTACCGGTCATTCTTCATTTGAGGAATTTATGTGGAGTGGTACTACTGAAATTTATGGTTAGAGTAGAAAATTTACAAATAAAAAGACTTATGTAGGTTGGCTTGCACGTACACTCACACACACCTCCACAGACACACACACACACATCCACACATACAAATTGAGGAATTAATGTGGGGTGGTAATACTTAAAATAATGGTTAGAGTCAAATACTTAGATTGTTTAGAAAATTAGAAATAAAAGGCTTATGCTGGTTGACTTGTACATACACTCACACCTACCCCCTCAGACACACACAAATCCATACAGGTGTGTATATATATATATATATATGTACGCACAAGTGTATATATATATAAAATACATACATACACATAAAACATATATATATAAAATATATATATATATAAAATATATATATATATAAAATATACATACATATAAAATACATACATATATAAAATATACATACACATATATATATATATATATATATATATATAAAATACATATATATATATATATATACATACACATATAATATATATATATATATATATACGATATTAACAAATGGAAACTATATTTATAAAACCATATCTATTTTATTATACATATTTCAAGGATACCATATTAAATTATGGTATGCTTTCATCAGACAATATACAATATATACCAGTTTTATAAATAAATATTGACATACCCTTTCAAAATGCAACCGTTACTTTTGGAAAACATCAGAGATAGTGGATTTGGTTACCTTAGTAAGTCGTTGTGTTAAGGAAAAGGAAAAAGACGGAGAGAGAAAAACCGAGAGAGAGAAAAGTGGAGAAAGAAAAAGAAAAGTGGAGAAAGAAAAAGAAAAAAGAAAAAAAAAGAAAAAGAAAAAAGAAAAAAGAAAAAAGAAAAAAGAAAAAAGAAAAAAAAAGAAAAAAGAAAAAAGAAAAAGAAAAAAGAAAAAAGAAAAAAGAAAAAAGAAAAAAGAAAAAAGAAAAAAAGAAAAAGAAAAAAGAATAAAAGAAAAAAGAAAAAAGAAAAAAGAAAAAAGAAAAAAGAAAAAAGAAAAAAAAAAAAAAAAAAGAAAAAAACAAGAGAGAGATATCAAAACACCAGACAGAGAGAAAAAAATCAAGAGAGAGAAATATAGAGATATAGAGAGGGTGAGAGATCGAAAACCTTACGTCAAGTCATATTAAGTTAAGTTAACAATTGAGATGTAATGAATAAATAAAATTAGAAATATTAATATTCACGAATGGAATATACATATATAATATGAGAAATTAATCATTGTTTAACTATGATTAGATATTTAGTTTAAAAATTGAGATCAATATATAAAAAATTGGAATTTAAACTTTACGAAATATATATATTGCTAGAGAAATTACCTATCATATAACACGTACACACACGCAAAAATACACATAAATATATATATATACACACTCAGAAAATACACATTATATCTACTCCCGTATATATTATATACATACAAAGCATAAATGATTTTTTTTATTAATGTTATACATCCCTTGTGTTATTAAATAAACATTTTTAATATATATATATAGATATATAGGATTAGCTTTCATGCATTTATGGCTTTTAAAATTATGCCTATCTGCAATCAAATTGTATGGGTAGACATGTACATGTACACACACAATTCTTACATATACATTTATAAACATGTGTGTGCATCCTCACCCAATTGGTAGACACGCGTCACTCATGCATATATACAGACAGACATATATTTATAAAAATGCATATAACACATGTATATGTATGTTAATACACACATATACATACATACTCGTATAGAGATAAGTATACATCAATATATTACATAGTATAATTGAGTACATAAAATACAAAAGTATTATATATTGGAAATATCATTATATCAATATAACTTAAAAACAAAAGAATTCTAAAATATTAAAATATTAAAATATTTTAAAATATTATAGAATATTTTAAGTTAAAATAATATGTTTAATAGATTTAGTATAGAAATTTATCTTACGTATATTTTACTCAAGATATTGAAAGGATAAACTTTCGAAAATTATGAGAAGCTATCAGAATAAAAACAAAGCTAATAAAAAAAAAAAATATATATTAAAAAAAAAAAAAATATATAAAAAATAAAAAAAATATGAAAAATGTAAAAAATATAAGAAATAGGAAATATTTTCTCCTTTCAAGAGCTGTCAATATATTTCTCTAGAATAGTTTATTATATTTATATTTATATTTAGGAAGAAAATTTATTTATACTTGAGTACCTAACCTAAGAAAATGAAAAAGGTGAAGGAATCTAATGATTTATCGACAGGTTTCATATACTAACCAAATTACTTAATTAATTATACTACATTTTAAATTTATATTTATATTTAAACGTTGAGTTCAATCTATGTCTGCAGCAACTGAATAAATTATTCCTTAAATTTAGGGAATTTTTGGTCTTTAATATAAAGAATATTTCCTCTATACAAAGATCGCAATTTTCTGAAGAGGAATTAAAAGGAGTAGCTTATGAAATAATATTCCAAATCTCGTTTTAGGTCCCATAATAGGCTAGATAGCGAAGTTGAAGATTTTTTGTTTGGATCTGTAAAATAATTTTTATGATTATTGAAGCGGGATTTAAACTCTGTGGAGGTAGAACCGACATAATTAAATGAATTTAACTTAGTTTTTACATTACAATTATAAACTACATTTTTAGCTAAGCAATTGTTATTTAACGGACAGTTGGATTTATTTCTACAGTTACAATTTTTCGATTGAATATTGCTTGGGTTATTATTGGTATTTTGGTTAGGTTTTAAATTTCTATTATTAATTCTATTAATATTTTGCGCTAAATTTTTGGTGGAAGAGTAAGTTAATTTTATAGTATGTCTATTAAAAATTGAGTAATATCTATGTGTTCTAGGGAAGCGTTTGTCAAGAGCTTTAAAGAATAGTTTAGCAATAGGGGTTTTAATATTTAGTGAGAAAGGAGGAGCGAACCATACTATATTCCTAGTTCTATTTCTTTTTCGGCTTTCGGAATTATTGTAATGTTTTCTATTATAGTTGTTAAAATTGTTACCATAGTTAAAATTGTTATTATTTTGGTTAGTTTTTATAGTATTATTATTATCGATGTATTTAATTTTATTTCTATACCCAGCTCTACCTAACGCTTCGTTGTAATAATGCGCTTATACATCAAATATATTAGATGAAATTCTCGAAATTCGTTCTTGTACAGCGTTCACTATAGTATTTTTAACAAATCTGGGGTGATTAGAGTTAAAATTGACATAATTTAAGTTCTCATTTAGTTTGTGAAATGGATAATGAAGATATGTGTTAAGATTTAGTGTTACATCTAGAAAAATTGACTATTTTATGGTTATTCTCTATTTCTACTTTTAGATTAAGGTAGTTAAAAAATTGTATAATATGTTTTCTTTTTCTATTTAGTTCACAGCTATTATTTTCTATAAGTAAAAGCATGTCGTCACGATATAAACCTCCGGTTACACCTGGTATTTTTCTATGTAGAGAATTAATTATAAATAGGCCCACAAGGTCCGTTACCTGAGCTGAGTCTGAAGATCCCATAGTTATGTCGAAATTATTATTTCTATCTGCCCTAGTCCAGAGTTGGTTATTAAATTCTATTAATGTTTTCCGTGCCGATAATATAATGAGCATTTCATTGCTAGTTATGTCTGTATGTTTAAATGCGTAAGTTAGTGCCTTATTCAGTAGATTAGGAGTGACAGTTGAGTAGTAGTTAGCAATATCCAACTGAATAAACTTATTATTATAGTTATATTTAATTTCTTTAAACCAATCGATAACCTTACTAGTCCCTTTCCATAATTTTAAGTAAGATAAATTAGGTAAATTCTTAATTTGTGGTATTATTCTGTCTAGAATATTTTTGCTAAGTCTGCCAAGGTCAGATTTAGATGGTGCAATTAATCTGACTGGTAAATCATTTTCAAAGTTTCTTTTATGATCCTTCATATTAATCTTAGGTTTCCTTGGCATGAAGGGTTGTGTTTTATTTTCAATGTCTAGTTCATGCATTATACAAGAGGCATCTGTATTCAGTTTTTCAAGGTCGTCTTTATTTGTTACTTTATAATTCTTCCTTAGTTCCTTTAATATAAGGTCGTTATAAATGTCCTTTTGTATTCCGTAAAGATTATTTGTCCGACTTGACTAGAATTTTCTCCGTTTTCTCCAAGTTTTCAATATTATCCTTAATATTTCTTAAGTAATCTTGGCCTTTGAAGTTGTTTTTGAATTTGATGCTTTGGATAATAGATATGATATCATTTTCAAAATCCATTAGTAGTTTGTTGGGGGTTGGATTTTTTTTAGATTTGAAGATTTTATCCAGATTTGAAACATTTTCATTTAGATTAGATTTATCGAAGTAGAAAGCACGCAACTTGATTCTTCTTATAAAAGAGTCTGATTTTTCTATTAATTGTTTAATAAAATCTTTATTCCTAGGTAGAGGTATGTCTTTTAGAGAAGAAGAGATCTTAAAGAATTCCATTTTCCAGTTATAATATAAAGCGCTCAACAATACAGGAGCAGAGTATATGCAAAAGTTCTATTTAAATATTTTTATAACTGATATAAAGCACTCGACAAGTATTTGCAGTAAATATACGCATTTTGAAAGGGTATGTCAATATTTATTTATAAAACTGGTATATATTGTATTTTGTCTGATGAAAGCATACCATAATTTAACATGGTATCCTTGAAATATGTATAATAAAATAGATATGGTTTTATAAATATAGTTTCCATTTGTTAATATCGTATATTTACTCCAAATACTTGTCGAGTGCTTTATATCAGTTATAAAAATATTTGTTTGTTGTATCCCAACAATTTAAATAGAACTTTTGCATATATATATATATATAGGAACCAGTAAGAACCCGACGGCTGAGCTCAAGCCGTTTCGACGGCTAATTCTGGACTAAATGAAAATTTATCCTGGTATTTAAATAGCCGAGCTACTCAAGGGGTAATTCCATATATGGTCAAAGTGATTCTCACAAGGATTGGTCACAAGTTAGTAGTAATTCTGTGATGGCAAATTAGGGGGGGAAGGGGTAGCTAAACCTGCCAGTAGGAGAAAAGGGGGAGGGGGGAGTAGACCCATTCATGCGTTGGTGGTGCCGGCTACAGCTGGGCGTGAGGTCAAAGAAGATACTAGGGAGGGGGAGGGGGAGGAAGTCGAAACGGTAAGTAGAACAATGATGGGTAAAAATATACTGAGAGTGAAGCGAATAAATGTAAAGAAAAAAAAAAAAAAAGCAATTTCTACGACCTAAGTCTCTCGCTATTGCTAGGCTAAATAAATAAATAAATAAATAAATAAACCGCTTGTGACTTCAAGACCCGGCTATACCTACACAGACATACCTTCCGAAACCCGGCCCGGCGTCACGCCACAACACTTTCGGGCCACATATGGGACCTCAAGGACAACAACATCACCTATGATCTCACTTGGAGATTACTGTCCAGAGCCAACTTTTACACGGGAGGACGCCGTCCGTGCAATTTATGCTCGGAGGAAACTTTACAAATGCTGTTTTCAACGGACCAACTCCTAAACAAGAAAGATGAACTGGTTACTGCATGTAAACACAGACTGCGTAGGACTTACCTCGCCCTCAAACCCCATAATGACCCGGGGGGGGGGTCGACTAGGGCTATAACACCCCACTTGCCGATTTTGTAATGGGTAACCCCTGCTTGCCAAGGGAGACGTAAGATCTTCTTTTATATTCTTTTATCGCTTCCTCTATATTTCCTTCTTCCCCCCATCCCTCCCTAGTCCTTCTACCCCAGTTCTTTTTCTTTGTCGGCGTCTTTTTCTCGCCCACCCGAGGTAGCCCCTCGGCCCCTTGTAGCCTCAGTACCCCCACCCCTCCCCTAGTCTATGTTAGATTTGGCGGACTCCGCTTTCTATAGCAGTTGTGTTAGACCTCGGATACTTGCCCCCTTATCCGACCGCTCCCCCTTTTTTCCGTGCCTTCTATATTTCTTAGTGGCATCTCTGCTTTATTTCTCGTTTATTCAGTTTTTCTTTCTTCTCTTTTCTTTTGGGCGGGGTGGATTCTGAATTAATTTTCCGTATTCTACTTTTACTTCGTACGAACTTTCATGTAGCTTGTATAAGAACTTTTGTAGCGTGGCGGTACCCTTAGAGTTAGCATTAGTATATTTTTTTCGGGACTCTGAATTATTATTTCGTACTAGTTTACTTTTCTGCACTGGGTCGTTGCTGGCCTTGTGCCCGGGGTAGAAACCTTTATTAATTATTTCGTGGTAGTTTCTTTAGTATTTTGGCCCCCCTTGGTTGACCCGTCACTGTATGATATACGTACTTATACCTCTTAAAAGGGTCCTTTCCTATTCCGTCCCACCTAGTTTATTTATTTATTATTTTTTTATTTCTTTATCTATTTATTCATTTATTTATTTATTTATTTATTTATTTATTTAATCTAGCAATAGCGAGAGACTTAGGTCGTAGAAATTGCTTATTTTTTTTTTCTTTACATTTATTCGCTTCACTCTCAGTATATTTTTACCCTTCATTGTTCTACTTACCGTTTCGACTTCCTCCCCCTCCCCCTCCCTAGTATCTTCTTTGACCTCACGCCCAGCTGTAGCCGGCACCACCAACGCATGAATGGGTCTACTCCACCCCTCCCCTTTTTCTCCTACTGGCAGGTTTAGCTACCCCTTCCCCCACTAATTTGCCATCACAGAATTACTACTAACTTGTGACCAATCCTTGTGAGAATCACTTTGACCATATATGGAATTACCCCTTGAGAAGTTCGGCTATATATATATATATATATATATATATATATATATATATATATATATATAAATTGAAACAAAATGAAAACGAAATTTCATTTCTCACTCTTAGTATGGCACTTACTTAAATGTAAGTATGCATGTATACGTACATACATATATGTATACAGACGTACAGTAGCATGCACATATATATATATATATATACATATATACATACATATGCATACAGGTACACATACATATATGCACGTATCAGTTTAGCGGCGCTTATTATAACGTCGCTTTGTTCGTTTGTAAACAAACTGAACAGCCTGAATTTATGCCATACGGTGTTAAGGCAACCACGTCACCTTTTTGTTCAACACTGACACAGGAACGATGTACTAGTTTCAAGCTTGTTAGCTATCATCAGCACCGTTTACCCATCTGCCAGATAGTTGAACGTTCGAAAGTATATACTTTCCTTATGAAAATTAACGGCTGAGCAGCCTAATTTGCATATTGAGTGAGTTAAATCGGTCAGGCATACCGAAAACGATAAATTGAAACAAAATGAAAACGAAATTTCATTTCTCACTCTTAGTATGGCACTTACTTAAATGTAAGTATGCATGTATACGTACATACATATATGTATACAGACGTACAGTAGCATGCACATATATATATATATATATATACATATATACATACATATGCATACAGGTACACATACATATATGCACGTATCAGTTTAGCGGCGCTTATTATAACGTCGCTTTGTTCGTTTGTAAACAAACTGAACAGCCTGAATTTATGCCATACGGTGTTAAGGCAACCACGTCACCTTTTTGTTCAACACTGACACAGGAACGATGTACTAGTTTCAAGCTTGTTAGCTATCATCAGCACCGTTTACCCATCTGCCAGATAGTTGAACGTTCGAAAGTATATACTTTCCTTATGAAAATTAACGGCTGAGCAGCCTAATTTGCATATTGAGTGAGTTAAATCGGTCAGGCATACCGAAAACGATAAATTGAAACAAAATGAAAACGAAATTTCATTTCTCACTCTTAGTATGGCACTTACTTAAATGTAAGTATGCATGTATACGTACATACATATATGTATACAGACGTACAGTAGCATGCACATATATATATATATATATACATATATACATACATATGCATACAGGTACACATACATATATGCACGTATCAGTTTAGCGGCGCTTATTATAACGTCGCTTTGTTCGTTTGTAAACAAACTGAACAGCCTGAATTTATGCCATACGGTGTTAAGGCAACCACGTCACATTTTTGTTCAACACTGACACAGGAACGATGTACTAGTTTCAAGCTTGTTAGCTATCATCAGCACCGTTTACCCATCTGCCAGATAGTTGAACGTTCGAAAGTATATACTTTCCTTATGAAAATTAACGGCTGAGCAGCCTAATTTGCATATTGAGTGAGTTAAATCGGTCAGGCATACCGAAAACGATAAATTGAAACAAAATGAAAACGAAATTTCATTTCTCACTCTTAGTATGGCACTTACTTAAATGTAAGTATGCATGTATACGTACATACATATATGTATACAGACGTACAGTAGCATGCACATATATATATATATATATACATATATACATACATATGCATACAGGTACACATACATATATGCACGTATCAGTTTAGCGGCGCTTATTATAACGTCGCTTTGTTCGTTTGTAAACAAACTGAACAGCCTGAATTTATGCCATACGGTGTTAAGGCAACCACGTCACCTTTTTGTTCAACACTGACACAGGAACGATGTACTAGTTTCAAGCTTGTTAGCTATCATCAGCACCGTTTACCCATCTGCCAGATAGTTGAACGTTCGAAAGTATATACTTTCCTTATGAAAATTAACGGCTGAGCAGCCTAATTTGCATATTGAGTGAGTTAAATCGGTCAGGCATACCGAAAACGATAAATTGAAACAAAATGAAAACGAAATTTCATTTCTCACTCTTAGTATGGCACTTACTTAAATGTAAGTATGCATGTATACGTACATATATATATGTATACAGACGTACAGTAGCATGCACATATATATATATATATATACATATATACATACATATGCATACAGGTACACATACATATATGCACGTATCAGTTTAGCGGCGCTTATTATAACGTCGCTTTGTTCGTTTGTAAACAAACTGAACAGCCTGAATTTATGCCATACGGTGTTAAGGCAACCACGTCACCTTTTTGTTCAACACTGACACAGGAACAATGTACTAGTTTCAAGCTTGTTAGCTATCATCAGCACCGTTTACCCATCTGCCAGATAGTTGAACGTTCGAAAGTATATACTTTCCTTATGAAAATTAACGGCTGAGCAGCCTAATTTGCATATTGAGTGAGTTAAATCGGTCAGGCATACCGAAAACGATAAATTGAAACAAAATGAAACGGTGCTGATGATAGCTAACAAGCTTGAAACTAGTACATCGTTCCTGTGTCAGTGTTGAACAAAAAGGTGACGTGGTTGCCTTAACACCGTATGGCATAAATTCAGGCTGTTCAGTTTGTTTACAAACGAACAAAGCGACGTTATAATAAGCGCCGCTAAACTGATACGTGCATATATGTATGTGTACCTGTATGCATATGTATGTATATATGTATATATATATATATATATGTGCATGCTACTGTACGTCTGTATACATATATGTATGTACGTATACATGCATACTTACATTTAAGTAAGTGCCATACTAAGAGTGAGAAATGAAATTTCGTTTTCATTTTGTTTCAATTTATCGTTTTCGGTATGCCTGACCGATTTAACTCACTCAATATGCAAATTAGGCTGCTCAGCCGTTAATTTTCATAAGGAAAGTATATACTTTCGAACGTTCAACTATCTGGCAGATGGGTAAACGGTGCTGATGATAGCTAACAAGCTTGAAACTAGTACATCGTTCCTGTGTCAGTGTTGAACAAAAAGGTGACGTGGTTGCCTTAACACCGTATGGCATAAATTCAGGCTGTTCAGTTTGTTTACAAACGAACAAAGCGACGTTATAATAAGCGCCGCTAAACTGATACGTGCATATATGTATGTGTACCTGTATGCATATGTATGTATATATGTATATATATATATATATATGTGCATGCTACTGTACGTCTGTATACATATATGTATGTACGTATACATGCATACTTACATTTAAGTAAGTGCCATACTAAGAGTGAGAAATGAAATTTCGTTTTCATTTTGTTTCAATTTATCGTTTTCGGTATGCCTGACCGATTTAACTCACTCAATATGCAAATTAGGCTGCTCAGCCGTTAATTTTCATAAGGAAAGTATATACTTTCGAACGTTCAACTATCTGGCAGATGGGTAAACGGTGCTGATGATAGCTAACAAGCTTGAAACTAGTACATCGTTCCTGTGTCAGTGTTGAACAAAAAGGTGACGTGGTTGCCTTAACACCGTATGGCATAAATTCAGGCTGTTCAGTTTGTTTACAAACGAACAAAGCGACGTTATAATAAGCGCCGCTAAACTGATACGTGCATATATGTATGTGTACCTGTATGCATATGTATGTATATATGTATATATATATATATATATGTGCATGCTACTGTACGTCTGTATACATATATGTATGTACGTATACATGCATACTTACATTTAAGTAAGTGCCATACTAAGAGTGAGAAATGAAATTTCGTTTTCATTTTGTTTCAATTTATCGTTTTCGGTATGCCTGACCGATTTAACTCACTCAATATGCAAATTAGGCTGCTCAGCCGTTAATTTTCATAAGGAAAGTATATACTTTCGAACGTTCAACTATCTGGCAGATGGGTAAACGGTGCTGATGATAGCTAACAAGCTTGAAACTAGTACATCGTTCCTGTGTCAGTGTTGAACAAAAAGGTGACGTGGTTGCCTTAACACCGTATGGCATAAATTCAGGCTGTTCAGTTTGTTTACAAACGAACAAAGCGACGTTATAATAAGCGCCGCTAAACTGATACGTGCATATATGTATGTGTACCTGTATGCATATGTATGTATATATGTATATATATATATATATATATGTGCATGCTACTGTACGTCTGTATACATATATGTATGTACGTATACATGCATACTTACATTTAAGTAAGTGCCATACTAAGAGTGAGAAATGAAATTTCGTTTTCATTTTGTTTCAATTTATCGTTTTCGGTATGCCTGACCGATTTAACTCACTCAATATGCAAATTAGGCTGCTCAGCCGTTAATTTTCATAAGGAAAGTATATACTTTCGAACGTTCAACTATCTGGCAGATGGGTAAACGGTGCTGATGATAGCTAACAAGCTTGAAACTAGTACATC
Organism: Eledone cirrhosa; assembly: GCA_964016885.1. Lineage (NCBI taxonomy): Eukaryota > Metazoa > Mollusca > Cephalopoda > Octopoda > Eledonidae > Eledone > Eledone cirrhosa. Next base: position 150,345,202 of record OZ024741.1, read on the forward strand.
GTTCCTGTGTCAGTGTTGAACAAAAAGGTGACGTGGTTGCCTTAACACCGTATGGCATAAATTCAGGCTGTTCAGTTTGTTTACAAACGAACAAAGCGACGTTATAATAAGCGCCGCTAAACTGATACGTGCATATATGTATGTGTACCTGTATGCATATGTATGTATATATGTATATATATATATATATATGTGCATGCTACTGTACGTCTGTATACATATATGTATGTACGTATACATGCATACTTACATTTAAGTAAGTGCCATACTAAGAGTGAGAAATGAAATTTCGTTTTCATTTTGTTTCAATTTATCGTTTTCGGTATGCCTGACCGATTTAACTCACTCAATATGCAAATTAGGCTGCTCAGCCGTTAATTTTCATAAGGAAAGTATATACTTTCGAACGTTCAACTATCTGGCAGATGGGTAAACGGTGCTGATGATAGCTAACAAGCTTGAAACTAGTACATCGTTCCTGTGTCAGTGTTGAACAAAAAGGTGACGTGGTTGCCTTAACACCGTATGGCATAAATTCAGGCTGTTCAGTTTGTTTACAAACGAACAAAGCGACGTTATAATAAGCGCCGCTAAACTGATACGTGCATATATGTATGTGTACCTGTATGCATATGTATGTATATATGTATATATATATATATATATGTGCATGCTACTGTACGTCTGTATACATATATGTATGTACGTATACATGCATACTTACATTTAAGTAAGTGCCATACTAAGAGTGAGAAATGAAATTTCGTTTTCATTTTGTTTCAATTTATCGTTTTCGGTATGCCTGACCGATTTAACTCACTCAATATGCAAATTAGGCTGCTCAGCCGTTAATTTTCATAAGGAAAGTATATACTTTCGAACGTTCAACTATCTGGCAGATGGGTAAACGGTGCTGATGATAGCTAACAAGCTTGAAACTAGTACATCGTTCCTGTGTCAGTGTTGAACAAAAAGGTGACGTGGTTGCCTTAACACCGTATGGCATAAATTCAGGCTGTTCAGTTTGTTTACAAACGAACAAAGCGACGTTATAATAAGCGCCGCTAAACTGATACGTGCATATATGTATGTGTACCTGTATGCATATGTATGTATATATGTATATATATATATATATATGTGCATGCTACTGTACGTCTGTATACATATATGTATGTACGTATACATGCATACTTACATTTAAGTAAGTGCCATACTAAGAGTGAGAAATGAAATTTCGTTTTCATTTTGTTTCAATTTATCGTTTTCGGTATGCCTGACCGATTTAACTCACTCAATATGCAAATTAGGCTGCTCAGCCGTTAATTTTCATAAGGAAAGTATATACTTTCGAACGTTCAACTATCTGGCAGATGGGTAAACGGTGCTGATGATAGCTAACAAGCTTGAAACTAGTACATCGTTCCTGTGTCAGTGTTGAACAAAAAGGTGACGTGGTTGCCTTAACACCGTATGGCATAAATTCAGGCTGTTCAGTTTGTTTACAAACGAACAAAGCGACGTTATAATAAGCGCCGCTAAACTGATACGTGCATATATGTATGTGTACCTGTATGCATATGTATGTATATATGTATATATATATATATATATGTGCATGCTACTGTACGTCTGTATACATATATGTATGTACGTATACATGCATACTTACATTTAAGTAAGTGCCATACTAAGAGTGAGAAATGAAATTTCGTTTTCATTTTGTTTCAATTTATCGTTTTCGGTATGCCTGACCGATTTAACTCACTCAATATGCAAATTAGGCTGCTCAGCCGTTAATTTTCATAAGGAAAGTATATACTTTCGAACGTTCAACTATCTGGCAGATGGGTAAACGGTGCTGATGATAGCTAACAAGCTTGAAACTAGTACATCGTTCCTGTGTCAGTGTTGAACAAAAAGGTGACGTGGTTGCCTTAACACCGTATGGCATAAATTCAGGCTGTTCAGTTTGTTTACAAACGAACAAAGCGACGTTATAATAAGCGCCGCTAAACTGATACGTGCATATATGTATGTGTACCTGTATGCATATGTATGTATATATGTATATATATATATATATATGTGCATGCTACTGTACGTCTGTATACATATATGTATGTACGTATACATGCATACTTACATTTAAGTAAGTGCCATACTAAGAGTGAGAAATGAAATTTCGTTTTCATTTTGTTTCAATTTATCGTTTTCGGTATGCCTGACCGATTTAACTCACTCAATATGCAAATTAGGCTGCTCAGCCGTTAATTTTCATAAGGAAAGTATATACTTTCGAACGTTCAACTATCTGGCAGATGGGTAAACGGTGCTGATGATAGCTAACAAGCTTGAAACTAGTACATCGTTCCTGTGTCAGTGTTGAACAAAAAGGTGACGTGGTTGCCTTAACACCGTATGGCATAAATTCAGGCTGTTCAGTTTGTTTACAAACGAACAAAGCGACGTTATAATAAGCGCCGCTAAACTGATACGTGCATATATGTATGTGTACCTGTATGCATATGTATGTATATATGTATATATATATATATATATATGTGCATGCTACTGTACGTCTGTATACATATATGTATGTACGTATACATGCATACTTACATTTAAGTAAGTGCCATACTAAGAGTGAGAAATGAAATTTCGTTTTCATTTTGTTTCAATTTATCGTTTTCGGTATGCCTGACCGATTTAACTCACTCAATATGCAAATTAGGCTGCTCAGCCGTTAATTTTCATAAGGAAAGTATATACTTTCGAACGTTCAACTATCTGGCAGATGGGTAAACGGTGCTGATGATAGCTAACAAGCTTGAAACTAGTACATCGTTCCTGTGTCAGTGTTGAACAAAAAGGTGACGTGGTTGCCTTAACACCGTATGGCATAAATTCAGGCTGTTCAGTTTGTTTACAAACGAACAAAGCGACGTTATAATAAGCGCCGCTAAACTGATACGTGCATATATGTATGTGTACCTGTATGCATATGTATGTATATATGTATATATATATATATATATGTGCATGCTACTGTACGTCTGTATACATATATGTATGTACGTATACATGCATACTTACATTTAAGTAAGTGCCATACTAAGAGTGAGAAATGAAATTTCGTTTTCATTTTGTTTCAATTTATCGTTTTCGGTATGCCTGACCGATTTAACTCACTCAATATGCAAATTAGGCTGCTCAGCCGTTAATTTTCATAAGGAAAGTATATACTTTCGAACGTTCAACTATCTGGCAGATGGGTAAACGGTGCTGATGATAGCTAACAAGCTTGAAACTAGTACATCGTTCCTGTGTCAGTGTTGAACAAAAAGGTGACGTGGTTGCCTTAACACCGTATGGCATAAATTCAGGCTGTTCAGTTTGTTTACAAACGAACAAAGCGACGTTATAATAAGCGCCGCTAAACTGATACGTGCATATATGTATGTGTACCTGTATGCATATGTATGTATATATGTATATATATATATATATATATGTGCATGCTACTGTACGTCTGTATACATATATGTATGTACGTATACATGCATACTTACATTTAAGTAAGTGCCATACTAAGAGTGAGAAATGAAATTTCGTTTTCATTTTGTTTCAATTTATCGTTTTCGGTATGCCTGACCGATTTAACTCACTCAATATGCAAATTAGGCTGCTCAGCCGTTAATTTTCATAAGGAAAGTATATACTTTCGAACGTTCAACTATCTGGCAGATGGGTAAACGGTGCTGATGATAGCTAACATGCTTGAAACTAGTACATCGTTCCTGTGTCAGTGTTGAACAAAAAGGTGACGTGGTTGCCTTAACACCGTATGGCATAAATTCAGGCTGTTCAGTTTGTTTACAAACGAACAAAGCGACGTTATAATAAGCGCCGCTAAACTGATACGTGCATATATGTATGTGTACCTGTATGCATATGTATGTATATATGTATATATATATATATATATGTGCATGCTACTGTACGTCTGTATACATATATGTATGTACGTATACATGCATACTTACATTTAAGTAAGTGCCATACTAAGAGTGAGAAATGAAATTTCGTTTTCATTTTGTTTCAATTTATCGTTTTCGGTATGCCTGACCGATTTAACTCACTCAATATGCAAATTAGGCTGCTCAGCCGTTAATTTTCATAAGGAAAGTATATACTTTCGAACGTTCAACTATCTGGCAGATGGGTAAACGGTGCTGATGATAGCTAACAAGCTTGAAACTAGTACATCGTTCCTGTGTCAGTGTTGAACAAAAAGGTGACGTGGTTGCCTTAACACCGTATGGCATAAATTCAGGCTGTTCAGTTTGTTTACAAACGAACAAAGCGACGTTATAATAAGCGCCGCTAAACTGATACGTGCATATATGTATGTGTACCTGTATGCATATGTATGTATATATGTATATATATATATATATATGTGCATGCTACTGTACGTCTGTATACATATATGTATGTACGTATACATGCATACTTACATTTAAGTAAGTGCCATACTAAGAGTGAGAAATGAAATTTCGTTTTCATTTTGTTTCAATTTATCGTTTTCGGTATGCCTGACCGATTTAACTCACTCAATATGCAAATTAGGCTGCTCAGCCGTTAATTTTCATAAGGAAAGTATATACTTTCGAACGTTCAACTATCTGGCAGATGGGTAAACGGTGCTGATGATAGCTAACAAGCTTGAAACTAGTACATCGTTCCTGTGTCAGTGTTGAACAAAAAGGTGACGTGGTTGCCTTAACACCGTATGGCATAAATTCAGGCTGTTCAGTTTGTTTACAAACGAACAAAGCGACGTTATAATAAGCGCCGCTAAACTGATACGTGCATATATGTATGTGTACCTGTATGCATATGTATGTATATATGTATATATATATATATATATGTGCATGCTACTGTACGTCTGTATACATATATGTATGTACGTATACATGCATACTTACATTTAAGTAAGTGCCATACTAAGAGTGAGAAATGAAATTTCGTTTTCATTTTGTTTCAATTTATCGTTTTCGGTATGCCTGACCGATTTAACTCACTCAATATGCAAATTAGGCTGCTCAGCCGTTAATTTTCATAAGGAAAGTATATACTTTCGAACGTTCAACTATCTGGCAGATGGGTAAACGGTGCTGATGATAGCTAACAAGCTTGAAACTAGTACATCGTTCCTGTGTCAGTGTTGAACAAAAAGGTGACGTGGTTGCCTTAACACCGTATGGCATAAATTCAGGCTGTTCAGTTTGTTTACAAACGAACAAAGCGACGTTATAATAAGCGCCGCTAAACTGATACGTGCATATATGTATGTGTACCTGTATGCATATGTATGTATATATGTATATATATATATATATATGTGCATGCTACTGTACGTCTGTATACATATATGTATGTACGTATACATGCATACTTACATTTAAGTAAGTGCCATACTAAGAGTGAGAAATGAAATTTCGTTTTCATTTTGTTTCAATTTATCGTTTTCGGTATGCCTGACCGATTTAACTCACTCAATATGCAAATTAGGCTGCTCAGCCGTTAATTTTCATAAGGAAAGTATATACTTTCGAACGTTCAACTATCTGGCAGATGGGTAAACGGTGCTGATGATAGCTAACAAGCTTGAAACTAGTACATCGTTCCTGTGTCAGTGTTGAACAAAAAGGTGACGTGGTTGCCTTAACACCGTATGGCATAAATTCAGGCTGTTCAGTTTGTTTACAAACGAACAAAGCGACGTTATAATAAGCGCCGCTAAACTGATACGTGCATATATGTATGTGTACCTGTATGCATATGTATGTATATATGTATATATATATATATATATATATGTGCATGCTACTGTACGTCTGTATACATATATGTATGTACGTATACATGCATACTTACATTTAAGTAAGTGCCATACTAAGAGTGAGAAATGAAATTTCGTTTTCATTTTGTTTCAATTTATCGTTTTCGGTATGCCTGACCGATTTAACTCACTCAATATGCAAATTAGGCTGCTCAGCCGTTAATTTTCATAAGGAAAGTATATACTTTCGAACGTTCAACTATCTGGCAGATGGGTAAACGGTGCTGATGATAGCTAACAAGCTTGAAACTAGTACATCGTTCCTGTGTCAGTGTTGAACAAAAAGGTGACGTGGTTGCCTTAACACCGTATGGCATAAATTCAGGCTGTTCAGTTTGTTTACAAACGAACAAAGCGACGTTATAATAAGCGCCGCTAAACTGATACGTGCATATATGTATGTGTACCTGTATGCATATGTATGTATATATGTATATATATATATATATATATGTGCATGCTACTGTACGTCTGTATACATATATGTATGTACGTATACATGCATACTTACATTTAAGTAAGTGCCATACTAAGAGTGAGAAATGAAATTTCGTTTTCATTTTGTTTCAATTTATCGTTTTCGGTATGCCTGACCGATTTAACTCACTCAATATGCAAATTAGGCTGCTCAGCCGTTAATTTTCATAAGGAAAGTATATACTTTCGAACGTTCAACTATCTGGCAGATGGGTAAACGGTGCTGATGATAGCTAACAAGCTTGAAACTAGTACATCGTTCCTGTGTCAGTGTTGAACAAAAAGGTGACGTGGTTGCCTTAACACCGTATGGCATAAATTCAGGCTGTTCAGTTTGTTTACAAACGAACAAAGCGACGTTATAATAAGCGCCGCTAAACTGATACGTGCATATATGTATGTGTACCTGTATGCATATGTATGTATATATGTATATATATATATATATATGTGCATGCTACTGTACGTCTGTATACATATATGTATGTACGTATACATGCATACTTACATTTAAGTAAGTGCCATACTAAGAGTGAGAAATGAAATTTCGTTTTCATTTTGTTTCAATTTATCGTTTTCGGTATGCCTGACCGATTTAACTCACTCAATATGCAAATTAGGCTGCTCAGCCGTTAATTTTCATAAGGAAGGTATATACTTTCGAACGTTCAACTATCTGGCAGATGGGTAAACGGTGCTGATGATAGCTAACAAGCTTGAAACTAGTACATCGTTCCTGTGTCAGTGTTGAACAAAAAGGTGACGTGGTTGCCTTAACACCGTATGGCATAAATTCAGGCTGTTCAGTTTGTTTACAAACGAACAAAGCGACGTTATAATAAGCGCCGCTAAACTGATACGTGCATATATGTATGTGTACCTGTATGCATATGTATGTATATATGTATATATATATATATATATGTGCATGCTACTGTACGTCTGTATACATATATGTATGTACGTATACATGCATACTTACATTTAAGTAAGTGCCATACTAAGAGTGAGAAATGAAATTTCGTTTTCATTTTGTTTCAATTTATCGTTTTCGGTATGCCTGACCGATTTAACTCACTCAATATGCAAATTAGGCTGCTCAGCCGTTAATTTTCATAAGGAAAGTATATACTTTCGAACGTTCAACTATCTGGCAGATGGGTAAACGGTGCTGATGATAGCTAACAAGCTTGAAACTAGTACATCGTTCCTGTGTCAGTGTTGAACAAAAAGGTGACGTGGTTGCCTTAACACCGTATGGCATAAATTCAGGCTGTTCAGTTTGTTTACAAACGAACAAAGCGACGTTATAATAAGCGCCGCTAAACTGATACGTGCATATATGTATGTGTACCTGTATGCATATGTATGTATATATGTATATATATATATATATATGTGCATGCTACTGTACGTCTGTATACATATATGTATGTACGTATACATGCATACTTACATTTAAGTAAGTGCCATACTAAGAGTGAGAAATGAAATTTCGTTTTCATTTTGTTTCAATTTATCGTTTTCGGTATGCCTGACCGATTTAACTCACTCAATATGCAAATTAGGCTGCTCAGCCGTTAATTTTCATAAGGAAAGTATATACTTTCGAACGTTCAACTATCTGGCAGATGGGTAAACGGTGCTGATGATAGCTAACAAGCTTGAAACTAGTACATCGTTCCTGTGTCAGTGTTGAACAAAAAGGTGACGTGGTTGCCTTAACACCGTATGGCATAAATTCAGGCTGTTCAGTTTGTTTACAAACGAACAAAGCGACGTTATAATAAGCGCCGCTAAACTGATACGTGCATATATGTATGTGTACCTGTATGCATATGTATGTATATATGTATATATATATATATATATGTGCATGCTACTGTACGTCTGTATACATATATGTATGTACGTATACATGCATACTTACATTTAAGTAAGTGCCATACTAAGAGTGAGAAATGAAATTTCGTTTTCATTTTGTTTCAATTTATCGTTTTCGGTATGCCTGACCGATTTAACTCACTCAATATGCAAATTAGGCTGCTCAGCCGTTAATTTTCATAAGGAAAGTATATACTTTCGAACGTTCAACTATCTGGCAGATGGGTAAACGGTGCTGATGATAGCTAACAAGCTTGAAACTAGTACATCGTTCCTGTGTCAGTGTTGAACAAAAAGGTGACGTGGTTGCCTTAACACCGTATGGCATAAATTCAGGCTGTTCAGTTTGTTTACAAACGAACAAAGCGACGTTATAATAAGCGCCGCTAAACTGATACGTGCATATATGTATGTGTACCTGTATGCATATGTATGTATATATGTATATATATATATATATATGTGCATGCTACTGTACGTCTGTATACATATATGTATGTACGTATACATGCATACTTACATTTAAGTAAGTGCCATACTAAGAGTGAGAAATGAAATTTCGTTTTCATTTTGTTTCAATTTATCGTTTTCGGTATGCCTGACCGATTTAACTCACTCAATATGCAAATTAGGCTGCTCAGCCGTTAATTTTCATAAGGAAAGTATATACTTTCGAACGTTCAACTATCTGGCAGATGGGTAAACGGTGCTGATGATAGCTAACAAGCTTGAAACTAGTACATCGTTCCTGTGTCAGTGTTGAACAAAAAGGTGACGTGGTTGCCTTAACACCGTATGGCATAAATTCAGGCTGTTCAGTTTGTTTACAAACGAACAAAGCGACGTTATAATAAGCGCCGCTAAACTGATACGTGCATATATGTATGTGTACCTGTATGCATATGTATGTATATATGTATATATATATATATATATATGTGCATGCTACTGTACGTCTGTATACATATATGTATGTACGTATACATGCATACTTACATTTAAGTAAGTGCCATACTAAGAGTGAGAAATGAAATTTCGTTTTCATTTTGTTTCAATTTATCGTTTTCGGTATGCCTGACCGATTTAACTCACTCAATATGCAAATTAGGCTGCTCAGCCGTTAATTTTCATAAGGAAAGTATATACTTTCGAACGTTCAACTATCTGGCAGATGGGTAAACGGTGCTGATGATAGCTAACAAGCTTGAAACTAGTACATCGTTCCTGTGTCAGTGTTGAACAAAAAGGTGACGTGGTTGCCTTAACACCGTATGGCATAAATTCAGGCTGTTCAGTTTGTTTACAAACGAACAAAGCGACGTTATAATAAGCGCCGCTAAACTGATACGTGCATATATGTATGTGTACCTGTATGCATATGTATGTATATATGTATATATATATATATATATGTGCATGCTACTGTACGTCTGTATACATATATGTATGTACGTATACATGCATACTTACATTTAAGTAAGTGCCATACTAAGAGTGAGAAATGAAATTTCGTTTTCATTTTGTTTCAATTTATCGTTTTCGGTATGCCTGACCGATTTAACTCACTCAATATGCAAATTAGGCTGCTCAGCCGTTAATTTTCATAAGGAAAGTATATACTTTCGAACGTTCAACTATCTGGCAGATGGGTAAACGGTGCTGATGATAGCTAACAAGCTTGAAACTAGTACATCGTTCCTGTGTCAGTGTTGAACAAAAAGGTGACGTGGTTGCCTTAACACCGTATGGCATAAATTCAGGCTGTTCAGTTTGTTTACAAACGAACAAAGCGACGTTATAATAAGCGCCGCTAAACTGATACGTGCATATATGTATGTGTACCTGTATGCATATGTATGTATATATGTATATATATATATATATATGTGCATGCTACTGTACGTCTGTATACATATATGTATGTACGTATACATGCATACTTACATTTAAGTAAGTGCCATACTAAGAGTGAGAAATGAAATTTCGTTTTCATTTTGTTTCAATTTATCGTTTTCGGTATGCCTGACCGATTTAACTCACTCAATATGCAAATTAGGCTGCTCAGCCGTTAATTTTCATAAGGAAAGTATATACTTTCGAACGTTCAACTATCTGGCAGATGGGTAAACGGTGCTGATGATAGCTAACAAGCTTGAAACTAGTACATCGTTCCTGTGTCAGTGTTGAACAAAAAGGTGACGTGGTTGCCTTAACACCGTATGGCATAAATTCAGGCTGTTCAGTTTGTTTACAAACGAACAAAGCGACGTTATAATAAGCGCCGCTAAACTGATACGTGCATATATGTATGTGTACCTGTATGCATATGTATGTATATATGTATATATATATATATATATATATGTGCATGCTACTGTACGTCTGTATACATATATGTATGTACGTATACATGCATACTTACATTTAAGTAAGTGCCATACTAAGAGTGAGAAATGAAATTTCGTTTTCATTTTGTTTCAATTTATCGTTTTCGGTATGCCTGACCGATTTAACTCACTCAATATGCAAATTAGGCTGCTCAGCCGTTAATTTTCATAAGGAAAGTATATACTTTCGAACGTTCAACTATCTGGCAGATGGGTAAACGGTGCTGATGATAGCTAACAAGCTTGAAACTAGTACATCGTTCCTGTGTCAGTGTTGAACAAAAAGGTGACGTGGTTGCCTTAACACCGTATGGCATAAATTCAGGCTGTTCAGTTTGTTTACAAACGAACAAAGCGACGTTATAATAAGCGCCGCTAAACTGATACGTGCATATATGTATGTGTACCTGTATGCATATGTATGTATATATGTATATATATATATATATATATATGTGCATGCTACTGTACGTCTGTATACATATATGTATGTACGTATACATGCATACTTACATTTAAGTAAGTGCCATACTAAGAGTGAGAAATGAAATTTCGTTTTCATTTTGTTTCAATTTATCGTTTTCGGTATGCCTGACCGATTTAACTCACTCAATATGCAAATTAGGCTGCTCAGCCGTTAATTTTCATAAGGAAAGTATATACTTTCGAACGTTCAACTATCTGGCAGATGGGTAAACGGTGCTGATGATAGCTAACAAGCTTGAAACTAGTACATCGTTCCTGTGTCAGTGTTGAACAAAAAGGTGACGTGGTTGCCTTAACACCGTATGGCATAAATTCAGGCTGTTCAGTTTGTTTACAAACGAACAAAGCGACGTTATAATAAGCGCCGCTAAACTGATACGTGCATATATGTATGTGTACCTGTATGCATATGTATGTATATATGTATATATATATATATATATGTGCATGCTACTGTACGTCTGTATACATATATGTATGTACGTATACATGCATACTTACATTTAAGTAAGTGCCATACTAAGAGTGAGAAATGAAATTTCGTTTTCATTTTGTTTCAATTTATCGTTTTCGGTATGCCTGACCGATTTAACTCACTCAATATGCAAATTAGGCTGCTCAGCCGTTAATTTTCATAAGGAAGGTATATACTTTCGAACGTTCAACTATCTGGCAGATGGGTAAACGGTGCTGATGATAGCTAACAAGCTTGAAACTAGTACATCGTTCCTGTGTCAGTGTTGAACAAAAAGGTGACGTGGTTGCCTTAACACCGTATGGCATAAATTCAGGCTGTTCAGTTTGTTTACAAACGAACAAAGCGACGTTATAATAAGCGCCGCTAAACTGATACGTGCATATATGTATGTGTACCTGTATGCATATGTATGTATATATGTATATATATATATATATATGTGCATGCTACTGTACGTCTGTATACATATATGTATGTACGTATACATGCATACTTACATTTAAGTAAGTGCCATACTAAGAGTGAGAAATGAAATTTCGTTTTCATTTTGTTTCAATTTATCGTTTTCGGTATGCCTGACCGATTTAACTCACTCAATATGCAAATTAGGCTGCTCAGCCGTTAATTTTCATAAGGAAAGTATATACTTTCGAACGTTCAACTATCTGGCAGATGGGTAAACGGTGCTGATGATAGCTAACAAGCTTGAAACTAGTACATCGTTCCTGTGTCAGTGTTGAACAAAAAGGTGACGTGGTTGCCTTAACACCGTATGGCATAAATTCAGGCTGTTCAGTTTGTTTACAAACGAACAAAGCGACGTTATAATAAGCGCCGCTAAACTGATACGTGCATATATGTATGTGTACCTGTATGCATATGTATGTATATATGTATATATATATATATATATGTGCATGCTACTGTACGTCTGTATACATATATGTATGTACGTATACATGCATACTTACATTTAAGTAAGTGCCATACTAAGAGTGAGAAATGAAATTTCGTTTTCATTTTGTTTCAATTTATCGTTTTCGGTATGCCTGACCGATTTAACTCACTCAATATGCAAATTAGGCTGCTCAGCCGTTAATTTTCATAAGGAAAGTATATACTTTCGAACGTTCAACTATCTGGCAGATGGGTAAACGGTGCTGATGATAGCTAACAAGCTTGAAACTAGTACATCGTTCCTGTGTCAGTGTTGAACAAAAAGGTGACGTGGTTGCCTTAACACCGTATGGCATAAATTCAGGCTGTTCAGTTTGTTTACAAACGAACAAAGCGACGTTATAATAAGCGCCGCTAAACTGATACGTGCATATATGTATGTGTACCTGTATGCATATGTATGTATATATGTATATATATATATATATATGTGCATGCTACTGTACGTCTGTATACATATATGTATGTACGTATACATGCATACTTACATTTAAGTAAGTGCCATACTAAGAGTGAGAAATGAAATTTCGTTTTCATTTTGTTTCAATTTATCGTTTTCGGTATGCCTGACCGATTTAACTCACTCAATATGCAAATTAGGCTGCTCAGCCGTTAATTTTCATAAGGAAAGTATATACTTTCGAACGTTCAACTATCTGGCAGATGGGTAAACGGTGCTGATGATAGCTAACAAGCTTGAAACTAGTACATCGTTCCTGTGTCAGTGTTGAACAAAAAGGTGACGTGGTTGCCTTAACACCGTATGGCATAAATTCAGGCTGTTCAGTTTGTTTACAAACGAACAAAGCGACGTTATAATAAGCGCCGCTAAACTGATACGTGCATATATGTATGTGTACCTGTATGCATATGTATGTATATATGTATATATATATATATATATGTGCATGCTACTGTACGTCTGTATACATATATGTATGTACGTATACATGCATACTTACATTTAAGTAAGTGCCATACTAAGAGTGAGAAATGAAATTTCGTTTTCATTTTGTTTCAATTTATCGTTTTCGGTATGCCTGACCGATTTAACTCACTCAATATGCAAATTAGGCTGCTCAGCCGTTAATTTTCATAAGGAAAGTATATACTTTCGAACGTTCAACTATCTGGCAGATGGGTAAACGGTGCTGATGATAGCTAACAAGCTTGAAACTAGTACATCGTTCCTGTGTCAGTGTTGAACAAAAAGGTGACGTGGTTGCCTTAACACCGTATGGCATAAATTCAGGCTGTTCAGTTTGTTTACAAACGAACAAAGCGACGTTATAATAAGCGCCGCTAAACTGATACGTGCATATATGTATGTGTACCTGTATGCATATGTATGTATATATGTATATATATATATATATATATGTGCATGCTACTGTACGTCTGTATACATATATGTATGTACGTATACATGCATACTTACATTTAAGTAAGTGCCATACTAAGAGTGAGAAATGAAATTTCGTTTTCATTTTGTTTCAATTTATCGTTTTCGGTATGCCTGACCGATTTAACTCACTCAATATGCAAATTAGGCTGCTCAGCCGTTAATTTTCATAAGGAAAGTATATACTTTCGAACGTTCAACTATCTGGCAGATGGGTAAACGGTGCTGATGATAGCTAACAAGCTTGAAACTAGTACATCGTTCCTGTGTCAGTGTTGAACAAAAAGGTGACGTGGTTGCCTTAACACCGTATGGCATAAATTCAGGCTGTTCAGTTTGTTTACAAACGAACAAAGCGACGTTATAATAAGCGCCGCTAAACTGATACGTGCATATATGTATGTGTACCTGTATGCATATGTATGTATATATGTATATATATATATATATATGTGCATGCTACTGTACGTCTGTATACATATATGTATGTACGTATACATGCATACTTACATTTAAGTAAGTGCCATACTAAGAGTGAGAAATGAAATTTCGTTTTCATTTTGTTTCAATTTATCGTTTTCGGTATGCCTGACCGATTTAACTCACTCAATATGCAAATTAGGCTGCTCAGCCGTTAATTTTCATAAGGAAAGTATATACTTTCGAACGTTCAACTATCTGGCAGATGGGTAAACGGTGCTGATGATAGCTAACAAGCTTGAAACTAGTACATCGTTCCTGTGTCAGTGTTGAACAAAAAGGTGACGTGGTTGCCTTAACACCGTATGGCATAAATTCAGGCTGTTCAGTTTGTTTACAAACGAACAAAGCGACGTTATAATAAGCGCCGCTAAACTGATACGTGCATATATGTATGTGTACCTGTATGCATATGTATGTATATATGTATATATATATATATATATATGTGCATGCTACTGTACGTCTGTATACATATATGTATGTACGTATACATGCATACTTACATTTAAGTAAGTGCCATACTAAGAGTGAGAAATGAAATTTCGTTTTCATTTTGTTTCAATTTATCGTTTTCGGTATGCCTGACCGATTTAACTCACTCAATATGCAAATTAGGCTGCTCAGCCGTTAATTTTCATAAGGAAAGTATATACTTTCGAACGTTCAACTATCTGGCAGATGGGTAAACGGTGCTGATGATAGCTAACAAGCTTGAAACTAGTACATCGTTCCTGTGTCAGTGTTGAACAAAAAGGTGACGTGGTTGCCTTAACACCGTATGGCATAAATTCAGGCTGTTCAGTTTGTTTACAAACGAACAAAGCGACGTTATAATAAGCGCCGCTAAACTGATACGTGCATATATGTATGTGTACCTGTATGCATATGTATGTATATATGTATATATATATATATATATGTGCATGCTACTGTACGT
>OZ024741.1:150366449-150383949 GCA_964016885.1 Eledone cirrhosa
TATATATATATATATATATATATATATATATGTGTGTGTACGTGTGTGTGTGTGTGTGTGCGTGTGCGTGTGTATTACTGTGTATGTCTCTGTATGTCCAACAACGCAACACAGTCCTTAAAAAAAAGACTTTTACTATAATGACAGGTGATTGTTGTTATTATTCTGACTCACTCGCCAACGACTCCTTTTACCGAAAACGGAGGCTGGGATGGAGGGGGACCCTCACAGTTACATATAAGCCTCTCTTAGCCTTTTAAATTTATCTGGTGATCGCGACGGAAAATTTTTTCCCTACGCTTTTTTTCGTATTTTGAACTAATGTGATCTTCAAAGATGCTTGCAATCGTCTTTTCCCACGAAAATGGAATGGGGTGACGGCTATAAAATATATGTGCAAATACATCGACAATGGTTCCGATGCTGCCATGCTTGTGCTACAAAAATGAAATATGTCCGACAAGGTGTCCAACACGGCCGTTATATCAACAGTAGAGATGGGAGGCGAGGGGTCGACGCTCGGATTTTCCCAACCTCAGAGATTTCTTCAGTATGAGTTTTTTTCGTTTGTTTTTAACCGATCTAACATCTGACTTACTCGCAAACAACTCTTTTTTCTGAAAACGGAGGCAGGAAGTGAGGGGGACACACAGAGTTACAGATAAGCATCTCTAAACAAATTTTTCCTATTTTTTTTTTCCATGCATTTTCAACTAATCTGATCTTTGACGAATTTTCCCAGCCTCCAAGATTTCTTCAGTGGGAATCAGAGAGGCAGGAGGGCTGGGGAGCCTTCAGAGTTACAGATAAGTACCTCTCAGTCGTTTGAATTTATAGAAAAGCAATCCCTTGATACTGAAGGATGTTTTGATCCTTCATCATTTTATACTGTTGTGGAAAGCGTTGTAAACTTAATTAACCAAGTGTTCCCCAATTTCTAAATCCACCATTCCAACGAGGAGTGGTTGTGTCAAAGAGCACCCCCCCCCCCAACATCCCAGTGAATGTCATCAACTAAAATTTCTCGCAAATGATCCCTGGAAGTAGCCAGGCCTATAAATCTTTCGACAAAGTTGTCGACGAGGACGAAGCTGTTCATTATCCAGTTGAATTTCTCAACAGTCTGAAACCATCCGGTACACTGCCAGACAACCTTGAATTGAAGAAGTGCACAGTCATCATGCTTCTCAGAAACCTGGATCAGCCATGATTGTGTAATGGGGGCACGTATGGTTATGATTGAACTACAGCCTCACATTATCGAAATCAAAATCCTCACAGGATGTGGGACGGGAGACATCGTATTTATACCTAGAACGCCACTAATACCAATTTCAAACGATAGCAATTACCAGTGAGAGTCAGTTACGCAATGACGATTAACAAGTTCCATGGTCAAATACTGCAGGTTGTCGGTCTCCATCTAA
The DNA here is from genome assembly GCA_964016885.1 of Eledone cirrhosa. Taxonomy (NCBI): domain Eukaryota; kingdom Metazoa; phylum Mollusca; class Cephalopoda; order Octopoda; family Eledonidae; genus Eledone; species Eledone cirrhosa. The sequence goes on from OZ024741.1 coordinate 150,367,877, forward strand.
AAGAGGAGTGTTTCTCACATGGTCAATTGTATGTAGGTTGTTCCAGAGTAGGAAGCTCCCACAAACTCTTCATATATTTTCCAAAGAAAAAAGTTACAAACATTGTTATACTGAAGTTCTGTAAATGTTTTACAATTTTCGTAGAATACATTTTTCTATTATTTTCTTTATTACTTTCTGTATTTAGATATTCTAAATGCATTTAAAAAAATGTTATGCAATATTTAAATACCTTTTAACATCTTTTATTTTAAGGAAATGGGCATTACTATAGATGCCGATAGGTGCCTTATGAATAGATTTGAGCACAGTACAGACCAGCGTGAAGGCCGCTAGTATATATATATTTTTGTATGCGTATATTTTTACATTATATTTTACGCTTAGGTATGATAATCCTTTATCCTTTTGAGGGAAGTAAGTCACTTACACCGGTGCCAACCACATCACTTAGGCCACAAACCGGAGCTGCGCCGCCGACAACACAGAGTGGCGGAATATGACAAGATACCAGGCATTGGTTTACTGTTCCCTTTTTGTGCCGTTCACCATTCGGACTGACGTTTATTCTCCGCCAAACTGGGACAAGAACATCACGACTGAGAAAGGCACCTCATGAAGTGGAATAGCCGATGCAGTGGGCATCACTGGCTTCTCTTCTCTGCGGCAATGCTGCCATTATCTGAAATATATTGCCCAATCAAAGTCTGAGTTCAAATCCCGCCGAGGTTAACTTTGCCTTTCATCCTTACAGGGTCGATAAAATAAAGTACCAGTAATGCACTGGGGTTATTGCTCGCTTTGTGCCAAAAGTAGAAACAATTATTATATTGTAAACTATTTTTCGAAAATTTGTTTTTAATATCTTACTTTTTTATATTACATTTAATTTTTTTAACCTGTTTCCATTTATTATCTTGTAGCGGCAACAACAACAGCAGAAATATCAGTAGCAACATCATTAGCATCAGTAGTAGTAGTAGTAGTAGTAGTAGTAGTAGTAGTAGTAGTAGTAGTAGTAGTAGTAGTAGTAGTAGTGTTCATGAAGAAGAAAGGTCACGGAGTACATTTAATGTTTCAGAAAGGCAATGGCTTCCAGTCGTCTGCATGAATTGCATGAATTTTCTTACATTCAATTTATTTTTTGTTATCTTAGATTGTTGGTGTTGTTGTTGTTATTGCTGCTGCCGTTGATATTATTGTTCTTTTTTTATTGTTGTTGCTGTTTTTGATGTTGCTATTGTTGTTGTTGTTGTTCTTTTCTTCTTGCTATTGTTGTTATTTATTTATTTATCTACTTACATTTCTCTCTCTCCTGTTTCTGTTGAATCTCTCGTTACAAACATTTCTATGTATGTTTTACCTCATATCACTGCTTCTCTCTGCCTCCCCCCCTCTCTCTCTCTCTCTCTCTCTCTCTCTCTCTCTCTCTCTCTCTCTCTCTCTCTCTCTCTGTTTGTCTTTCTCTCTCTAGTTCTGTCGGTCTGTTTGTCTGCCAGTCTGTTTGTCTGCTTCTCTGTTTGTTTGTTTGTTTCGCTCTTTCTTTCTCTCTCTCTCCGCTTCATCTCCCTATCGGTCTGTCTCTCTCTCCTCACCCTTTCTCTTTCTATCCCTTTGTCTATCTCTGCCTCTTTATTTTTCTCTCTTTTTCTCTTTCTTCCTCCCTTTCTCTCTCTCTCCAGCTCTCTTTTCCTGTTTGTCTGCTTGCCTGTCTTCCTGTTTTTCTGTTTGTCTGCTTGTCTCTTTCTCTCTCATTTCGCGTTTTGCGTGAGAGTGACTATATTTGATTGCCACTTGTTATATATATTATCATAAATACATGCTGATTGCTACTTCTTGTCAAAGAGTGCCGTCCCTTCATTGAACATTGCACAATCATGTGCATGCAGGTGACATTTCAGATCTGCTTTTGTTTTGCAGGCAGGTTCACAGATGTGACAGTTGAAATGTCTGTCTCCTGGCAATACAGCCTGGAGTGTGTCTTTGCATTCTACCATGTCAGAAGCCACCAGCTAACATGCAAATTAACTCACACTCACTGCAAATGTGCCATATAGTATATGGCGGTAGAACCATCTCACAGGTGGCTCGATTTCTCCCTGGCTCATGTGTTTTCAGATGGTTGACAAATCCAGCTCTTGTTAGAAGAAATCGACCACATACATTGTACCTCAATTCCTGCTGGATTTTTGCAGGAACTGCACTTGGGTCCGGCTTACGAAGTGAACGTTTCAAAGCAGCATGTCCCACTCGTTTTCTCTCAAAGATATCACATCCATGCTTGATGATCATTCTTCATGATGTATGGCTTTCAGCCAAGGTCTCTGAGTTCTCCATATCAATCTTCAGAAATTTAAGATTGTCCTTTATGACATCCCTAAAGCGCTTCTTTGGTTTATGCTGTGGCCTTTTCCCTCTGGCTAGCTTCCAATAAAATAGCTGTTTAGTCAGCCTACCATCTTCCCTCTTGATCTCGTGACAAGCCCAACGAATCTGGTTCATAAGCCTCCTCTCAATACTGGTGCTACCCGTGTATGTGTGTATACATACACACATACACACGTGGAGAGAGAGAGAGAGAGAGAGAGAGAGAGAGAGAGAGAGAAGGAGAGTGGGTTAGAATCCCAGTTGTTTGATCAATGAAACAACCTTCTCATGAAATAAATGTGTAAGTGGATGAACATTCTAAAAACACGTGTACCCTTAAAGTAATTCTCAGGGAGATCCACAGTGTTATGTGGCTGGCCCTTTGGATCACAGGCACAACTCATAGTGGACTAGAACATCATAGATGTCACTATGAATCAAACTGTCGACCTTACAATCCTGATCCAGACACTCTAACCACTAATCCACATGCCTTCACACTTCAAATATTATCGCTAGTGGTTTACTGAATTCCCCCCTTTTCATCGCTGGAAAAATCGATAAAACAAATACCATTGATATAAATCAATCGATTATGACCATTCGTAGTCTCTGGACACATTAGTCTTGTGCCTGGTCAAAATAAATCAACTTGGTTGTAACGCAACATGATTTTTACACCGGTTGCAAATTATAGCGACAAATATTTTTCTTCCATTTAACCCGAAACGTGATAGCGTTGCTAATTATTCGACGAATAAGTTTATAGAAAGTAATATCATTTGGCATTTCTCTCTTAATCACCCACAACCCACATTTGTTTCGCTTTTATGTGTGTGATTGTATGTGTGCGTGCGTGTGTGTGCCTGTGCGTGTGTCTGTGTGAGTGAGTGTGTGTGTATGCGTGTAATTTAGTATATGTGCAAGGATATACACGCCAAATATACAAGAAAGGAACACAAATATATTGAAATATCTAGCATTTTACTCCACACACACACATATACTCTCTCGTACGTACACACATACATATATATATATGTATGTGTGTGTTTTGACCTTTCATTTTACTTTTGTAGTTGGTAGTTATTTTCGCTGTGAATGATTGTTACCGTCTACTAATGACAAAACTTTATTACATAAGCAGAAAACGACAGCTTTCGTCTAGTAGCAGACGATAACTTATGTGAGCAGCTTTTTTTAAATTGTTTATCTGGGTGGATTAATGAAAGGTGTGCCACTCACCAAATCATAAGAACTAATGAATTATATGTTCTTATTTCTTTTTATTCAATTTATATCCTCCTCCTCCTCCTCCTCCTCCTCCTCCTCCTTCTTCTTCTTCTTCTTCTTCTTCTTCTTCTTCTTCTTCTTCTTCTTCTTCTTCTTCTTCTTCTTCTTCTTCTTCTTCTTCTTCTTCTTCTTCTTCTTCTTCTTCTTCTTCTTCTTTTCGTTCCCTTTGTTCTTTCTTTTTTATTATCTCAACTATTTTTGTTTCGTCTTTTAGATCAGTGAAAATAGCGCAAATTAGCTGCCCAATAGGGTTATAATTAATTCAACATGATCAGAGAAGATATCTCTGGTCTGGAAAAAGACCCTTGATCAATTTACGGCTATTCAGAAGATATATAGAAGAAAAAAAAAGGCCAACTGATACTTCATGAACTACAAAGGCTTACAAATTACGCTTCTCTCTCCAGAATATTACACCGATATATACAATATTTCCATAAAACATGCTTTCTACATTTTACAACGCACTAGTAGGTAGTGAGTTTGAATGTCTTACACATGTTTCTGTGTAGATAAATTTTATTTTACATTCCTGACTATCGAGATTCGTGGCCAAAACGTTGGTGCCCTTCCCAAGAGAAAATTTATCTCACCTACTTCATAGTATTACATATTTTTTACTTTGTTAATGGATTCGTCGGGAAGATAGGGCTGAGCTCATGAAATTTCCAGAATCTCCATGACTATGGACATTGAAGCAGTTGATGTTGATTTTGAACACCAACAAGTCAGTAACAGCGGGACCTCTCCGCACCCCCCCCCCAAAAAAAAACCATGACGTCCGTCAGTTATAGCTGATTTTTCGTTTATATCTAAAGAAAAGATTTTGGATGGACCATGTAATTTGTACACTGAAAGACTAGCGATCTAAATAATGGAACCAAAAGAATTTAATATATACTAACTAGTCTGTTCTTTTGAATTGAAACTAACAATAGGATGTGATGGCTCATAGCAGAAATATTTAATTATTAAGTCGAAAGCAAGCCTGATTAGATTAACAACAGAAACAATTGCAGCAGTAAAATGGCTGATTTAAAATCTTGCAGTTTTTCAGTGATTAATTGTATAACTGGCTAAAGAGAAACACCTGTTGCCATTAAATATAGTATTTCATGTCGTCTGCTCAGGCTCTGTATTTGTGTAGCTTTTGGTTTTGTTGTCACTGTAGTTATTGCTGTTATTGTTATTATTGAATCAACATATCCGTTATCATCATCATCATCATCATCATCATCATCATCATCATCATCATCATCATCATCGTCATCCTCATCATTGTCGTTGTCGTCGTCGCCGCCGTGATAACATTGTTTCACCATCATTAGGGTCTTCGCTACCACCACGGCTATCATTATTAGTATTCTCACACAAGCACACACACGCAGATACACACACATGCAGAAACACGTACACCACACATAAAGCAGATAGAAAAAAAGTGATATAAAGTTGTTTGCTTTAGGTTTGAGCAGAGACATACGGTATATATATGGATATTTATATATTTGAATATATATATATATATATATATATATATATACAGTAGAATGATCGAGAATCGGAATATCGGCCCACGAAATCACGATAAACAATATCCGACATGTGTGGCAGAGGGCTCAATAGTTTGGATAAACCAGAGCTATAACTATCGTTAAAATACCAACACACAGAGGTCATGCCTAAAATCACCCGTGCAGCCGAAAAAGAACGACCTGGAAGATTCGGGTCACTCAAATAAAATATCAATAAATTAATAAATTAAATGAATGTAAAAAAACTCACCCGGACCCGCTAGAAGGATGTTAAATTCTTATATATATATATTTTGACGCTATAGTCACTTATATATTATGGAATACTGTTGGCTTCTTGCTACAATAATTTCTATACTTTTCATATATATATATATATATATATATATATATATATATATATATATATATATATATATATATATATATATATATATATATATATATATATATATATATATATATATATATATATATATATATATATATTTATATATATATATGTATATATACACACACACATATATATATATGTATGTATCTATGTGTGTATATATATATATATGTATATATATATACATGGAGAATGAGAGAGAGAGAGAGAGAGAAAGAAAGAGAGAAAGAGAGAGAGAGATAGATAGATAGAGATAGAGATAGATAGATAGATAGATAGATAGATAGAGAGAGAGAGAGAGAGAGAGAGAGAGAGAGAGAGAGAGAGAGAGAGAGAGAGAGAAAGGGAGAGAGAGAGAATACAAATATACACAGATAAACATAGCGATATGTGGATCATTAGATACACACAAATGTTGTCCTCACTGTTTCATTTGTTATAAATATTGTCTTTAACATTCCCATTGAGACACTAAGCTGTTTATCTTGTTGTCTATCTCATTAAATCTAACATTTCTCGAAGGATATATGTTGATCACAAATATAGGCAATATATACATGTTTACACGCCTATGTTCATATAAATCTCTATATATAAACAAACATCTATATATACAGAAGCATACGCATATAGCATTTACAAATACATACGCGCGCGCGCGCGCACACAGACACACACACAGACACACACACAGACACACACACACACACACAAACACACACACACACACACACACACACACACACACACACACACACACACACACACACACACACACACACACACACACACACACACACACACACACACATAGAGGGTTTGAAAAATGCAATGACTGAGCTTTTGGTTATTTAGAATGTTTCTGTATTAATGTACCAAGTAATTTAATGATTATTTATATATTTTTGTTTACTTTATTTTCGTTAGTCTTTCGAAATCATCTTTTTCGTTTATGTTTATCTCACGTGGTTGCTCATTTGTGTTCTTGTTGAATACAAGGGATGCAACTGGTTTTATCTTTGTCGCTTATATCGAGGAGAATATGGTTTATTACAAGGGGCGTAATTAAGGCTTAAACATTTTTTTTTAATTAAAAAAATTGTTTTTACGTGTGCAAAAAAATGAGTTTTGGTTTGAATTTACTGATGAAAAATCGATCCTTATTAATACGTTTTTCCTAAGTGAAGTTTTGACTACACTGATAGAATGAGAAGACATCAAAATTTGGCAAAATCCCCCCCCCCTCCTCAATTCCTCTATATGTTGGCTTAGAGGGATCTTTCTTGTGTGTGGGTCCCTGGTTTGTTGAAAGTAAACAGAACTGTAATTCGTCTTCAGAGTGAAGTGCCTGTTTGTTAAATATAATGTTCATGGCAACCTTTACCCGTTATAATGCACATCAGATTTTCCGAGTTGCAAGAGAAATAATTTTTAATTATATATATATATATATATATATATATATATATATATATATATATATATTAGTATTGGTGCTCTGAAATAGCTATATATATATGAATGTATTTATAGTGTATTTTGCAATACACTGTATGCTTAATTAAAAGCATTTCGAAGACCTTATGCTATTGTTTTAGAGTAGTGACAGACTCACTTACTTTAATTTTCAGCAAACAGGGGAGATAAAGCTGACAAGGCCTTGTTTCGCATTTATTGATGCTTATCAAAGCCAACTACTCCTCCTGTTTGCTGAAATCATGGATGTTTGGTTCTTATAGAATTCTAGTAAATAATCAGGAACTGATTATACAGAGCGGTTGCCGGTCAAGCAGAAATTGAAAATTAGAATTGGTGCTCTGAAATAGCTATATATTTATGAATGTATATATAGTGTATTTTGCAACACACTGTATGCTGAATTAAAAGCATTTCGAAGACCTTACGCTATTGTTTTAGAGTAGTGACAGTCTCAGAGTAGCTTTTAATTAAGAATACAGTGTATTGCAGAATACACTATATATACATTCATATATATATATAGCTATTTCAGAGCACCAATTCTAATTTTCAATTTCTGCTTGACCGGCAACCGCTCTGTATAATCAGTTGCTCATTATTTACTAGAATTCTATAAGAACCAAACATCCATGGTTTCAGCAAACAGGAGGAGTAGTTGGCTTTGATAAGCATCAATAAATGCGAAACAAGGCCTTGTCAGCTTTATCTCCCCTGTTTGCTGAAAATTAAAGTAAGTGAGTCTGTCACTACTCTAAAACAATAGCATAAGGTCTTCGAAAGGCTTTTAATTAAGCATACAGTGTATTGCAAAATACACTATATATACATTAATATATATATATATATATATATATATATATATATATATATATATATATATATAATAACTAGAAATTGATTAACATATAAATAAACATGAATAATCACAGGAGATAATTTTTACAAGTGTGTAAGCACACATAGAATCTTAGAGCTTATTTTCTGGGTGATATGGCGCATGTCTTTTTGGCATGACACCCATAATTTTGATTATCTTAATTTTGTATATATATATATATATATATATATATATATATATATATATATATATATATATATATATATATATATATATATATATATATATATATATTTAGGTTTGAGGTTCACCACTGTATAGAGCTGGTCTATTCCGTATGGTCAATTGTAATGCAATAATATAGAGAGTACTCAACGTAAGGCAGTTCAACCGTCTTTGTTTTTGTAGTTGGTGGTGCTATTACGGAGTTAAATATTATAATGAAATGACAGGAGGCTGGATTTGTGTAAATCCTTGAAAGGTTTATTATACTATGATCATTTCAATGACCGGGTTCCGTATGAATCCGGTGATATCATCAGGTATTCGAAATATAATACGTGAATGTAATAGATAAAATCCATGGGGCTATATCTGACCGGTAGTAGTTGCTTTTCTTCTATTAGCTGACATTAACCCTGGCTTCTCTTCTTCTTTCTTCCCCCTTCTTCTCTCTCCTTCCTTTCTTTCTTTCTTTTACCTTGTGTCATGAGATTGACGTTAACTTATGTTCCCATCCCTTTCTGTTTTCGTTTATCTGACCGGTAGTAGCATACTATAAACTTTAGCCACGTCACTCCAGGGCGACCGGCTGAGGTTGAAGGAACAGAATAGCGGTCGCCCTCGGGTCCTCGATTTTCAGCCCCATGGATTTTATCTATTACATTCACGTATTATATTTCGAATACCTGATGATATCACCGGATTCATACGGAACCCGGTCATTGAAATGATCATAGTATAATAAACCTTTCAAGGATTTACACAAATCCAGCCTCCTGTCATTTCATTATAATATTTAACTCCGTAATAGCACCACCAACTACAAAATCACTGACGGTTGAACTGCCTTACGTTGAGTACTCTCTATATTATTGCATTACGATTGACCATACGGAATAGACCAGCTCTATACAGTGGTGAACCTCAAACCTGAATAAATAATGCTCCTGAAATGTTGAGCACTTCAAAATGTAATAATGAACAGCGGCATGGGACTGAATATATCTAACCACAATTCGAACTTTGGCTAACCGGTGTTTTCGCCTGGCCCATTGCTACTCCCCTCACAGAATATCCGAACTTCGACGAAACTCCACGGACTAGACCATAACATGTATTGTACTGCACTGTATTAACTAAATCGCTACCCTATACTTCTGGGCATGTATAACTCACACTGAACTCCCAGACTCGAACACACACTGTTTCCACATCTATATGCATTATCTGACTGCAACTTGAACTATATTGTATTTCTCCTGTGTCTTGAACTCTCCATTTAATAGACAACGACTCTTGTTTGTTTATTTATATCTTTACATCTTTATTTGCTGTATTAATGCTTCTCCACGTATTCTACGTCTATACATCCATGTACTTTCTACTTCCCTTATTCGGACTTTTACTCGCGTGTACCCTCAGCACACGTCACTGGAATATCTCCCCCTGGGAACATAAATACCGCAACCTGAACTATAGTGTATTTCTCCTGTGTCTTGAACTCTACATTTACTAGACAACGACTATTGTTTGTTTATTTATATCTTCACATCTTTGTTTGCTGTATTAATGCCTTTCCACGTACTCTACCTCTATACATCCATGTACTTTTTACTTCCCTTATTCGGACTTTTACTCGCGTGCACCCTTAGCACACGACACAGGATTGCCCCCCCCCCCCCGGGAACATAAATACTGCAACCTGAACTATATTGTAATTCTCCTATGTCTTGATTTCTCCATCTTACTCCAACACCACTCTTGTTGGTTTATTTACATATTTATACCTATATATTGATATGTTTATATATTTATACCTCTGCTGTACCAATGGGCTCTTCCACGTATTCCACTTCTATGTATCCATGTATTTCTACTCCTCACATTGGGACCTGTACCCATTAGCACACGACACTAGAATGTCTCCTCCTGAGAACAAAAATTAAACATTACACGACTATATCCCGTACTCTACATCCCACTAGGATAAATTACAGATCTACATAATACAATTAACGTTTCTTCATAAAAGACTCTATTTAATTAAACCCCGCAACCCAAAACCTCATAGAAGTTATTTGAATGTTTAATCTTCAATTTTCTGTTTGCTCAATTCTCAATCTTCTTACTCCTTAGTTTTATAATGTTATTCTGAATTCTTTCAACTTCATCCGATAGAGTTAAGCAAAATTCTAAAGTTCCAACTTTCTGTCGGACCGTTGGGTGGGTTGTAATGGCGGCGCGACCAGCTCCCTGGCGCACGAGCTCACCTGGAGTGCTTGGAAAAATAAATTTCCTCTTCTTTCGGTAAATGAAAATACTCGGCGTGGCTTAATTCGCCATGGGGCCCGGGGCGCGGCCGGTGTTTTAACCGCCACATAGTACCTTTAAATTACAGATCAAATCGGAACTATTAGATATATCAACCTGAAAGTGTTAAACTGTTGAACTTTAAATTTTCTAACCTCTTTAATATTGAATATTGATTATTAATTTTTTAACTTCATCCTATAAGTCTAAACATTGTAACACACTGACCCCCAATATATTCACCTCTGCTAAGATGCAGGTCCCTGTGAACATTTTCTCGCGCCACTCCTGGCCCGACTGTGGTGTGACATTAATATCGACCTTCCTTCCTCTCTCTTTCTATCTTCCTTCTTGTAGCTATCAACCATTACTCTTCTACTTCTCTAAGCAAAATTTTAAAGTTCCAACTTTCTGTCGGATTGTAGGGTGGGTTTTAATAGCGGCGCGACCGGCTCCCTGGCGCACGAGCTCACCTGGAGTGCTTGGAAAATTAAATTTCCCCTTCTTTCGGTAAATGAAAATACTCGGCGTAGCTTAATTCGCCATGGGGCACGGGGCGCGGCCGGTGTTTTAACCGCCACATAGTACCTTTAAATTACAGAACAAATCGGAACTATTATATAATAAAATGTCAAACTGTTGAACTTTAAATTTTCTAACCTCTTTAATATTGAATATTGATTATTAATTTTTTTAACTTCATCCTAGAAGTCTAAACACTGTAACACACTGACTCCCAATATATTCACCTCTGCTAAGATGCGGGTCCCTGTGAAAATTTTATCGCGCCACTCCTGGCCTGACTGTGGTCTGACATTAATATCGACCTTTCTTCCTCTTTCTTTCTATCTTCCTTCTTGTAGCCATCAACCCTTACTTTTCTACTTCTCTCTTCTCTTGCTTCTCTTCTCCCCTCTTCCTGTCTTCCTCCCGCAGACTTATCTTCCTTCCCCCTCTTGCTTGCCTATATCTGACCGGTAGTAGTTGCCTTTCTTCTTTTAGCTGACATTAACCCTGGCTTCTCTTCTTCTTTCTTCCCCCTTCTTCTCTCTCCTTCCTTTCTTTCTTTCTTTTACCTTGTGTCATGAGATTGACGTTAACTTATGTTCCCATCCCTTTCTGTTTTCGTTTATCTGACCGGTAGTAGCATACTATAAACTTTAGCCACGTCACTCCAGCGCGACCGGCTGAGGTTGAAGGAACAGAATAACGGTCGCCCTCGGGTCCTCGATTTTCAGCCCCATGGATTTTATCTATTACATTCACGTATTATATTTCGAATACCTGATGATATCACCGGATTCATACGGAACCCGGTCATTGAAATGATCATAGTATAATAAACCTTTCAAGGATTTACACAAATCCAGCCTCCTGTCATTTCAGTATAATATATATATATATATATATATATAAGGAGAAGGCAACTCAGGAAACTGGGATAACTCCGATATAACACCTGCACTCAGTAGTTACCGATGATGTTGATCTTTTCTTCTTTTCGGGTTATAGATACTGTCGATCAGAGAGTGGGATTGGCTCAGTGCACAGTCTTTCCTCACTTTTAAAAATATCTTCATGCACAGGCATTGCACGATAGAATTAATACATAATTATTAATTATGGTATATCGTACAATGGCCATAATCGATAACGAGGGGGCAATCATCATATACATATATACATGCATACATACATACATACATACATATATATATATATATATATATATATATATATATATATATATATATATATATATATATATATATATTTATATATATTTATATGGCAGGATGGATTCAGTTTGAAGAACTGATTAGACCATTAGTCTGGAACTAGCTGTTGAAACGGCAATAGCTCAGCCGTCCGGTCCTGACTCTTTATAATATACAGTATATATATATATATATATATATATATATATATATATATATATATATATATATATATATATATATATATATATATGTATATATATATATATATATATATATATATATATATATATATATATATGTATGTATATATATATATATATATATATATATATATGTATATATATATATATATATATATATATATATATATATATATATGTATGTATATATATATATATATATATATATATATATGTGCAAATAAGCAAGTTGGGCCGTCGATCACAAACAAATCCAAACGCAGACACACCGAGGACAGATTCAAAGTAATTATAGACTGCCATATACGTAAATAATAGACTCAGAAAAGAAAGCCAACAATAAACAAGACATCTAGTGGATAAGATCTTTGAATTCCAAACTCATAAATGAAACATTCATAAAAACAAAGCCAATCATGAACTAAATGTCTATATTAGAACTAAGACATCCTCTATAAACCCTACCTCAGACATTATCCATATTTCCCAACCTTTAACTTGCTCTAAATATGAATATGGGGGAGACGCACCTTTTCAAGCTGCAGCCGTCAAATTACGTAGTTTTTGTATAAAAATAGACATTAAACAATATCCATTATTACCCGCAGCCACGACAACCACATTGCGTTATTGGCCTTGATCCACCCTCTTCCGTATACCCTTGACCTTAAACCCTCAAACTATCTACCAAGGTGACGTGATGTCGTTCATCGAGTGGCCCAGTTTTCACAACATAACATAAAAACCAAATAAATAGTTAAGAAAAAATACTAAGTTATTAAGGGAATGAGCGAAACGATTACAAGATGAAGTCTAGCTCAGACTCCATAAACTAAAAGTCAAATCAGAATAAAGAAAAATACCCAATTTATTTAGAAATAAGCGAAATGAATCCATGATGAATATGATACCAGATAATACTATAACAAAAGGTGACGAAAACGTATAAATCTCGGTGTCATTATTTGGCAGTATCAGTATAAGGGCGCTGGATTGGCAGTATCAGTAGAGGGTCGAACGCCATGCTTTGATGCATAGAGTTACGGCCCTTGCCATTCTGAGTTCAAATCCCACCGAGATTAACTTTGCCGTTCATCCTTACGGGGTCGATAAAATAAAGTACCAGTAATGTACTGGGTAATTGTTGGCCTTGTGCCAAAAGTAGAAACAATTATTTGGCAGTATCGGTAGAGGGTCTGACGCCATGCTTTGCAGCAAAGAGTTACGGCCCTTTATGGTTTGAATTCAAATCCCGCCAAGGTTAACTTTGTCTTTCATCCTTACGGGGTCGATAAAATAAAGTACCAGTAATGCACTGGATATTTGTTGGCCTTGTGCCAAAAGTAGAAACAATTATTAATATAAAATAAACATGATGTACACACTCGAATGTAGAACATAATTAAGATTAAATAAAATACTAAGCTATTAAAGCAAAGAACCAAACGATTACGAGTTGAAGAATACAAGAAGTCTAGTTCCTATTCCATAACCAGAACTCCTTCCTATATCTCTTTCATATACGAAAGAGTTCTTCAGGACTAGAACTGTTTTACTCGTATGAATTATATACATATACATACACCTTCTCTTCTAATGTATGTAATGTATTGGGTATCTTATTTAATCGTTCTTCTCTCCCCGAAAAGCTTGAAAGAATGATAGAGAAATTGGTTGAAAATTGCCGCGCATTTGAAAGATATTTTATATCAATGGTGCTATCTTTTGAAGAGTTGAGAGAAAATAGAAGTCTGAGAAATAGGTTCGAATATAGATAAATCAATAAATAGGTTGAAATCTAGATAGATAAACAGTTATATATATATCGTAGATAGATAGACAGAGAGAAAGACATATGTAGATGTGAGAGTGAATAGAAAGAAAGATAATGATATACATATATATACAGTAATCCCTCCTACACACTTTAAGTACATATAAACTCATTAAAACACACTTTTGTATTGAAACACCTAAAACCAGCCAGTAACAATCGTATAGAAGTTACCACCAACGATAGTATCACTAGCTACCAAAGACGACCATTAGAGAAAAACACAATCAGCAAAACAGTAATAGAATTAGCAAAACAGTAATAGAATGAAACATGAAAACCTTTTTTTATAGTTTAAGCCTTAAGATGTCCCTTCTTTACGCTATACACTTCAATCATATCAAAACTTATTTAATAAGTTTAAAATTTAAACACTTTTTATTTAGACGTACGTACCGCGATAAGAAAATAGATATGTTCAAACGAAAAACCCGCGATGTAGCGAGGATTACCGCGATAGGAAATTAGATACGTTGCAAAGAAAAATCCACGGTGTAGCGGGACCGCGAAAAACGAACCGCGATAGAGCGGGGGATTACTGTATATATATATATATATATATATATATATATATATATATATAGAGAGAGAGAGAGAGGGAGAGTGAGAAAGAGAGTGAGTGTGTGTGTGTGTGTGTGTGTGTGTGTGTGTGTGAGAGAGAGAGAGAGAGTGAGAGAGAGAGAGTAATTCATAAAAAGAAGCAGAGAAAAATAACTAACGATTCACGAATGTGAAGAATATGGTATTGTTCTCTTGATGGCATAACTAGTTTACAGTTGATGTAATAAGAAGGTTGATATTTTCGGCGATAATTTGAGAACATCACTAGAGACTGGTTGTCTTTAATTATGTCCTAAAACGTAACTCCTATGATACACACCAAAGCTTTTGTTTGGCATTTCATCCTAAATAAATGTACCATAAGAAAACACCAATTTATATCTACAAAGACAAACTGCAGCAACATTCAAAACGAAAATTAAACCAAGTAATTCTTGTTTACGCGAGGAGGAAGAGAATCTATTATTAGTTACGCGAAATAGAGTTGATTTTATTTGATTTTGTCTCAAAATTACATGTACGCATATATCTGCTGTACTGAACATTTCCTATGCTACACGTAGGCGGTGATTTTGCAAAGTCGTTAGAGCTTTACGAAAATGATTTGCAGTATTTATTTTGGAAAGAAACAAGGAAATCGGAATGTTACATTGGGAATATCTCATAGTTCCTTATATTTTGCGTAACATATCCATTGATGAAGAAAACTATTAAAGAACAACCGAAAAATTAATTCCGTTATGTTTTTGTGTTGAAACAGATTCCAGATAACCTGTGTGTATTTATGTGCGTGGGAAGAACTAGGTGAAACTCACCATCAATATATTTTGTAAGGTGTACAGCAGCACTCTATCGACGAGGGAGGTGGATTGGCAGTATCGGTAGAGGGTCGGACGCCATGCTTTTCAGCACAGAGTTACGGCCCTTTACGGTCTGAATTCAAATCCCACCGAGGTTTACTTTGCCTTTCATCCTTACGGGATCGATAAAATAAAGAGCCAGTAATGCACTGAGATAATTGCTGGCCTTGTGCCAAAAGTAGAAACAATTATTTAATTAATGACGTTATCAAACGAATTTAAACTGGCCATTTCAATTGAATTTTTTTTTTCTGGTATGTGTTTGACAAATTGCAATTGCTATAAGTTTTCTTCGTAGGTTGAAGGATAAGGATACTTGTCGCCTGATGAACAGCTACCTAGATGTGAAACATGTAAAGGCAATGTTTATTAAATGACTGTGTTTCCGCTGCTTACTTTTCTCATTGAGGGCTTATAATTTAAAACTGTAGTTACACCTCCATCAAATTTATCTTTGAT
>OZ024741.1:150388949-150391449 GCA_964016885.1 Eledone cirrhosa
GGTACTATTAACACTTTTTTCTGAAGACTGCCACCCTACTCCTACCCAAATATGGCATCAGCCTCGTGGTTCCGACCGACAGGATGGAGAAGACATTGCCTCGATGGACGGCGCGAGAGATGCGCTGGAACAGACAGCCACTCCACGTCGTGCGGCACGCAAATTTGGGCAGCTAACACCGCTCTGATAGCAGTGAACACGGATGTAGTCAAGGGACCAAGAAGACCGGAAGTCTCCACGGCTACAGGCTCAACTACAGCCAATCAGAGATCGGCTGAATCATTTCAGCGACCTTCTTTTTGTTTAACCGCTAAGTTATGGGACATTGATATAGACAAACGATACACAAGGAACTCGCCACCGACCTTAAGGTAGATAAGAAGCTACAATCTCTAGCTAAGCGGGAGGCGTTCCTCACCCTGAAAAATCACAAGGTAGACTTTACTTCTAACCCCACATGTAGACTAATAAACCCGGCATGCACAGATATGGGACTAGTCAGTAAGGCCATACTTAGAAACATAGTTAAGACCATTAGGACCAAGTCCAATCTGCCCCAGTGGGAGAACAGCGACTCCGTAATTAAGTGGTTTAACTCCTTAAAATCCCCAAAAGCGAAGTTCACAGAGTTTGACATTGTCGATTTTTACCTGTCGATCTCAGAGACCCTGTTAAACAAAGCGTTGGACTTCGCTACCACTTATACCACCGTCGATGGTTTAGACAGGGAATTCATCGCTCACTGCCGGAAAACCCTCCTCTTCAACGACGGAGTAGCCTGGGCAAAGAAGTCTACATCTACAGACCTGTTCGACGTCTCCATGGGATCGTTTGACAGTGCTGACGGATGTGACTTGGTTGGCCTTTTTATCTTAAACATATTACGTGTTAGATACCCGGACTTCCACACGGGAATATACCGTGACGATGGACTGACTTTATCGAGCCATAAAAGTGGTCACGACCTCGACCAGTTTAAAAAAGACTTAGCTTCGACCTCCAATGAGTTAGGCCTTAGGATAACAGTAGCCACCAACCTCTCAAGCGTAGATTTCTTAGACATTAATTTAGACCTTCGCACACCCACTCACAGACCCTTCCATAAACTAAACGAGAAACTTAATTACATTCACAAGGACTCATGCCATCCTTCCACTGTTTTTAGAAACTTCGTTAAGAATATCAGTACTAGAATCTCAAACCTCTCCTCTAATAAGGCTATCTTTGATAGGGCGGCACCCTACTACAACACGGCGTTGGCTAACAGCGGCTTCTCACAACCTATCACCTACTCTCCCACTAGCAACAACACCATGAAGAAAAGTAAGCGCATCAATAGACAAACTATCTGGTTCTCTCCTCCCTTCTCACTCAACGTTAAAACCAATGTAGGAAAAAAATTACTAGCCCTCTTAGATAGACACTTCCCCATTTAACCGACACAAAGTAAAACTAGGATACTCCTGCGCTAAGAACATGAAGGCCCACATCACCAGCAGCCCTAGGAGCAACACCCCACCAGGGTGATCTTGCCGTAAGCCTGAAGCTTGCCCCCTTCAACAGCAATGCAACACACCAGCTGTAATCTATGAAGCTGCGGTCACTTCCAACCGACCAAACGAACCACAGGAGGTCAAATCCTATGTGGGCATAGCGGAGGGCCGATTCAAGGAGCGTTTCCTGAACCACCAGTCCACCTTCAGATACCCGGACAGACGTTCATCCATGAAACTCGCGAGCCACGTATGGTCCCTCAAGGACTTAAGTATAGGCTACTCCATTCAATGGAAAGCCATCACTAAGTCCAAGCCATACGCAAGGGGAAATCCGACGTGTGGCTTATGTATTGACGAACGAATAACTATCCTAAAGAGATTACGCAATAGTGATTGCCTAAACACGAGAAGTGAATTTTTCACACGTTGTCCACACGTCACCAAACATCTATTGCATAACTACAAGGCTCCGGACTGATTCTTAGTAATTTTATTTTTAATTTTTTAAATTTTATTTTCAACCTAAAAACACTCCGGACTTTCGCGGTTATCTCCATTACACCTCCCGCACGCAGTCTAGTATTGCCTGTGTGAAGTGACCGAGTTTCTGCGCATGCGCGTTCGTACGGTTGTCCTTCCTGTTCCTATAACCATACACATCCCGTGTATGTGTGTGTGTGTGTGTGTAAAAGGTAAACAGAAATAACAACACAATCGGTACAGTATATGGAAGGAATATATTAGGTTAACGCTTGAAATAGCAGGAAGAGGGTCTTAACGTTTCGGACGCTAGTCTTTCACCAGAGGAAAGAATGAGAAATAAGATAGATTGAAGGGTCGGGCGGGGTGGAACTGGAAAAAATGTCTTTAGATAAAAATAACAGGTCCATTCATGTTGACATCTCTTGGAAAACATGGTGTCAAATGGATGAACTGGAGAGACGTAATTGGGTTTGCTTTCCGGACGGTGGAATCTCAGATCACAGAAAACCATATCATGGTCT
>OZ024741.1:150393949-150496449 GCA_964016885.1 Eledone cirrhosa
CTTCATTGGGTGGATTTGAACCGAAAACGCAATGAGCCAAACCCGTAAATCTGTCCAGCTATCTTCCAAAAATTCAAATTCACTGCCTCATTTAACCTCACATGTGTATGGTGCTATAGTAGTAGTAGTAGTAGTAGTAGTAGTAGTAGTAGTAGTAGTAGTAGTAGTAGTAGTAGCAACAGCAGCAGCAGCAGCAGCAACAGCAGCAGTATTAGTAGTATCTTGGCCCCAGCTCAGCCTTGACAGAGTAGTCTTACGATCACAGTTATTCCAGGTATGACCATCTCGTCTTAATATTTATTCAGGACTGCTTATTTCTAGCTTCTATTTCTAGCAAGGCAAGTCGAATGACCACCTAGAAGTACTTTTGTTGGTTTCTGAAGTTTATATGTATATATTCATCATCATCATCACCATTGGCCCATAACTCCTGATGGAGTCGTAGGGTCACTTTGTGACATATGACGTGTCTTGTACATTTAAACCACGTCTGAATACAACTGATTTATTACAGAGAAAGGTAGAGAGAGAAAATGTAAGATAGAAGAAATGAGAAAGAGATATATAAAAAGAATCGATCGACCCCAGAACCCGACTGGTACATTCTTTTATTGACTTCAAAAGGAGAAAATACAAAATTTTATTGGTACATTTTATTGACTTCAAAAGGATGAAATTCTAAGTTGACACCGTCGTGATTTGAACTTAGACCACAGAGAAACGGGAATACCGCAAAGAAGTCATAACAATATTGCCAAATCGCCACCGTTGTATTTATTGCTAATCCCAAATAAAAATGTCTAATTTAGGCACAAGGCCAACAATGTGTAGAGAGGGGAAGGCGATGATATTGACACCAGTACGTGACTGGTACTTTATTTCATCGATAACGGAAAGATGAAAGGTAAAGTTGACCTCAATTAGATTTGAACTCAGAGCAAAAAGGAGGCTGTAACTAAATGTTGCTAAGCATTTGTCGAACGCTGTAAAACTCTGCCAATCCACCTCCCTCAAATGATTTCTAATTTTGGCTCAAGATCAGCAATGTAGGGAAAGGGAAAGTCGATTTTATCGACCCTAATACTTAACTGATATTTTTTTACCGACCACAAAAGGATAAAAAGCAAAGTTGACATTGGCGTGATTTGAACTTAGAGCGCAGAAACGAATAATGCAACGTATTCTATCCAACGTGATAAAGATTCTTCCTATTCACTGCTTATATATATATATTGATAATACCATGTAATAATTATGTAAAAACCTCAAGGGAAAGTTACAGTGCATTGTGGAGAAGTGTGAGGATAATGAGACAACAGAGATTATAGCCACAGAGCAGATACACACCGTTGTAATGAAAATGATGCTCCTTAAGAGTAAGAGATGTACCATGTATTATTCACCATTATTAGATACATTAGAGAAAACCAATTCAATGATAATACAATAGCAGATATCAGATAGAGGCTATAATAAGTAAATATGACGCAGGCGGTTTACATCTCTATATCCCTCCCTCGCCTCTTCCCATTTATCCATCCATCCACACATACATACATTCATACCTACACAAACACAGACATATATATGTATATATTTACACACATACATGCATACATACATACATAGATACATATTGGATCACTATATTAACACTATAACTTCTGTTCAACTATCGTTATCAGGCAGCCATGCTGGAGGGAAGACATTAACACTATATCTTCTGTTCTGCTGTTGCTAGACTACGGCCATGCTGGAGAGAAGACATTAACACTATATCTTCTGTTCTGCTGTTGCTAGACTACGGCCATGCTGGAGAGAAGACATTAACACTATATCTTCTGTTTTACTGTTGCTAGACTACGGCCATGCTGGAGGGAAGACATTAACACTATATCTTCTGTTTTACTGTTGCTAGACTACGGCCATGCTGGAGGGAAGACATTAACACTATATCTTCTGTTTTACTGTTGCTAGACTACGGCCATGCTGGAGGGAAGACATTAACACTATATCTTCTGTTTTACTGTTGCTAGACTACGGCCATGCTGGAGGGAAGACATTAACACTATATCTTCTGTTTTACTGTTGCTAGACTACGGCCATGCTGGAGGGAAGACATTAACACTATATCTTCTGTTTTACTGTTGCTAGACTACGGCCATGCTGGAGAGAAGACACTAACACTATATCTTCTGTTCTGCTGTTGGTAGACTACGGCCATGCTGGAGGGAGGATATTAACACTATATCTTCTGTTCTGCTGTTGCTAGGCTACGGCCATGCTGGAGGGAGGATATTAACACTATATCTTCTGTTCTGCTGTTGCTAGACTACGGCCATGCTGGAGGGAGGATATTAACACTATATCTTCTGTTCTGCTGTTGCTAGACTACGGCCATGCTGGAGGGAGGATATTAACACTATATCTTCTGTTCTGCTGTTGCTAGACTACGGCCATGCTGGAGGGAGGATATTAACACTATATCTTCTGTTCTGCTGTTGCTAGACTACGGCCATGCTGGAGGGAGGATATTAACACTATATCTTCTGTTCTGCTGTTGCTAGACTACGGCCATGCTGGAGGGAAGACATTAACACTATATCTTCTGTTTTGCTGTTGTTAGACTACGGCCATGCTGGAGGGAAGTCATTAACACTATATCTTCTGTTTTGCTGGTGCTAGACTACGGCCATGCTGGAGGGAAGACATTAACACTATATCTTCTGTTTTGCTGTTGGTAGACTACGGCCATGCTGGAGGGAAGACATTAACACTATATCTTCTACTTTGCTGGTGCTAGACTACGGCCATGCTGGAGGGAAGACATTAACACTATATCTTCTGTTCTGCTGTTGATAGACTACGGCCATGCTGGAGGGAACACATTAACACTATATCTTCTGTTCTGCTGTTGGTAGACTACGGCCATGCTGGAGGGAAGACATTAACACTATATCTTCTGTTTTGCTGTTGGTAGACTACGGCCATGCTGGAGGGAAGACATTAACACTATATCTTCTGTTTTGCTGTTGGTAGACTACGGCCATGCTGGAGGGAGGATATTAACACTATATCTTCTGTTCTGCTGTTGCTAGGCTACGGCCATGCTGGAGGGAGGATATTAACACTATATCTTCTGTTCTGCTGTTGCTAGACTACGGCCATGCTGGAGGGAGGATATTAACACTATATCTTCTGTTCTGCTGTTGCTAGACTACGGCCACGCTGGAGGGAGGATATTAACACTATATCTTCTGTTCTGCTGTTGCTAGACTACGGCCATGCTGGAGGGAGGATATTAACACTATATCTTCTGTTCTGCTGTTGCTAGACTACGGCCATGCTGGAGGGAGGATATTAACACTATATCTTCTGTTCTGCTGTTGCTAGACTACGGCCATGCTGGAGGGAAGACATTAACACTATATCTTCTGTTTTGCTGTTGTTAGACTACGGCCATGCTGGAGGGAAGTCATTAACACTATATCTTCTGTTTTGCTGGTGCTAGACTACGGCCATGCTGGAGGGAAGACATTAACACTATATCTTCTGTTTTGCTGTTGGTAGACTACGGCCATGCTGGAGGGAAGACATTAACACTATATCTTCTACTTTGCTGGTGCTAGACTACGGCCATGCTGGAGGGAAGACATTAACACTATATCTTCTGTTCTGCTGTTGATAGACTACGGCCATGCTGGAGGGAACACATTAACACTATATCTTCTGTTCTGCTGTTGGTAGACTACGGCCATGCTGGAGGGAAGACATTAACACTATATCTTCTGTTTTGCTGTTGGTAGACTACGGCCATGCTGGAGGGAAGACATTAACACTATATCTTCTATTCTACTGTTGCGAGACTACGGCCATGCTGGAGGGAGGATATTAACACTATATCTTCTGTTTTACTGGTGTTAGACTACGGCCATGCTGGAGGGAAGTCATTAACACTATATCTTCTGTTTTGCTGGTGCTAGACTACGGCCATGCTGGAGGGCAGACATTAACACTATATCTTCTGTTCTGCTGTTGCTAGACTACGGCCATGCTGGAGGGAAGACATTAACACTATATCTTCTGTTCTGCTGTTGCTAGACAACGGCCATGCTGGAGGGAAGACATTAACACTATATCTTCTGTTTTGCTGCTGCTAGACTACGCCCATGCTGGAGGGCAGACATTAACACTATATCTTCTGTTCTGCTGTTGGTAGACTACGGCCATGCTGGAGGGAAGACATTAACACTATATCTTCTGTTCTGCTGTTGATAGACTACGGCCATGCTGGAGGGAAGACATTAACACTATATCTTCTATTCTACTGTTGCGAGACTACGGCCATGCTGGAGGGAGGATATTAACACTATATCTTCTGTTTTACTGGTGCTAGACTACGGCCATGCTGGAGGGAGGATATTAACACTATATCTTCTGTTTTGCTGTCGGTAGACTACGGCCATGCTGGAGGGAAGACATTAACACTATATCTTCTGTTCTGCTGTTGGTAGACTACGGCCATGCTGGAGGGAAGACATTAACACTATATCTTCTGTTCTGCTGTTGGTAGACTACGGCCATGCTGGAGGGAGGATATTAACACTATATCTTCTGTTTTGCTGTTGGTAGACTACGGCCATGCTGGAGGGAAGACATTAACACTATATCTTCTGTTCTGCTGTTGCTAGACTACGGCCATGCTGGAGGGAAGACATTAACACTATATCTTCTGTTTTGCTGGTGCTAGACTACGGCCATGCTGGAGGGCAGACATTAACACTATATCATCTGTTCTGCTGTTGGTAGACTACGGCCATGCTGGAGGGAAGACATTAACACTATATCTTCTGTTTTGCTGTTGGTAGACTACGGCCATGCTGGAGGGAAGACATTAACACTATATCTTCTGTTTTGCTGGTGCTAGACTACGGCCATGCTGGAGGGAAGACATTAACACTATATCTTCTGTTCTGCTGTTGATAGACTACGGCCATGCTGGAGGGAAGACATTAACACTATATATTCTGTTCTACTGTTGCTAGACTACGGCCATGCTGGAGGGAGGATATTAACACTATATCTTCTGTTTTAGTGGTGCTAGACTACGGCCATGCTGGAGGGAGGATATTAACACTATATCTTCTGTTTTGCTGTTGGTAGACTACGGCCATGCTGGAGGGAAGACATTGACACTATATCTTCTGTTCCGCTGTTGGTAGACTACGGCCATGCTGGAGGGAGGATATTAACACTATATCTTCTGTTTTGCTGTTGGTAGACTACGGCCATGCTGGAGGGAAGACATTAACACTATATCTTCTGTTCTGCTGTTGGTAGTCTATGGCCATGCTGGAGGGAGGATATTAACACTATATCTTCTGTTTTGCTGTTGGTAGACTACGGCCATGCTGGAGGGAAGACATTAACACTATATCTTCTGTTCTACTGTTGGTAGACTACGGCCATGCTGGAGGGAGGATATTAACACTATATCTTCTGTTTTGCTGTTGGTAGACTACGGCCATGCTGGAAAGAAGACATTAACACTATATCTTCTGTTCTGCTGTTGGTAGACTACGGCCATGCTAGAGGGAGGATATTAACACTATATCTTCTGTTTTACTGGTGCTAGACTACGGCCATGCTGGATGGAAGACATTAACACTATATCTTCTGTTCTGCTGTTGCTAGACTACGGCCATGCTGGAGGGAAGACATTAACACTATATCTTCTGTTTTGCTGGTGCTAGACTACGGCCATGCTGGAGGGAAGACATTAACACTATATCTTCTGTTCTGCTGTTGATAGACTACGGCCATGCTGGAGGGAAGACATTAACACTATATATTCTGTTCTACTGTTGCTAGACTACGGCCATGCTGGAGGGAAGACATTAACACTATATCTTCTGTTTTGCTGGTGCTAGACTACGGCCATGCTGGAGGGCAGACATTAACACTATATCATCTGTTCTGCTGTTGGTAGACTACGGCCATGCTGGAGGGAAGACATTAACACTATATCTTCTGTTTTGCTGTTGGTAGACTACGGCCATGCTGGAGGGAAGACATTAACACTATATCTTCTGTTTTGCTGGTGCTAGACTACGGCCATGCTGGAGGGAAGACATTAACACTATATCTTCTGTTCTGCTGTTG
Organism: Eledone cirrhosa; assembly: GCA_964016885.1. Taxonomy (NCBI): domain Eukaryota; kingdom Metazoa; phylum Mollusca; class Cephalopoda; order Octopoda; family Eledonidae; genus Eledone; species Eledone cirrhosa. Next base: position 150,400,112 of record OZ024741.1, read on the forward strand.
ATAGACTACGGCCATGCTGGAGGGAAGACATTAACACTATATATTCTGTTCTACTGTTGCTAGACTACGGCCATGCTGGAGGGAGGATATTAACACTATATCTTCTGTTTTAGTGGTGCTAGACTACGGCCATGCTGGAGGGAGGATATTAACACTATATCTTCTGTTTTGCTGTTGGTAGACTACGGCCATGCTGGAGGGAAGACATTGACACTATATCTTCTGTTCCGCTGTTGGTAGACTACGGCCATGCTGGAGGGAGGATATTAACACTATATCTTCTGTTTTGCTGTTGGTAGACTACGGCCATGCTGGAGGGAAGACATTAACACTATATCTTCTGTTCTGCTGTTGGTAGTCTATGGCCATGCTGGAGGGAGGATATTAACACTATATCTTCTGTTTTGCTGTTGGTAGACTACGGCCATGCTGGAGGGAAGACATTAACACTATATCTTCTGTTCTACTGTTGGTAGACTACGGCCATGCTGGAGGGAGGATATTAACACTATATCTTCTGTTTTGCTGTTGGTAGACTACGGCCATGCTGGAAAGAAGACATTAACACTATATCTTCTGTTCTGCTGTTGGTAGACTACGGCCATGCTAGAGGGAGGATATTAACACTATATCTTCTGTTTTACTGGTGCTAGACTACGGCCATGCTGGATGGAAGACATTAACACTATATCTTCTGTTCTGCTGTTGCTAGACTACGGCCATGCTGGAGGGAAGACATTAACACTATATCTTCTGTTTTGCTGGTGCTAGACTACGGCCATGCTGGAGGGAAGACATTAACACTATATCTTCTGTTCTGCTGTTGATAGACTACGGCCATGCTGGAGGGAAGACATTAACACTATATATTCTGTTCTACTGTTGCTAGACTACGGCCATGCTGGAGGGAGGATATTAACACTATATCTTCTGTTTTAGTGGTGCTAGACTACGGCCATGCTGGAGGGAGGATATTAACACTATATCTTCTGTTTTGCTGTTGGTAGACTACGGCCATGCTGGAGGGAAGACATTAACACTATATCTTCTGTTCTGCTGTTGGTAGACTACGGCCATGCTGGAGGGAGGATATTAACACTATATCTTCTGTTTTGCTGTTGGTAGACTACGGCCATGCTGGAGGGAAGACATTAACACTATATCTTCTGTTCTGCTGTTGGTAGTCTACGGCCATGCTGGAGGGAGGATATTAACACTATATCTTCTGTTTTGCTGTTGGTAGACTACGGCCATGCTGGAGGGAAGACATTAACACTATATCTTCTGTTCTACTGTTGGTAGACTACGGCCATGCTGGAGGGAGGATATTAACACTATATCTTCTGTTTTGCTGTTGGTAGACTACGGCCATGCTGGAAAGAAGACATTAACACTATATCTTCTGTTCTGCTGTTGGTAGACTACGGCCATGCTGGAGGGAGGATATTAACACTATATCTTCTGTTTTACTGGTGCTAGACTACGGCCATGCTGGATGGAAGACATTAACACTATATCTTCTGTTTTACTGGTGCTAGACTACGGCCATGCTGGAGGGAAGACATTAACACTATATCTTCTGTTCTGCTGTTGCTAGACTACGGCCATGCTGGAGGGAAGACATTAACACTATATCTTCTGTTCTGCTGTTGATAGACTACGGCCATGCTGGAGGGAAGACATTAACACTATATCTTCTGTTCAGCTGTTGCTAGACTACGGCCATGCTGGAGGGAAGACATTAACACTATATCTTCTGTTCTGCTGTTGCTAGACTACGGCCATGCCGGAGGGAAGACATTAACACTATATCTTCTGTTCTGCTGTTGATAGACTACGGCCATGCTGGAGGGAAGACATTAACACTATATCTTCTGTTTTGCTGTTGCTAGACTACGGCCATGCTGGAGGGAAGACATTAACACGATATCTTCCGTTTTGCTGTTGCTAGACTACGGCCATGCTGGAGGGCAGACATTAACACTATATATTCTGTTCTGCTGTTGCTAGACTACGGCCATGCTAGAGGGAAGACATTAACACTATATCTTCTGTTTTGCTGGTGCTAGACTACGGCCATGCTGGAGGGCAGACATTAACACTCTATCTTCTGTTCTGCTGTTGCTAGACTACGGCCATGCTGGAGGGAAGACATTAACACTATATCTTCTGTTCTGCTGTTGCTAGACTACGGCCATGCTGGAGGGAAGACATTAACACAATATCTTCTGTTTTGCTGGTGCTAGACTACGGCCATGCTGGAGGGCAGACATTAACACTATATCTTCTGTTCTGCTGTTGGTAGACTACGGCCATGCTGGAGGGAAGACATTAACACTATATCTTCTGTTCTGCTGTTGGTAGACTACGGCCATGCTGGAGGGAAGACATTAACACTATATCTTCTGTTTTGCTGTTGGTAGACTACGGCCATGCTGGAGGGAAGACATTAACACTATATCTTCTGTTCTGCTGTTGATAGACTACGACCATGCTGGAGGGAAGACATTAACACTATATCTTCTGTTCTACTGTTGCTAGACTACGGCCATGCTGGAGGGAGGATATTAACACTATATCTTCTGTTTTACTGGTGCTAGACTACGGCCATGCTGGAGGGAGGATATTAACACTATATCTTCTGTTTTGCTGTTGGTAGACTACGGTCATGCTGGAGGGAAGACATTAACACTATATCTTCTGTTCTGCTGTTGGTAGACTACGGCCATGCTGGAGGGAGGATATTAACACTATATCTTCTGTTTTGCTGTTGGTAGACAACGGCCATGCTGGAGGGAAGACATTAACACTATATCTTCTGTTCTGTTGTTGGTAGACTACGGCCATGCTGGAGGGAGGATATTAACACTATATCTTCTGTTTTGCTGTTGGTACACTACGGCCATGCTGGAGGGAAGACATTAACACTATATCTTCTGTTCTACTGTTGGTAGACTACGGCCATGCTGGAGGGAGGATATTAACACTATATCTTCTGTTTTGCCGTTGGTAGACTACGGCCATGCTGGAGGGAAGACATTAACACTATATCTTCTGTTCTGCTGTTGGTAGACTACGGCCATGCTGGAGGGAGGATATTAACACTATATCTTCTGTTTTGCTGTTGGTAGACTACGGCCATGCTGGAGGGAAGACATTAACACTATATCTTCTGTTCTACTGTTGGTAGACTACGGCCATGCTGGAGGGAGGATATTAACACTATATCTTCTGTTTTGCTGTTGGTAGACTACGGCCATGCTGGAGGGAAGACATTAACACTATATCTTCTGTTCTGCTGTTGGTAGACTACGGCCATGCTGGAGGGAGGATATTAACACTATATCTTCTGTTTTACTGGTGCTAGACTACGGCCATGCTGGAGGGAAGACATTAACACTATATCTTCTGTTCTGCTGTTGGTAGACTACGGCCATGCTGGAGGGAAGACATTAACACTATATCTTCTGTTCTGCTGTTGGTAGACTACGGCCATGCTGGAGGGAAGACATTAACACTATATCTTCTGTTCTGCTGTTGGTAGACTACGGCCATGCTGGAGAGAAGACATTAACACTATATCTTCTGTTCTGCTGTTGCTAGACTACGGCCATGCTGGAGGGAAGACATTAACACTATATCTTCTGTTCTGCTGTTGCTAGACTACGGCCATGCTGGAGGGAAGACATTAACACTATATCTTCTGTTCTGCTGTTGTTAGACTACGGCCATGCTGGAGGGAAGACATTAACACTATATCTTCTGTTCTGCTGTTGGTAGACTACGGCCATGCTGGAGGGAAGACATTAACACTATATCTTCTGTTCTGCTGTTCGTAGACTACGGCCATGCTGGAGGGAAGACATTAACACTATATCTTCTGTTCTGCTGTTGGTAGACTACGGCCATGCTGGAGAGAAGACATTAACAATATATCTTCTGTTCTGCTGTTGCTAGACTACGGCCATGCTGGAGGGAAGACATTAACACTATATCTTCTGTTCTGCTGTTGCTAGACTACGGCCATGCTGGAGGGAAGACATTAACACTATATCTTCTGTTCTGCTGTTGCTAGACTACGGCCATGCTGGAGGGCAGACGTTAACACTATATCTCCTGTTCTGCTGTTGCTAGACTACGGCCATGCTGGAGGGCAGACGTTAACACTATATCTTCTGTTCTGCTGTTGCTAGACTACGGCCATGCTGGAGGGCAGACGTCAACACCATATCTTCTGTTTTGCTGGTGCTAGACTACGGCCATGCTGGAGGGCAGACGTTAACACTATATCTTCTGTTCTGCTGTTGCTAGACTACGGCCATGCTGGAGGGAAGACATTAACACTATATCTTCTGTTCTGCTGTTGCTAGACTACGGCCATGCTGGAGGGCAGACGTTAACACTATATCTTCTGTTCTGCTGTTGGTAGACTACGGCCATGCTGGAGGGAGGATATTAACACTATATCTTCTGTTTTGCTGTTGGAAGACTACGGCCATGCTGGAGGGAAGACATTAACACTATATCTTCTGTTCTGCTGTTGGTAGACTACGGCCATGCTGGAGGGAGGATATTAACACTATATCTTCTGTTTTACTGGTGCTAGACTACGGCCATGCTGGAGGGAAGACATTAACACTATATCTTCTGTTCTGCTGTTGGTAGACTACGGCCATGCTGGAGGGAAGACATTAACACTATATCTTCTGTTCTGCTGTTGGTAGACTACGGCCATGCTGGAGAGAAGACATTAACACTATATCTTCTGTTCTGCTGTTGCTAGACTACGGCCATGCTGGAAGGAAGACAATAACACTATATCTTCTGTTCTGCTGTTGGTAGACTACAGCCATGCTGGAGGGAGGATATTGACACTATATCTTCTGTTTTGCTGTTGGTAGATTACGGCCATGCTGGAGGGAAGACATTAACACTATATCTTCTGTTCTTCTGTTGCTAGACTACGGCCATGCTGGAGGGAGGATATTAACACTATATCTTCTGTTTTGCTGTTGGTAGACTACGGCCATGCTGGAGGGAAGACATTAACACTATATCTTCTGTTCTGCTGTTGGTAGACTACGGCCATGGTGGAGGGAGGATATTAACACTATATCTTCTGTTTTACTGGTGCTAGACTACGGCCATGCTGGAGGTAAGACATTAACACTATATCTTCTGTTCTGCTGTTGCTAGACTACGGCCATGCTGGAGGGAAGACATTAACACTATATCTTCTGTTCTGCTGTTGGTAGACTACGGCCATGCTGGAGGGAAGACATTAACACTATATCTTCTGTTCTGCTGTTGGTAGACTACGGCCATGCTGGAGGGAGGATATTAACACTATATCTTCTGTTTTGCCGTTGGTAGACTACGGCCATGCTGGAGGGAAGACATTAACACTATATCTTCTGTTCTGCTGTTGGTAGACTACGGCCATGCTGGAGGGAGGATATTAACACTATATCTTCTGTTTTGCTGTTGGTAGACTACGGCCATGCTGGAGGGAAGACATTAACACTATATCTTCTGTTCTACTGTTGGTAGACTACGGCCATGCTGGAGGGAGGATATTAACACTATATCTTCTGTTTTGCTGTTGGTAGACTACGGCCATGCTGGAGGGAAGACATTAACACTATATCTTCTGTTCTGCTGTTGGTAGACTACGGCCATGCTGGAGGGAGGATATTAACACTATATCTTCTGTTTTACTGGTGCTAGACTACGGCCATGCTGGAGGGAAGACATTAACACTATATCTTCTGTTCTGCTGTTGGTAGACTACGGCCATGCTGGAGGGAAGACATTAACACTATATCTTCTGTTCTGCTGTTGGTAGACTACGGCCATGCTGGAGAGAAGACATTAACACTATATCTTCTGTTCTGCTGTTGTTAGACTACGGCCATGCTGGAGGGAAGACATTAACACTATATCTTCTGTTCTGCTGTTGCTAGACTACGGCCATGCTGGAGGGAAGACATTAACACTATATCTTCTGTTCTGCTGTTGTTAGACTACGGCCATGCTGGAGGGAAGACATTAACACTATATCTTCTGTTCTGCTGTTGGTAGACTACGGCCATGCTGGAGGGAAGACATTAACACTATATCTTCTGTTCTGCTGTTCGTAGACTACGGCCATGCTGGAGGGAAGACATTAACACTATATCTTCTGTTCTGCTGTTGGTAGACTACGGCCATGCTGGAGGGAGGTTATTAACACTATATCTTCTGTTTTACTGGTGCTAGACTACGGCCATGCTGGAGGGAAGACATTAACACTATATCTTCTGTTCTGCTGTTGATAGACTATGGCCATGCTGGAGGGAAGACATTAACACCATATCTTCTGTTCTGCTGTTGCTAGCCTACGGCCATGCTGGAGGGAAGACATTAACACTATATCTTCTGTTCTGCTGTTGCTAGACTACGGCCATGCTGGAGGGAAAACATTAACACTATATCTTCTGTTCTGCTGTTGCTAGACTACGGCCATGCTGGAGGGAAGACATTAACACTATATCTTCTGTGCTGCTGTTGGTAGACTACCTCCATGCTGGAGGGAAGACATTAACACTATATCTTCTGTTCTGCTGTTGGTAGACTACGGCCATGCTGGAGGGTAGACATTAACACTATATCTTCTGTTCTGCTGTTGCTAGACTACGGCCATGCTGGAGGGCAGACGTTAACACTATATCGTCTGTTCTGCTGTTGCTAGACTACGGCCATGCTGGAGGGCAGAGGTTAACACTATATCTTCTGTTCTGCTGTTGCTAGACTACGGCCATGCTGGAGGGCAGACGTTAACACTATATCTTCTGTTCTGCTGTTGCTAGACTACGGCCATGCTGGAGGGCAGACGTTAACACTATATCTTCTGTTCTGCTGGTGCTAGACTACGGCCATGCTGGAGGGCAGACATTAACACTATATCTTCTGTTCTGCTGGTGCTAGACTACGGCCATGCTGGAGGGAAGACATTAACACTATATCTTCTGTTCTGCTGTTGGTAGACTACGGCCATGCTGGAGGGAAGACATTAACACTATATCTTCTGTTCTGCTGTTGCTAGATTACGGCCATGCTGGAGGGAAGACATTAACACTATATCTTCTGTTTTGCTGGTGCTAGACTACGGCCATGCTGGAGGGAAGACATTAACACTATATCTTCTGTTCTGCTGTTGCTAGACTACGGCCATGCTGGAGGGAAGACATTAACACTATATCTTCTGTTCTGCTGTTGATAGACTACGGCCATGCTGGAGGGAAGACATTAACACTATATCTTCTGTTCTGCTGTTGGTAGACTACGGCCATGCTGGAGGGAAGACATTAACACTATATCTTCTGTTCTGCTGTTGATAGACTACGGCCATGCTGGAGGGAAGACATTAACACTATATCTTCTGTTTTGCTGGTGCTAGACTACGGCCATGCTGGAGGGAAGACATTAACACTATATCTTCTGTTTTGCTGGTGCTAGACTACGGCCATGCTGGAGGGAGGATATTAACACTATATCTTCTGTTTTGCTGTTGGTAGACTACGGCCATGCTAGAGGGAAGACATTAACACTATATCTTCTGTTCTGCTGTTGGTAGACTACGGCCATGCTGGAGGGAGGATATTAACACTATATCTTCTGTTTTGCTGTTGGTAGTCTACGGCCATGCTGGAGGGAAGACATTAACACTATATCTTCTGTTCTACTGTTGGTAGACTACGGCCATGCTGGAGGGAGGATATTAACACTATATCTTCTGTTGTGCTGTTGGAAGACTACGGCCATGCTGGAGGGAAGTCATTAACACTATATCTTCTGTTCTGCTGTTGGTAGACTACGGCCATGCTGGAGGGAGGATATTAACACTATATCTTCTGTTTTACTGTTGGTAGACTACGGCCATGCTGGAGTGAAGACATTAACACTATATCTTCTGTTCTGCTGTTGGTAGACTACGGCCATTCTGGAGGGAGGATATTAACACTATATCTTCTGTTTTGCTGTTGGTAGACTACGGCCATGCTGGAGGGAAGACATTAACACTATATCTTCTGTTTTGCTGTTGCTAGACTACGGCCATGCTGGAGGGAAGACATTAACACTATATCTTCTGTTCTGCTGTTGATAGACTACGGCCATGCTGGAGGGAAGACATTAACACTATATCTTCTGTTCTGCTGTTGGTAGACTACGGCCATGCTGGAGGGAAGACATTAACACTATATCTTCTGTTCTGCTGTTGATAGACTACGGCCATGCTGGAGGGAAGACATTAACACTATATCTTCTGTTCTGCTGTTGGCAGACTACGGCCATGCTGGAGGGAAGACATTAACACTATATCTTCTGTTCTACTGTTGATAGACTACGGCCATGCTGGAGGGAAGACATTAACACTATATCTTCTGTTCTGCTGTTGCTAGATTACGGCCATGCCGGAGGGAAGACATTAACACTATATCTTCTGTTTTGCTGGTGCTAGACTACGGCCATGCTGGAGGGAAGACATTAACACTATATCTTCTGTTTTGCTGGTGCTAGACTACGGCCATGCTGGAGGGAGGATATTAACACTATATCTTCTGTTTTGCTGTTGGTAGACTACGGCCATGCTAGAGGGAAGACATTAACACTATATCTTCTGTTCTGCTGTTGGTAGACTACGGCCATGCTGGAGGGAGGATATTAACACTATATCTTCTGTTTTGCTGTTGGTAGTCTACGGCCATGCTGGAGGGAAGACATTAACACTATATCTTCTGTTCTACTGTTGGTAGACTACGGCCATGCTGGAGGGAGGATATTAACACTATATCTTCTGTTGTGCTGTTGGAAGACTACGGCCATGCTGGAGGGAAGACATTAACACTATATCTTCTGTTCTGCTGTTGGTAGACTACGGCCATGCTGGAGGGAGGATATTAACACTATATCTTCTGTTTTACTGTTGGTAGACTACGGCCATGCTGGAGTGAAGACATTAACACTATATCTTCTGTTCTGCTGTTACTAGACTACGGCCATGCTGGAGGGAAGACATTAACACTATATCTTCTGTTCTGCTGTTGCTAGACTACGGCCATGCTGGAGGGAAGACATTAACACTATATCTTCTGTGCTGCTGTTGGTAGACTACGTCCATGCTGGAGGGAAGACATTAACACTATATCTTCTGTTCTGCTGTTGGTAGACTACGGCCATGCTGGAGGGCAGACATTAACACTATATCTTCTGTTCTGCTGTTGCTAGACTACGGCCATGCTGGAGGGCAGACGTTAACACTATATCGTCTGTTCTGCTGTTGCTAGACTACGGCCATGCTGGAGGGCAGAGGTTAACACTATATCTTCTGTTCTGCTGTTGCTAGACTACGGCCATGCTGGAGGGCAGACGTTAACACTATATCTTCTGTTCTGCTGTTGCTAGACTACGGCCATGCTGGAGGGAAGACATTAACACTATATCTTCTGTTCTGCTGTTGCTAGATTACGGCCATGCTGGAGGGAAGACATTAACACTATATCTTCTGTTTTGCTGGTGCTAGACTACGGCCATGCTGGAGGGAAGACATTAACACTATATCTTCTGTTCTGCTGTTGCTAGACTACGGCCATGCTGGAGGGAAGACATTAACACTATATCTTCTGTTCTGCTGTTGATAGACTACGGCCATGCTGGAGGGAAGACATTAACACTATATCTTCTGTTCTGCTGTTGGTAGACTACGGCCATGCTGGAGGGAAGACATTAACACTATATCTTCTGTTCTGCTGTTGATAGACTACGGCCATGCTGGAGGGAAGACATTAAAACTATATCTTCTGTTCTGCTGTTGGCAGACTACGGCCATGCTGGAGGGAAGACATTAACACTATATCTTCTGTTCTGCTGTTGATAGACTACGGTCATGCTGGAGGGAAGACATTAACACTATATCTTCTGTTCTGCTGTTGCTAGATTGCGGCCATGCCGGAGGGAAGACATTAACACTATATCTTCTGTTTTGCTGGTGCTAGACTACGGCCATGCTGGAGGGAAGACATTAACACTATATCTTCTGTTTTGCTGGTGCTAGACTACGGCCATGCTGGAGGGAGGATATTAACACTATATCTTCTGTTTTGCTGTTGGTAGACTACGGCCATGCTAGAGGGAAGACATTAACACTATATCTTCTGTTCTGCTGTTGGTAGACTACGGCCATGCTGGAGGGAGGATATTAACACTATATCTTCTGTTTTGCTGTTGGTAGTCTACGGCCATGCTGGAGGGAAGACATTAACACTATATCTTCTGTTCTACTGTTGGTAGACTACGGCCATGCTGGAGGGAGGATATTAACACTATATCTTCTGTTGTGCTGTTGGAAGACTACGGCCATGCTGGAGGGAAGACATTAACACTATATCTTCTGTTCTGCTGTTGGTAGACTACGGCCATGCTGGAGGGAGGATATTAACACTATATCTTCTGTTTTACTGTTGGTAGACTACGGCCATGCTGGAGTGAAGACATTAACACTATATCTTCTGTTCTGCTGTTGGTAGACTACGGCCATTCTGGAGGGAGGATATTAACACTATATCTTCTGTTTTGCTGTTGGTAGACTACGGCCATGCTGGAGGGAAGACATTAACACTATATCTTCTGTTCTACTGTTGGTAGACTACGGCCATGCTGGAGGGAGGATATTAACACTATATCTTCTGTTTTGCTGTTGGTAGACTACGGCCATGCTGGAGGGAAGACATTAACACTATATCTTCTGTTCTGCTGTTGGTAGACTACGGCCATGCTGGAGGGAAGACATTAACACTATATCTTCTGTTCTGCTGTTGGTAGACTACGGCCATGCTGGAGGGAGGATATTAACACTATATCTTCTGTTTTACTGGTGCTAGACTACGGCCATGCTGGAGGGAAGACATTAACACTATATCTTCTGTTCTGCTGTTGGTAGACTACGGCCATGCTGGAGGGAAGACATTAACACTATATCTTCTGTTCTGCTGTTGGTAGACTACGGCCATGCTGGAGGGAGGATATTAACACTATATCTTCTGTTTTGCTGTTGGTAGACTACGGCCATGCTGGAGGGAAGACATTAACACTATATCTTCTGTTCTACTGTTGGTAGACTCCGGCCATGCTGGAGGGAGGATATTAACACTATATCTTCTGTTCTACTGTTGGTAGACTACGGCCATGCTGGAGGGAGGATATTAACACTATATCTTTTGTTTTGCTGTTGGTAGACTACGGCCATGCTGGAGGGAAGACATTAACACTATATCTTCTGTTCTGCTGTTGGTAGACTACGGCCATTCTGGAGAGAGGACATTAACACTATATCTTCTGTTTTGCTGTTGGTAGACTACGGCCATGCTGGAGGGAGGATATTAACACTATATCTTCTGTTGTGCTGTTGGAAGACTACGGCCATGCTGGAGGGAAGACATTAACACTATATCTTCTGTTCTGCTGTTGGTAGACTACGGCCATGCTGGAGGGAGGATATTAACACTATATCTTCTGTTTTACTGTTGGTAGACTACGGCCATGCTGGAGTGAAGACATTAACACTATATCTTCTGTTCTGCTGTTACTAGACTACGGCCATGCTGGAGGGAAGACATTAACACTATATCTTCTGTTCTGCTGTTGCTAGACTACGGCCATGCTGGAGGGAAGACATTAACACTATATCTTCTGTGCTGCTGTTGGTAGACTACGTCCATGCTGGAGGGAAGACATTAACACTATATCTTCTGTTCTGCTGTTGGTAGACTACGGCCATGCTGGAGGGCAGACATTAACACTATATCTTCTGTTCTGCTGTTGCTAGACTACGGCCATGCTGGAGGGCAGACGTTAACACTATATCGTCTGTTCTGCTGTTGCTAGACTACGGCCATGCTGGAGGGCAGAGGTTAACACTATATCTTCTGTTCTGCTGTTGCTAGACTACGGCCATGCTGGAGGGCAGACGTTAACACTATATCTTCTGTTCTGCTGTTGCTAGACTACGGCCATGCTGGAGGGAAGACATTAACACTATATCTTCTGTTCTGCTGTTGCTAGATTACGGCCATGCTGGAGGGAAGACATTAACACTATATCTTCTGTTTTGCTGGTGCTAGACTACGGCCATGCTGGAGGGAAGACATTAACACTATATCTTCTGTTCTGCTGTTGCTAGACTACGGCCATGCTGGAGGGAAGACATTAACACTATATCTTCTGTTCTGCTGTTGATAGACTACGGCCATGCTGGAGGGAAGACATTAACACTATATCTTCTGTTCTGCTGTTGGTAGACTACGGCCATGCTGGAGGGAAGACATTAACACTATATCTTCTGTTCTGCTGTTGATAGACTACGGCCATGCTGGAGGGAAGACATTAAAACTATATCTTCTGTTCTGCTGTTGGCAGACTACGGCCATGCTGGAGGGAAGACATTAACACTATATCTTCTGTTCTGCTGTTGATAGACTACGGCCATGCTGGAGGGAAGACATTAACACTATATCTTCTGTTCTGCTGTTGCTAGATTGCGGCCATGCCGGAGGGAAGACATTAACACTATATCTTCTGTTTTGCTGGTGCTAGACTACGGCCATGCTGGAGGGAAGACATTAACACTATATCTTCTGTTTTGCTGGTGCTAGACTACGGCCATGCTGGAGGGAGGATATTAACACTATATCTTCTGTTTTGCTGTTGGTAGACTACGGCCATGCTAGAGGGAAGACATTAACACTATATCTTCTGTTCTGCTGTTGGTAGACTACGGCCATGCTGGAGGGAGGATATTAACACTATATCTTCTGTTTTGCTGTTGGTAGTCTACGGCCATGCTGGAGGGAAGACATTAACACTATATCTTCTGTTCTACTGTTGGTAGACTACGGCCATGCTGGAGGGAGGATATTAACACTATATCTTCTGTTGTGCTGTTGGAAGACTACGGCCATGCTGGAGGGAAGACATTAACACTATATCTTCTGTTCTGCTGTTGGTAGACTACGGCCATGCTGGAGGGAGGATATTAACACTATATCTTCTGTTTTACTGTTGGTAGACTACGGCCATGCTGGAGTGAAGACATTAACACTATATCTTCTGTTCTGCTGTTGGTAGACTACGGCCATTCTGGAGGGAGGATATTAACACTATATCTTCTGTTTTGCTGTTGGTAGACTACGGCCATGCTGGAGGGAAGACATTAACACTATATCTTCTGTTCTACTGTTGGTAGACTACGGCCATGCTGGAGGGAGGATATTAACACTATATCTTCTGTTTTGCTGTTGGTAGACTACGGCCATGCTGGAGGGAAGACATTAACACTATATCTTCTGTTCTGCTGTTGGTAGACTACGGCCATGCTGGAGGGAAGACATTAACACTATATCTTCTGTTCTGCTGTTGGTAGACTACGGCCATGCTGGAGGGAGGATATTAACACTATATCTTCTGTTTTACTGGTGCTAGACTACGGCCATGCTGGAGGGAAGACATTAACACTATATCTTCTGTTCTGCTGTTGGTAGACTACGGCCATGCTGGAGGGAAGACATTAACACTATATCTTCTGTTCTGCTGTTGGTAGACTACGGCCATGCTGGAGGGAGGATATTAACACTATATCTTCTGTTTTGCTGTTGGTAGACTACGGCCATGCTGGAGGGAAGACATTAACACTATATCTTCTGTTCTACTGTTGGTAGACTCCGGCCATGCTGGAGGGAGGATATTAACACTATATCTTCTGTTCTACTGTTGGTAGACTACGGCCATGCTGGAGGGAGGATATTAACACTATATCTTTTGTTTTGCTGTTGGTAGACTACGGCCATGCTGGAGGGAAGACATTAACACTATATCTTCTGTTCTGCTGTTGGTAGACTACGGCCATTCTGGAGAGAGGACATTAACACTATATCTTCTGTTTTGCTGTTGGTAGACTACGGCCATGCTGGAGGGAAGACATTAACACTATATCTTCTGTTCTACTGGTGGTAGACTACGGCCATGCTGGAGGGAGGATATTAACATTATATCTTCTGTTTTGCTGTTGGTAGACTACGGCCATGCTGGAGGGAAGACATTAACACTATATCTTCTGTTCTGCTGTTGGTAGACTACGGCCATGCTGGAGGGAGGATATTAACACTATATCTTCTGTTTTACTGGTGCTAGACTACGGCCATGCTGGAGGGAAGACATTAACACTATATCTTCTGTTCTGCTGTTGGTAGACTACGGCCATGCTGGAGGGAAGACATTAACACTATATCTTCTGTTCTGCTGTTGGTAGACTACGGCCATGCTGGAGGGAGGATATTAACACTATATCTTCTGTTTTACTGGTGCTAGACTACAGCCATGCTGGAGGAAAGACATTAACACTATATCTTCTGTTCTGCTGTTGGTAGACTACGGTCATGCTGGAGGGAAGACATTAACACTATATCTTCTGTTCTGCTGTTGGTAGACTACGGCCATGCTGGAGAGAAGACATTAACACTATATCTTCTGTTCTGCTGTTGCTAGACTACGGCCATGCTGGAGGGAAGACACTAACACTATATCTTCTGTTCTGCTGTCGCTAGACTACGGCCATGCTGGAGGGAAGACATTAACACTATATCTTCTGTTCTGCTGTTGGTAGAGTACGGCCATGCTGGAGGGAAGGCATTAACACTATATCTTCTGTTCTGCTGTTGCTAGACTACGGCCATGCTGGAGGGCAGACGTTAACACTATATCTTCTGTTCTGCTGTTGCTAGACTACGGCCATGCTGGAGGGCAGCCGTTAACACTATATCTTCTGTTCTGCTGTTGCTAGACTACGGCCATGCTGGAGGGCAGACGTTAACACTATATCTTCTGTTTTGCTGGTGCTAGACTACGACCATGCTGGAGGGAAGACATTAACACTATATCTTCTGTTCTGCTGTTGGTAGACTACGGCCATGTTGGAGGGAAGACATTAACACTATATCTTCTGTTCTGCTGTTGGTAGACTACGGCCATGCTGGAGGGAAGACATTAACACTATATCTTCTGTTCTGCTGTTGCTAGACTACGGCCATACTGGCGGGAAGACATTAACACTATATCTTCTGTTTTGTTGTTGCTAGACTACGGCCATGCTGGAGGGAAGACATTAACACTATATCTTCTGTTCTGCTGTTGCTAGACTACGGCCATGCTGGAGGGCAGACATTAACACTATATCTTCTGTTTTGCTGTTGCTAGACTACGGCCATGCTGGAGGGAAGACATTAACACTATATCTTCTGTTCTGCTGTTGCTAGACTACGGCCATGCTGGAGGGAAGACATTAACACTATATCTTCTGTTCTGCTGTTGCTAGACTACGGCCATGCTGGAGGGCAGACATTAACACTATATCTTCTGTTTTGCTGTTGGTAGACTACGGCCATGCTGGAGGGAAGACATTAACACTATATCTTCTGTTCTGCTGTTGGTAGACTACGGCCATGCTGGAGGGAAGACATTAACACTATATCTTCTGTTCTGCTGTTGCTAGACTACGGCCATGCTGGAGGGAGGATATTAACACTATATCTTCTGTTTTACTGGTGCTAGACTACAGCCATGCTGGAGGAAAGACATTAACACTATATCTTCTGTTCTGCTGTTGGTAGACTACGGTCATGCTGGAGGGAAGACATTAACACTATATCTTCTGTTCTGCTGTTGGTAGACTACGGCCATGCTGGAGAGAAGACATTAACACTATATCTTCTGTTCTGCTGTTGCTAGACTACGGCCATGCTGGAGGGAAGACACTAACACTATATCTTCTGTTCTGCTGTCGCTAGACTACGGCCATGCTGGAGGGAAGACATTAACACTATATCTTCTGTTCTGCTGTTGGTAGAGTACGGCCATGCTGGAGGGAAGGCATTAACACTATATCTTCTGTTCTGCTGTTGCTAGACTACGGCCATGCTGGAGGGCAGACGTTAACACTATATCTTCTGTTCTGCTGTTGCTAGACTACGGCCATGCTGGAGGGCAGCCGTTAACACTATATCTTCTGTTCTGCTGTTGCTAGACTACGGCCATGCTGGAGGGCAGACGTTAACACTATATCTTCTGTTTTGCTGGTGCTAGACTACGACCATGCTGGAGGGAAGACATTAACACTATATCTTCTGTTCTGCTGTTGGTAGACTACGGCCATGCTGGAGGGAAGACATTAACACTATATCTTCTGTTCTGCTGTTGGTAGACTACGGCCATGCTGGAGGGAAGACATTAACACTATATCTTCTGTTCTGCTGTTGCTAGACTACGGCCATACTGGCGGGAAGACATTAACACTATATCTTCTGTTTTGTTGTTGCTAGACTACGGCCATGCTGGAGGGAAGACATTAACACTATATCTTCTGTTCTGCTGTTGCTAGACTACGGCCATGCTGGAGGGCAGACATTAACACTATATCTTCTGTTTTGCTGTTGCTAGACTACGGCCATGCTGGAGGGAAGACATTAACACTATATCTTCTGTTCTGCTGTTGCTAGACTACGGCCATGCTGGAGGGAAGACATTAACACTATATCTTCTGTTCTGCTGTTGCTAGACTACGGCCATGCTGGAGGGCAGACATTAACACTATATCTTCTGTTTTGCTGTTGGTAGACTACGGCCATGCTGGAGGGAAGACATTAACACTATATCTTCTGTTCTGCTGTTGGTAGACTACGGCCCTGCTGGAGGGAAGACATTAACACTATATCTTCTGTTCTGCTGTTGCTAGACTACGGCCATGCTGGAGGGAAGACATTAACACTATATCTTCTGTTTTGCTGGTGCTAGACTACGGCCATGCTGGAGGGAAGACATTAACACTATATCTTCTGTCTTGCTGGTGCTAGACTACGGCCATGCTGGAGGGAAGACATTAACACTATATCTTCTGTTCTGCTGTTGGTAGACTACGGCCATTCTGGAGGGAGGATATTAACACTATATCTTCTGTTTTGCTGTTGGTAGACTACGGCCATGCTGGAGGGAAGACATTAACACTATATCTTCTGTTCTACTGTTGGTAGACTACGGCCATGCTGGAGGGAGGATATTAACACTATATCTTCTGTTTTGCTGTTGGTAGACTACGGCCATGCTGGAGGGAAGACATTAACACTATATCTTCTGTTCTGCTGTTGGTAGACTACGGCCATGCTGGAGGGAGGATATTAACACTATATCTTCTGTTTTGCTGTTGGTAGACTACGGCCATGCTGGAGGGAAGACATTAACACTATATCTTCTGTTCTACTGTTGGTAGACTACGGCCATGCTGGAGGGAGGATATTAACACTATATCTTCTGTTCTACTGTTGGTAGACTACGGCCATGCTGGAGGGAGGATATTAACACTATATCTTTTGTTTTGCTGTTGGTAGACTACGGCCATGCTGGAGGGAAGACATTAACACTATATCTTCTGTTCTGCTGTTGGTAGACTACGGCCATTCTGGAGGGAGGATATTAACACTATATCTTCTGTTTTGCTGTTGGTAGACTACGGCCATGCTGGAGGGAAGACATTAACACTATATCTTCTGTTCTACTGTTGGTAGACTACGGCCATGCTGGAGGGAAGACATTAACACTATATCTTCTGTTCTGCTGTTGGTAGACTACGGCCATGCTGGAGGGAGGATATTAACACTATATCTTCTGTTTTACTGGTGCTAGACTACGGCCATGCTGGAGGGAAGACATTAACACTATATCTTCTGTTCTGCTGTTGGTCGACTACGGCCATGCTGGAGGGAGGATATTAACACTATATCTTCTGTTTTACTGGTGCTAGACTACGGCCATGCTGGAGGGAAGACATTGACACTATATCTTCTGTTCTGCTGTTGGTAGACTACGGCCATGCTGGAGGGAAGACATTAACACTATATCTTCTGTTCTGCTGTTGGTAGACTACGGCCATGCTGGAGAGAAGACATTAACACTATATCTTCTGTTCTGCTGTTGCTAGACTACGGCCATGCTGGAGGGAAGACATTAACACTATATCTTCTGTTCTGCTGTTGGTAGACTACGGCCATGCTGGAGGGAAGACATTAACACTATATCTTCTGTTCTGCTGTTGGTAGACTACGGCCATGCTGGAGGGAGGATATTAACACTATATCTTCTGTTTTACTGGTGCTAGACTACGGCCATGCTGGAGGGAAGACATTAACACTATATCTTCTGTTCTGCTGTTGGTAGACTACGGCCATGCTGGAGGGAAGACATTAACACTATATCTTCTGTTCTGCTGTTGGTAGACTACGGCCATGCTGGAGAGAAGACATTAACACTATATCTTCTGCTCTGCTGTTGCTAGACTACGGCCATGCTGGAGGGAAGACATTAACACTATATCTTCTGTTCTGCTGTTGCTAGACTAGGGCCATGCTGGAGGGAAGACATTAACACTATATCCCCTGTTCTGCTGTCGCTAGACTACGGCCATGCTGGAGGGAAGACATTAACACTATATCTTCTGTTCTGCTGTTGGTAGACTACGGCCATGCTGGAGGTAAGACATTAACACTATATCTTCTGTTTTGCTGTTGGTAGAGTACGGCCATGCTGGAGGGAAGACATTAACACTATATCTTCTGTTCTGCTGTTGCTAGACTACGGCCATGCTGGAGGGAAGACATTAACACTATATCTGCTGTTCTGCTGTTGCTAGACTACGGCCATGCTGGAGGGCAGACGTTAACACTATATCTTCTGTTCTGCTGTTGCTAGACTACGGCCATGCTGGAGGGCAGACGTTAACACTATATCTTCTGTTCTGCTGTTGCTAGACTACGGCCATGCTGGAGGGCAGACCTTAACACCATATCCTCTGTTTTGCTGGTGCTAGACTACGGCCATGCTGGAGGGCAGACGTTAACACTATATCTTCTGTTCTGCTGTTGCTAGACTACGGCCATGCTGGAGGGAAGACATTAACACTATATCTTCTGTTCTGCTGTTGCTAGACTACGGCCATGCTGGAGGGCAGACGTTAACACTATATCTCCTGTTCTGCTGTTGCTAGACTACGGCCATGCTGGAGGGCAGACGTTAACACTATATCTTCTGTTCTGCTGTTGGTAGACTACGGCCATGCTGGAGGGAAGACATTAACACTATATCTTCTGTTCTGCTGTTGGTAGACTACGGCCATGCTGGAGGGAAGACATTAACACTATATCTTCTGTTCTGCTGTTGCTAGACTACGGCCATGCTGGAGGGAAGACATTAACACTATATCTTCTGTTTTGCTGGTGCTAGACTACGGCCATGCTGGAGGGAAGACATTAACACTATATCTTCTGTTCTGCTGTTGGTAGACTACGGCCATTCTGGAGTGAGGATATTAACACTATATCTTCTGTTTTGCTGTTGGTAGACTACGGCCATGCTGGAGGGAAGACATTAACACTATATCTTCTGTTCTACTGTTGGTAGACTACGGCCATGCTGGAGGGAGGATATTAACACTATATCTTCTGTTTTGCTGTTGGTAGACTACGGCCATGCTGGAGGGAAGACATTAACACTATATCTTCTGTTCTGCTGTTGGTAGACTACGGCCATGCTGGAGGGAAGACATTAACACTATATCTTCTGTTCTGCTGTTGGTAGACTACGGCCATGCTGGAGGGAGGATATTAACACTATATCTTCTGTTTTACTGGTGCTAGACTACGGCCATGCTGGAGGGAAGACATTAACACTATATCTTCTGTTCTGCTGTTGGTAGACTACGGCCATGCTGGAGGGAAGACATTAACACTATATCTTCTGTTCTGCTGTTGGTAGACTACGGCCATGCTGGAGGGAGGATATTAACACTATATCTTCTGTTTTGCTGTTGGTAGACTACGGCCATGCTGGAGGGAAGACATTAACACTATATCTTCTGTTCTACTGTTGGTAGACTTCGGCCATGCTGGAGGGAGGATATTAACACTATATCTTCTGTTCTACAGTTGGTAGACTACGGCCATGCTGGAGGGAGGATATTAACACTATATCTTTTGTTTTGCTGTTGGTAGACTACGGCCATGCTGGAGGGAAGACATTAACACTATATCTTCTGTTCTGCTGTTGGTAGACTACGGCCATTCTGGAGGGAGGATATTAACACTATATCTTCTGTTTTGCTGTTGGTAGACTACGGCCATGCTGTAGGGAAGACATTAACACTATATCTTCTGTTCTACTGTTGGTAGACTACGGCCATGCTGGAGGGAAGACATTAACACTATATCTTCTGTTCTGCTGTTGGTAGACTACGGCCATGCTGGAGGGAGGATATTAACACTATATCTTCTGTTTTACTGGTGCTAGACTACGGCCATGCTGGAGGGAAGACATTAACACTATATCTTCTGTTCTGCTGTTGGTAGACTACGGCCATGCTGGAGGGAAGACATTAACACTATATCTTCTGTTCTGCTGTTGGTAGACTACGGCCATGCTGGAGGGAGGATATTAACACTATATCTTCTGTTTTACTGGTGCTAGACTACGGCCATGCTGGAGGGAAGACATTAACACTATATCTTCTGTTCTGCTGTTGGTAGACTACGGCCATGCTGGAGGGAAGACATTAACACTATATCTTCTGTTCTGCTGTTGGTAGACTACGGCCATGCTGGAGAGAAGACATTAACACTATATTTTCTGTTCTGCTGTTGCTAGACTACGGCCATGCTGGAGAGAAGACATTAACACTATATCTTCTGTTCTGCTGTTGGTAGACTACGGCCATGCTGGAGGGAAGACATTAACACTATATCTTCTGTTCTGCTGTTGGTAGACTACGGCCATGCTGGAGGGAGGATATTAACACTATATCTTCTGTTTTACTGGTGCTAGACTACGGCCATGCTGGAGGGAAGACATTAACACTATATCTTCTGTTCTGCTGTTGGTAGACTACGGCCATTCTGGAGGGAGGATATTAACACTATATCTTCTGTTTTGCTGTTGGTAGACTACGGCCATGCTGGAGGGAAGACATTAACACTATATCTTCTGTTCTACTGTTGGTAGACTACGGCCATGCTGGAGGGAAAACATTAACACTATATCTTCTGTTCTGCTGTTGGTAGACTACGGCCATGCTGGAGGGAGGATATTAACACTATATCTTCTGTTTTACTGGTGCTAGACTACGGCCATGCTGGAGGGAAGACATTAACACTATATCTTCTGTTCTGCTGTTGGTAGACTACGGCCATGCTGGAGGGAAGACATTAACACTATATCTTCTGTTCTGCTGTTGGTAGAGTACGGCCATGCTGGAGGGAAGACATTAACACTATATCTTCTGTTTTGCTGTTGGTAGACTACGGCCATGCTGGAGGGAAGACATTAACACTATATCTTCTGTTCTGCTGTTGGTAGACTACGGCCCTGCTGGAGGGAAGACATTAACACTATATCTTCTGTTCTGCTGTTGCTAGACTACGGCCATGCTGGAGGGAAGACATTAACACTATATCTTCTGTTTTGCTGGTGCTAGACTACGGCCATGCTGGAGGGAAGACATTAACACTATATCTTCTGTCTTGCTGGTGCTAGACTACGGCCATGCTGGAGGGAAGACATTAACACTATATCTTCTGTTCTGCTGTTGGTAGACTACGGCCATTCTGGAGGGAGGATATTAACACTATATCTTCTGTTTTGCTGTTGGTAGACTACGGCCATGCTGGAGGGAAGACATTAACACTATATCTTCTGTTCTACTGTTGGTAGACTACGGCCATGCTGGAGGGAGGATATTAACACTATATCTTCTGTTTTGCTGTTGGTAGACTACGGCCATGCTGGAGGGAAGACATTAACACTATATCTTCTGTTCTGCTGTTGGTAGACTACGGCCATGCTGGAGGGAGGATATTAACACTATATCTTCTGTTTTGCTGTTGGTAGACTACGGCCATGCTGGAGGGAAGACATTAACACTATATCTTCTGTTCTACTGTTGGTAGACTACGGCCATGCTGGAGGGAGGATATTAACACTATATCTTCTGTTCTACTGTTGGTAGACTACGGCCATGCTGGAGGGAGGATATTAACACTATATCTTTTGTTTTGCTGTTGGTAGACTACGGCCATGCTGGAGGGAAGACATTAACACTATATCTTCTGTTCTGCTGTTGGTAGACTACGGCCATTCTGGAGGGAGGATATTAACACTATATCTTCTGTTTTGCTGTTGGTAGACTACGGCCATGCTGGAGGGAAGACATTAACACTATATCTTCTGTTCTACTGTTGGTAGACTACGGCCATGCTGGAGGGAAGACATTAACACTATATCTTCTGTTCTGCTGTTGGTAGACTACGGCCATGCTGGAGGGAGGATATTAACACTATATCTTCTGTTTTACTGGTGCTAGACTACGGCCATGCTGGAGGGAAGACATTAACACTATATCTTCTGTTCTGCTGTTGGTCGACTACGGCCATGCTGGAGGGAGGATATTAACACTATATCTTCTGTTTTACTGGTGCTAGACTACGGCCATGCTGGAGGGAAGACATTGACACTATATCTTCTGTTCTGCTGTTGGTAGACTACGGCCATGCTGGAGGGAAGACATTAACACTATATCTTCTGTTCTGCTGTTGGTAGAATACGGCCATGCTGGAGAGAAGACATTAACACTATATCTTCTGTTCTGCTGTTGCTAGACTACGGCCATGCTGGAGGGAAGACATTAACACTATATCTTCTGTTCTGCTGTTGGTAGACTACGGCCATGCTGGAGGGAAGACATTAACACTATATCTTCTGTTCTGCTGTTGGTAGACTACGGCCATGCTGGAGGGAGGATATTAACACTATATCTTCTGTTTTACTGGTGCTAGACTACGGCCATGCTGGAGGGAAGACATTAACACTATATCTTCTGTTCTGCTGTTGGTAGACTACGGCCATGCTGGAGGGAAGACATTAACACTATATCTTCTGTTCTGCTGTTGGTAGACTACGGCCATGCTGGAGAGAAGACATTAACACTATATCTTCTGTTCTGCTGTTGCTAGACTACGGCCATGCTGGAGGGAAGACATTAACACTATATCTTCTGTTCTGCTGTTGCTAGACTAGGGCCATGCTGGAGGGAAGACATTAACACTATATCCCCTGTTCTGCTGTCGCTAGACTACGGCCATGCTGGAGGGAAGACATTAACACTATATCTTCTGTTCTGCTGTTGGTAGACTACGGCCATGCTGGAGGTAAGACATTAACACTATATCTTCTGTTTTGCTGTTGGTAGAGTACGGCCATGCTGGAGGGAAGACATTAACACTATATCTTCTGTTCTGCTGTTGCTAGACTACGGCCATGCTGGAGGGAAGACATTAACACTATATCTGCTGTTCTGCTGTTGCTAGACTACGGCCATGCTGGAGGGCAGACGTTAACACTATATCTTCTGTTCTGCTGTTGCTAGACTACGGCCATGCTGGAGGGCAGACGTTAACACTATATCTTCTGTTCTGCTGTTGCTAGACTACGGCCATGCTGGAGGGCAGACCTTAACACCATATCCTCTGTTTTGCTGGTGCTAGACTACGGCCATGCTGGAGGGCAGACGTTAACACTATATCTTCTGTTCTGCTGTTGCTAGACTACGGCCATGCTGGAGGGAAGACATTAACACTATATCTTCTGTTCTGCTGTTGCTAGACTACGGCCATGCTGGAGGGCAGACGTTAACACTATATCTCCTGTTCTGCTGTTGCTAGACTACGGCCATGCTGGAGGGCAGACGTTAACACTATATCTTCTGTTCTGCTGTTGGTAGACTACGGCCATGCTGGAGGGAAGACATTAACACTATATCTTCTGTTCTGCTGTTGGTAGACTACGGCCATGCTGGAGGGAAGACATTAACACTATATCTTCTGTTCTGCTGTTGCTAGACTACGGCCATGCTGGAGGGAAGACATTAACACTATATCTTCTGTTTTGCTGGTGCTAGACTACGGCCATGCTGGAGGGAAGACATTAACACTATATCTTCTGTTCTGCTGTTGGTAGACTACGGCCATTCTGGAGTGAGGATATTAACACTATATCTTCTGTTCTGCTGTTGCTAGACTACGGCCATGCTGGAGGGAAGACATTAACACTATATCTTCTGTTTTGCTGGTGCTAGACTACGGCCATGCTGGAGGGAAGACATTAACACTATATCTTCTGTTCTGCTGTTGATAGACTACGGCCATGCTGGAGGGAAGACATTAACACTATATATTCTGTTCTACTGTTGCTAGACTACGGCCATGCTGGAGGGAGGATATTAACACTATATCTTCTGTTTTAGTGGTGCTAGACTACGGCCATGCTGGAGGGAGGATATTAACACTATATCTTCTGTTTTGCTGTTGGTAGACTACGGCCATGCTGGAGGGAAGACATTAACACTATATCTTCTGTTCTGCTGTTGGTAGACTACGGCCATGCTGGAGGGAGGATATTAACACTATATCTTCTGTTTTGCTGTTGGTAGACTACGGCCATGCTGGAGGGAAGACATTAACACTATATCTTCTGTTCTGCTGTTGGTAGTCTACGGCCATGCTGGAGGGAGGATATTAACACTATATCTTCTGTTTTGCTGTTGGTAGACTACGGCCATGCTGGAGGGAAGACATTAACACTATATCTTCTGTTCTACTGTTGGTAGACTACGGCCATGCTGGAGGGAGGATATTAACACTATATCTTCTGTTTTGCTGTTGGTAGACTACGGCCATGCTGGAAAGAAGACATTAACACTATATCTTCTGTTCTGCTGTTGGTAGACTACGGCCATGCTGGAGGGAGGATATTAACACTATATCTTCTGTTTTACTGGTGCTAGACTACGGCCATGCTGGATGGAAGACATTAACACTATATCTTCTGTTTTACTGGTGCTAGACTACGGCCATGCTGGAGGGAAGACATTAACACTATATCTTCTGTTCTGCTGTTGCTAGACTACGGCCATGCTGGAGGGAAGACATTAACACTATATCTTCTGTTCTGCTGTTGATAGACTACGGCCATGCTGGAGGGAAGACATTAACACTATATCTTCTGTTCAGCTGTTGCTAGACTACGGCCATGCTGGAGGGAAGACATTAACACTATATCTTCTGTTCTGCTGTTGCTAGACTACGGCCATGCCGGAGGGAAGACATTAACACTATATCTTCTGTTCTGCTGTTGATAGACTACGGCCATGCTGGAGGGAAGAAATTAACACTATATCTTCTGTTTTGCTGTTGCTAGACTACGGCCATGCTGGAGGGAAGACATTAACACGATATCTTCCGTTTTGCTGTTGCTAGACTACGGCCATGCTGGAGGGCAGACATTAACACTATATATTCTGTTCTGCTGTTGCTAGACTACGGCCATGCTAGAGGGAAGACATTAACACTATATCTTCTGTTTTGCTGGTGCTAGACTACGGCCATGCTGGAGGGCAGACATTAACACTCTATCTTCTGTTCTGCTGTTGCTAGACTACGGCCATGCTGGAGGGAAGACATTAACACTATATCTTCTGTTCTGCTGTTGCTAGACTACGGCCATGCTGGAGGGAAGACATTAACACAATATCTTCTGTTTTGCTGGTGCTAGACTACGGCCATGCTGGAGGGCAGACATTAACACTATATCTTCTGTTCTGCTGTTGGTAGACTACGGCCATGCTGGAGGGAAGACATTAACACTATATCTTCTGTTCTGCTGTTGGTAGACTACGGCCATGCTGGAGGGAAGACATTAACACTATATCTTCTGTTTTGCTGTTGGTAGACTACGGCCATGCTGGAGGGAAGACATTAACACTATATCTTCTGTTCTGCTGTTGATAGACTACGACCATGCTGGAGGGAAGACATTAACACTATATCTTCTGTTCTACTGTTGCTAGACTACGGCCATGCTGGAGGGAGGATATTAACACTATATCTTCTGTTTTACTGGTGCTAGACTACGGCCATGCTGGAGGGAGGATATTAACACTATATCTTCTGTTTTGCTGTTGGTAGACTACGGTCATGCTGGAGGGAAGACATTAACACTATATCTTCTGTTCTGCTGTTGGTAGACTACGGCCATGCTGGAGGGAGGATATTAACACTATATCTTCTGTTTTGCTGTTGGTAGACAACGGCCATGCTGGAGCGAAGACATTAACACTATATCTTCTGTTCTGTTGTTGGTAGACTACGGCCATGCTGGAGGGAGGATATTAACACTATATCTTCTGTTTTGCTGTTGGTACACTACGGCCATGCTGGAGGGAAGACATTAACACTATATCTTCTGTTCTACTGTTGGTAGACTACGGCCATGCTGGAGGGAGGATATTAACACTATATCTTCTGTTTTGCCGTTGGTAGACTACGGCCATGCTGGAGGGAAGACATTAACACTATATCTTCTGTTCTGCTGTTGGTAGACTACGGCCATGCTGGAGGGAGGATATTAACACTATATCTTCTGTTTTGCTGTTGGTAGACTACGGCCATGCTGGAGGGAAGACATTAACACTATATCTTCTGTTCTGCTGTTGGTAGACTACGGCCATGCTGGAGGGAGGATATTAACACTATATCTTCTGTTTTACTGGTGCTAGACTACGGCCATGCTGGAGGGAAGACATTAACACTATATCTTCTGTTCTGCTGTTGGTAGACTACGGCCATGCTGGAGGGAAGACATTAACACTATATCTTCTGTTCTGCTGTTGGTAGACTACGGCCATGCTGGAGGGAAGACATTAACACTATATCTTCTGTTCTGCTGTTGGTAGACTACGGCCATGCTGGAGAGAAGACATTAACACTATATCTTCTGTTCTGCTGTTGCTAGACTACGGCCATGCTGGAGGGAAGACATTAACACTATATCTTCTGTTCTGCTGTTGCTAGACTACGGCCATGCTGGAGGGAAGACATTAACACTATATCTTCTGTTCTGCTGTTGTTAGACTACGGCCATGCTGGAGGGAAGACATTAACACTATATCTTCTGTTCTGCTGTTGGTAGACTACGGCCATGCTGGAGGGAAGACATTAACACTATATCTTCTGTTCTGCTGTTCGTAGACTACGGCCATGCTGGAGGGAAGACATTAACACTATATCTTCTGTTCTGCTGTTGGTAGACTACGGCCATGCTGGAGAGAAGACATTAACACTATATCTTCTGTTCTGCTGTTGCTAGACTACGGCCATGCTGGAGGGAAGACATTAACACTATATCTTCTGTTCTGCTGTTGCTAGACTACGGCCATGCTGGAGGGAAGACATTAACACTATATCTTCTGTTCTGCTGTTGCTAGACTACGGCCATGCTGGAGGGCAGACGTTAACACTATATCTTCTGTTCTGCTGTTGCTAGACTACGGCCATGCTGGAGGGCAGACGTTAACACTATATCTTCTGTTCTGCTGTTGCTAGACTACGGCCATGCTGGAGGGCAGACGTCAACACCATATCTTCTGTTTTGCTGGTGCTAGACTACGGCCATGCTGGAGGGCAGACGTTAACACTATATCTTCTGTTCTGCTGTTGCTAGACTACGGCCATGCTGGAGGGAAGACATTAACACTATATCTTCTGTTCTGCTGTTGCTAGACTACGGCCATGCTGGAGGGCAGACGTTAACACTATATCTTCTGTTCTGCTGTTGGTAGACTACGGCCATGCTGGAGGGAGGATATTAACACTATATCTTCTGTTTTGCTGTTGGAAGACTACGGCCATGCTGGAGGGAAGACATTAACACTATATCTTCTGTTCTGCTGTTGGTAGACTACGGCCATGCTGGAGGGAGGATATTAACATTATATCTTCTGTTTTACTGGTGCTAGACTACGGCCATGCTGGAGGGAAGACATTAACACTATATCTTCTGTTCTGCTGTTGGTAGACTACGGCCATGCTGGAGGGAAGACATTAACACTATATCTTCTGTTCTGCTGTTGGTAGACTACGGCCATGCTGGAGAGAAGACATTAACACTATATCTTCTGTTCTGCTGTTGCTAGACTACGGCCATGCTGGAGGGAAGACAATAACACTATATCTTCTGTTCTGCTCTTGGTAGACTACAGCCATGCTGGAGGGAGGATATTGACACTATATCTTCTGTTTTGCTGTTGGTAGATTACGGCCATGCTGGAGGGAAGACATTAACACTATATCTTCTGTTCTTCTGTTGCTAGACTACGGCCATGCTGGAGGGAGGATATTAACACTATATCTTCTGTTTTGCTGTTGGTAGACTACGGCCATGCTGGAGGGAAGACATTAACACTATATCTTCTGTTCTGCTGTTGGTAGACTACGGCCATGGTGGAGGGAGGATATTAACACTATATCTTCTGTTTTACTGGTGCTAGACTACGGCCATGCTGGAGGTAAGACATTAACACTATATCTTCTGTTCTGCTGTTGCTAGACTACGGCCATGCTGGAGGGAAGACATTAACACTATAACTTCTGTTCTGCTGTTGGTAGACTACGGCCATGCTGGAGGGAAGACATTAACACTATATCTTCTGTTCTGCTGTTGGTAGACTACGGCCATGCTGGAGAGAAGACATTAACACTATATCTTCTGTTCTGCTGTTGCTAGACTACGGCCATGCTGGAGGGAAGACATTAACACTATATCTTCTGTTCTGCTGTTACTAGACTACGGCCATGCTGGAGGGAAGACATTAACACTATATCTTCTGTTCTGCTGTTGCTAGACTACGGCCATGCTGGAGGGCAGACGTTAACACTATATCTTCTGTTCTGCTGTTGCTAGACTACGGCCATGCTGGAGGGCATACGTTAACACTATATCTTCTGTTCTGCTGTTGCTAGACTACGGCCATGCTGGAGGGAAGACATTAACACTATATCTTCTGTTCTGCTGTTGCTAGACAACGGCCATGCTGGAGGGAAGACATTAACACTATATCTTCTGTTTTGCTGCTGCTAGACTACGGCCATGCTGGAGGGCAGACATTAACACTATATCTTCTGTTCTGCTGTTGGTAGACTACGGCCATGCTGGAGGGAAGACATTAACACTATATCTTCTGTTCTGCTGTTGATAGACTACGGCCATGCTGGAGGGAAGACATTAACACTATATCTTCTATTCTACCGTTGCGAGACTACGGCCATGCTGGAGGGAGGATATTAACACTATATCTTCTGTTTTACTGGTGCTAGACTACGGCCATGCTGGAGAGAAGACATTAACTCTATATCTTCTGTTCTGCTGTTGCTAGACTACGGCCATGCTGGAGGGAAGACATTAACACTATATCTTCTGTTCTGCTGTTGCTAGACTACGGCCATGCTGGAGGGAAGACATTAACACTATATCTTCTGTTCTGCTGTTGCTAGACTACGGCCATGCTGGAGGGCAGACGTTAACACTATATCTTCTGTTCTGCTGTTGCTAGACTACGGCCATGCTGGAGGGCAGACGTTAACACTATATCTTCTGTTCTGCTGTTGCTAGACTACGGCCATGCTGGAGGGCAGACGTCAACACCATATCTTCTGTTTTGCTGGTGCTAGACTACGGCCATGCTGGAGGGCAGACGTTAACACTATATCTTCTGTTCTGCTGTTGCTAGACTACGGCCATGCTGGAGGGAAGACATTAACACTATATCTTCTGTTCTGCTGTTGCTAGACTACGGCCATGCTGGAGGGCAGACGTTAACACTATATCTTCTGTTCTGCTGTTGGTAGACTACGGCCATGCTGGAGGGAGGATATTAACACTATATCTTCTGTTTTGCTGTTGGAAGACTACGGCCATGCTGGAGGGAAGACATTAACACTATATCTTCTGTTCTGCTGTTGGTAGACTACGGCCATGCTGGAGGGAGGATATTAACATTATATCTTCTGTTTTACTGGTGCTAGACTACGGCCATGCTGGAGGGAAGACATTAACACTATATCTTCTGTTCTGCTGTTGGTAGACTACGGCCATGCTGGAGGGAAGACATTAACACTATATCTTCTGTTCTGCTGTTGGTAGACTACGGCCATGCTGGAGAGAAGACATTAACACTATATCTTCTGTTCTGCTGTTGCTAGACTACGGCCATGCTGGAGGGAAGACAATAACACTATATCTTCTGTTCTGCTCTTGGTAGACTACAGCCATGCTGGAGGGAGGATATTGACACTATATCTTCTGTTTTGCTGTTGGTAGATTACGGCCATGCTGGAGGGAAGACATTAACACTATATCTTCTGTTCTTCTGTTGCTAGACTACGGCCATGCTGGAGGGAGGATATTAACACTATATCTTCTGTTTTGCTGTTGGTAGACTACGGCCATGCTGGAGGGAAGACATTAACACTATATCTTCTGTTCTGCTGTTGGTAGACTACGGCCATGGTGGAGGGAGGATATTAACACTATATCTTCTGTTTTACTGGTGCTAGACTACGGCCATGCTGGAGGTAAGACATTAACACTATATCTTCTGTTCTGCTGTTGCTAGACTACGGCCATGCTGGAGGGAAGACATTAACACTATAACTTCTGTTCTGCTGTTGGTAGACTACGGCCATGCTGGAGGGAAGACATTAACACTATATCTTCTGTTCTGCTGTTGGTAGACTACGGCCATGCTGGAGAGAAGACATTAACACTATATCTTCTGTTCTGCTGTTGCTAGACTACGGCCATGCTGGAGGGAAGACATTAACACTATATCTTCTGTTCTGCTGTTACTAGACTACGGCCATGCTGGAGGGAAGACATTAACACTATATCTTCTGTTCTGCTGTTGCTAGACTACGGCCATGCTGGAGGGCAGACGTTAACACTATATCTTCTGTTCTGCTGTTGCTAGACTACGGCCATGCTGGAGGGCATACGTTAACACTATATCTTCTGTTCTGCTGTTGCTAGACTACGGCCATGCTGGAGGGAAGACATTAACACTATATCTTCTGTTCTGCTGTTGCTAGACAACGGCCATGCTGGAGGGAAGACATTAACACTATATCTTCTGTTTTGCTGCTGCTAGACTACGGCCATGCTGGAGGGCAGACATTAACACTATATCTTCTGTTCTGCTGTTGGTAGACTACGGCCATGCTGGAGGGAAGACATTAACACTATATCTTCTGTTCTGCTGTTGATAGACTACGGCCATGCTGGAGGGAAGACATTAACACTATATCTTCTATTCTACCGTTGCGAGACTACGGCCATGCTGGAGGGAGGATATTAACACTATATCTTCTGTTTTACTGGTGCTAGACTACGGCCATGCTGGAGGGAAGACATTAACACTATATCTTCTGTTCTGCTGTTGGTAGACTACGGCCATGCTGGAGGGAAGACATTAACACTATATCTTCTGTTCTGCTGTTGGTAGACTACGGCCATGCTGGAGGGAGGATATTAACACTATATCTTCTGTTTTGCTGTTGGTAGACTACGGCCATGCTGGAGGGAAGACATTAACACTATATCTTCTGTTCTGCTGTTGCTAGACTACGGCCATGCTGGAGGGAAGATATTAACACTATATCTTCTGTTTTGCTGGTGCTAGACTACGGCCATGCTGGAGGGCAGACATTAACACTATATCATCTGTTCTGCTGTTGGTAGACTACGGCCATGCTGGAGGGAAGACATTAACACTATATCTTCTGTTTTGCTGTTGGTAGACTACGGCCATGCTGGAGGGAAGACATTAACACTATATCTTCTGTTTTGCTGGTGCTAGACTACGGCCATGCTGGAGGGAAGACATTAACACTATATCTTCTGTTCTGCTGTTGATAGACTACGGCCATGCTGGAGGGAAGACATTAACACTATATATTCTGTTCTACTGTTGCTAGACTACGGCCATGCTGGAGGGAGGATATTAACACTATATCTTCTGTTTTAGTGGTGCTAGACTACGGCCATGCTGGAGGGAGGATATTAACACTATATCTTCTGTTTTGCTGTTGGTAGACTACGGCCATGCTGGAGGGAAGACATTAACACTATATCTTCTGTTCTGCTGTTGGTAGACTACGGCCATGCTGGAGGGAGGATATTAACACTATATCTTCTGTTTTGCTGTTGGTAGACTACGGCCATGCTGGAGGGAAGACATTAACACTATATCTTCTGTTCTGCTGTTGGTAGTCTACGGCCATGCTGGAGGGAGGATATTAACACTATATCTTCTGTTTTGCTGTTGGTAGACTACGGCCATGCTGGAGGGAAGACATTAACACTATATCTTCTGTTCTACTGTTGGTAGACTACGGCCATGCTGGAGGGAGGATATTAACACTATATCTTCTGTTTTGCTGTTGGTAGACTACGGCCATGCTGGAAAGAAGACATTAACACTATATCTTCTGTTTTGCTGTTGGTAGACTACGGCCATGCTGGAGGGAGGATATTAACACTATATCTTCTGTTTTACTGGTGCTAGACTACGGTCATGCTGGATGGAAGACATTAACACTATATCTTCTGTTTTACTGGTGCTAGACTACGGCCATGCTGGAGGGAAGACATTAACACTACATCTTCTGTTCTGCTGTTGCTAGACTACGGCCATGCTGGAGGGAAGACATTAACACTATATCTTCTGTTCTGCTGTTGATAGACTACGGCCATGCTGGAGGGAAGACGTTAACACCATATCTTCTGTTTTGCTGGTGCTAGACTACGGCCATGCTGGAGGGCAGAAGTTAACACTATATCTTCTGTTCTGCTGTTGCTAGACTACGGCCATGCTGGAGGGAAGACATTAACACTATATCTTCTGTTCTGCTGTTGCTAGACTACAGCCATGCTGGAGGGCAGACGTTAACACTATATCTTCTGTTCTGCTGGTGCTAGACTACGGCCATGCTGGAGGGAAGACATTAACACTATATCTTCTGTTCTGCTGTTGCTAGACTACGGCCATGCTGGAGGGAAGACATTAACACTATATCTTCTGTTCTGCTGTTGCTAGACTACGGCCATGCTGGAGGGAAGACATTAACACTATATCTTCTGTTCAGCTGTTGCTAGACTACGGCCATGCTGGAGGGAAGACATTAACACTATATCTTCTGTGCTGCTGTTGGTAGACTACGTCCATGCTGGAGGGAAGACATTAACACTATATCTTCTGTTCTGCTGTTGGTAGACTACGGCCATGCTGGAGGGCAGACATTAACACTATATCTTCTGTTCTGCTGTTGCTAGACTACGGCCATGCTGGAGGGCAGACGTTAACACTATATCGTCTGTTCTGCTGTTGCTAGACTACGGCCATGCTGGAGGGCAGAGGTTAACACTATATCTTCTGTTCTGCTGTTGCTAGACTACGGCCATGCTGGAGGGCAGACGTTAACACTATATCTTCTGTTCTGCTGTTGCTAGACTACGGCCATGCTGGAGGGCAGACGTTAACACTATATCTTCTGTTCTGCTGGTGCTAGACTACGGCCATGCTGGAGGGCAGACATTAACACTATATCTTCTGTTCTGCTGGTGCTAGACTACGGCCATGCTGGAGGGAAGACATTAACACTATATCTTCTGTTCTGCTGTTGGTAGACTACGGCCATGTTGGAGGGAAGACATTAACACTATATCTTCTGTTCTGCTGTTGGTAGACTACGGCCATGCTGGAGGGAAGACATTAACACTATATCTTCTGTTCTGCTGTTGCTAGATTACGGCCATGCTGGAGGGAAGACATTAACACTATATCTTCTGTTTTGCTGGTGCTAGACTACGGCCATGCTGGAGGGAAGACATTAACACTATATCTTCTGTTCTGCTGTTGCTAGACTACGGCCATGCTGGAGGGAAGACATTAACACTATATCTTCTGTTCTGCTGTTGATAGACTACGGCCATGCTGGAGGGAAGACATTAACACTATATCTTCTGTTCTGCTGTTGGTAGACTACGGCCATGCTGGAGGGAAGACATTAACACTATATCTCCTGTTCTGCTGTTGATAGACTACGGCCATGCTGGAGGGAAGACATTAACACTATATCTTCTGTTCTGCTGTTGCTAGATTACGGCCATGCCGGAGGGAAGACATTAACACTATATCTTCTGTTTTGCTGGTGCTAGACTACGGCCATGCTGGAGGGAAGACATTAACACTATATCTTCTGTTTTGCTGGTGCTAGACTACGGCCATGCTGGAGAGAGGATATTAACACTATATCTTCTGTTTTGCTGTTGGTAGACTACGGCCATGCTGGAGGGAAGACATTAACACTATATCTTCTGTTCTGCTGTTGGTAGGCTACGGCCATGCTGGAGGGAGGATATTAACACTATATCTTCTGTTTTGCTGTTGGTAGTCTACGGCCATGCTGGAGGGAAGACATTAACACTATATCTTCTGTTCTACTGTTGGTAGACTACGGCCATGCTGGAGGGAGGATATTAACACTATATCTTCTGTTTTGCTGTTGCTAGACTACGGCCATGCTGGAGGGCAGACGTTAACACTATATCTTCTGTTCTGCTGTTGCTAGACTACGGCCATGCTGGAGGGCAGACGTTAACACTATATCTTCTGTTCTGCTGGTGCTAGACTACGGCCATGCTGGAGGGCAGACATTAACACTATATCTTCTGTTCTGCTGGTGCTAGACTACGGCCATGCTGGAGGGAAGACATTAACACTATATCTTCTGTTCTGCTGTTGGTAGACTACGGCCATGCTGGAGGGAAGACATTAACACTATATCTTCTGTTCTGCTGTTGGTAGACTACGGCCATGCTGGAGGGAAGACATTAACACTATATCTTCTGTTCTGCTGTTGCTAGATTACGGCCATACTGGAGGGAAGACATTAACACTATATCTTCTGTTTTGCTGGTGCTAGACTACGGCCATGCTGGAGGGAAGACATTAACACTATATCTTCTGTTCTGCTGTTGCTAGACTACGGCCATGCTGGAGGGAAGACATTAACACTATATCTTCTGTTCTGCTGTTGATAGACTACGGCCATGCTGGAGGGAAGACATTAACACTATATCTTCTGTTCTGCTGTTGGTAGACTACGGCCATGCTGGAGGGAAGACATTAACACTATATCTTCTGTTCTGCTGTTGATAGACTACGGCCATGCTGGAGGGAAGACATTAACACTATATCTTCTGTTCTGCTGTTGGCAGACTACGGCCATGCTGGAGGGAGGATATTAACACTATATCTTCTGTTTTGCTGTTGGTAGACTACGGCCATGCTGGAGGGAAGACATTAACGCTATATCTTCTGTTCTGCTGTTGGTAGACTACGGCCATGCTGGAGGGAGGATATTAACACTATATCTTCTGTTTTACTGTTGGTAGACTACGGCCATGCTGGAGGGAAGACATTAACACTATATCTTCTGTTCTGCTGTTGGTAGACTACGGCCATTCTGGAGGGAGGATATTAACACTATATCTTCTGTTTTGCTGTTGGTAGACTACGGCCATGCTGGAGGGAAGACATTAACACTATATCTCCTGTTCTACTGTTGGTAGACTACGGCCATGCTGGAGGGAGGATATTAACACTATATCTTCTGTTTTGCTGTTGGTAGACTACGGCCATGCTGGAGGGAAGACATTAACACTATATCTTCTGTTCTGCTGTTGGTAGACTACGGCCATGCTGGAGGGAAGACATTAACACTATATCTTCTGTTCTGCTGTTGGTAGACTACGGCCATGCTGGAGGGAGGATATTAACACTATATCTTCTGTTTTACTGGTGCTAGACTACGGCCATGCTGGAGGGAAGACATTAACACTATATCTTCTGTTCTGCTGTTGGTAGACTACGGCCATACTGGAGGGAAGACATTAACACTATATCTTCTGTTCTGCTGTTGGTAGACTACGGCCATGCTGGAGGGAGGATATTAACACTATATCTTCTGTTTTGCTGTTGGTAGACTACGGCCATGCTGGAGGGAAGACATTAACACTATATCTTCTGTTCTACTGTTGGTAGACTACGGACATGCTGGAGGGAAGACATTAACACTATATCTTCTGTTCTGCTGTTGGTAGACTACGGCCATTCTGGAGGGAGGATATTAACACTATATCTTCTGTTTTGCTGTTGGTAGACTACGGCCATGCTGGAGGGAAGACATTAACACTATATCTTCTGTTCTACTGTTGGTAGACTACGGCCATGCTGGAGGGAGGATATTAACACTATATCTTCTGTTTTGCTGTTGGTAGACTACGGCCATGCTGGAGGGAAGACATTAACACTATATCTTCTGTTCTGCTGTTGGTAGACTACGGCCATGCTGGAGGGAGGATATTAACACTATATCTTCTGTTTTACTGGTGCTAGACTACGGCCATGCTGGAGGGAAGACATTAACACTATATCTTCTGTTCTGCTGTTGGTAGACTACGGCCATGCTGGAGGGAAGACATTAACACTACATCTTCTGTTCTGCTGTTGGTAGACTACGGCCATGCTGGAGGGAGGATATTAACACTATATCTTCTGTTTTACTGGTGCTAGACTACGGCCATGCTGGAGGGAAGACATTAACACTATATCTTCTGTTCTGCTGTTGGTAGACTACGGCCATGCTGGAGGGAAGACATTAACACTATATCTTCTGTTCTGCTGTTGGTAGACTACGCCCATGCTGGAGGGAGGATATTAACACTATATCTTCTGTTTTACTGGTGCTAGACTACAGCCATGCTGGAGGAAAGACATTAACACTATATCTTCTGTTCTGCTGTTGGTAGACTACGGCCATGCTGGAGGGAAGACATTAACACTATATCTTCTGTTCTGCTGTTGGTAGACTACGGCCATGCTGGAGAGAAGACATTAACACTATATCTTCTGTTCTGCTGTTGCTAGACTACGGCCATGCTGGAGGGAAGACATTAACGCTATATCTTCTGTTCTGCTGTTGCTAGACTACGGCCATGCTGGAGGGAAGACATTAACACTATATCTTCTGTTCTGCTGTTGGTAGAGTACGGCCATGCTGGAGGGAAGACATTAACACTATATCTTCTGTTCTGCTGTTGGTAGACTACGGCCATGCTGGAGAGAAGACATTAACACTGTATCTTCTGTTCTGCTGTTGCTAGACTACGGCCATGCTGCAGGGAAGACATTAACACTATATCTTCTGTTCTGCTGTTGCTAGGCTACGGCCATGCTGGAGGGCAGACCTTAACACCATATCTTCTGTTTTGCTGGTGCTAGACTACGGCCATGCTGGAGGGCAGACGTTAACACTATATCTTTTGTTCTGCTGTTGCTAGACTACGGCCATGCTGGGGGGAAGACATTAACACTATATCTTCTGTTATGCTGTTGGTAGACTACGGCCATGCTGGAGGGAAGACATTAACACTATATCTTCTGTTCTGCTGTTGCTAGACTACGGCCATGCTGGAGGGCAGACGTTAACATTATATCTTCTGTTCTGCTGTTGCTAGACTACGGCCATGCTGGAGGGCAGACGTTAACACTATATCTTCTGTTCTGCTGTTGCTAGACTACGGCCATGCTGGAGGGCAGACGTTAACACTATATCTTCTGTTCTGCTGTTGCTAGACTACGGCCATGCCGGAGGGCAGACGTTCACACTATATCTTCTGTTTTGCTGGTGCTAGACTACGACCATGCTGGAGGGAAGACATTAACACTATATCTTCTGTTCTGCTGTTGGTAGACTACGGCCATGCTGGAGGGAAGACATTAAAACTATATCTTCTGTTCTGCTGTTGGTAGACTACGGCCATGCTGGAGGGAAGACATTAACACTATATCTTCTGTTTTGCTGTTGCTAGACTACGGCCATGCTGGAGGGAAGACATTAACACTATATCTTCTGTTCTGCTGTTGCTAGACTACGGCCATGCTGGAGGGAAGACATTAACACTATATCTTCTGTTCTACTGTTGCTAGACTACGGCCATGCTGGAGGGAGGATATTAACACTATATCTTCTGTTTTACTGGTGCTAGACCACGGCCATGCTGGAGGGAGGATATTAACACTATATCTTCTGTTTTGCTGTTGGTAGACTACGGCCATGCTGGAGGGAAGACATTAACACTATATCTTCTGTTCTGCTGTTGGTAGACTACGGCCATGCTGGAGGGAGGATATTAACACTATATCTTCTGTTTTGCTGTTGGTAGACTACGGCCATGCTGGAGGGAAGACATTAACACTATATCTTCTGTTCTGCTGTTGGTAGACTACGGCCATGCTGGAGGGAGGATATTAAAACTATATCTTCTGTTTTGCTGTTGGTAGACTACGGCCATGCTGCAGGGAAGACATTAACACTATATCTTCTGTTCTGCTGTTGGTAGACTACGGCCATGCTGGAGGGAAGACATTAACACTATATCTTCTGTTCTACTGTTGGTAGACTACGGCCATGCTGGAGGGCAGACGTTAACACTATATCTTCTGTTTTGCTGTTGGTAGACTACGGCCATGCTGGAGGGAAGACATTAACACTATATCTTCTGTTCTGCTGTTGGTAGACTACGGCCATGCTGGAGAGAAGACATTAACACTGTATCTTCTGTTCTGCTGTTGCTAGACTACGGCCATGCTGCAGGGAAGACATTAACACTATATCTTCTGTTCTGCTGTTGCTAGGCTACGGCCATGCTGGAGGGCAGACCTTAACACCATATCTTCTGTTTTGCTGGTGCTAGACTACGGCCATGCTGGAGGGCAGACGTTAACACTATATCTTTTGTTCTGCTGTTGCTAGACTACGGCCATGCTGGGGGGAAGACATTAACACTATATCTTCTGTTATGCTGTTGGTAGACTACGGCCATGCTGGAGGGAAGACATTAACACTATATCTTCTGTTCTGCTGTTGCTAGACTACGGCCATGCTGGAGGGCAGACGTTAACATTATATCTTCTGTTCTGCTGTTGCTAGACTACGGCCATGCTGGAGGGCAGACGTTAACACTATATCTTCTGTTCTGCTGTTGCTAGACTACGGCCATGCTGGAGGGCAGACGTTAACACTATATCTTCTGTTCTGCTGTTGCTAGACTACGGCCATGCCGGAGGGCAGACGTTCACACTATATCTTCTGTTTTGCTGGTGCTAGACTACGACCATGCTGGAGGGAAGACATTAACACTATATCTTCTGTTCTGCTGTTGGTAGACTACGGCCATGCTGGAGGGAAGACATTAAAACTATATCTTCTGTTCTGCTGTTGGTAGACTACGGCCATGCTGGAGGGAAGACATTAACACTATATCTTCTGTTTTGCTGTTGCTAGACTACGGCCATGCTGGAGGGAAGACATTAACACTATATCTTCTGTTCTGCTGTTGCTAGACTACGGCCATGCTGGAGGGAAGACATTAACACTATATCTTCTGTTCTACTGTTGCTAGACTACGGCCATGCTGGAGGGAGGATATTAACACTATATCTTCTGTTTTACTGGTGCTAGACCACGGCCATGCTGGAGGGAGGATATTAACACTATATCTTCTGTTTTGCTGTTGGTAGACTACGGCCATGCTGGAGGGAAGACATTAACACTATATCTTCTGTTCTGCTGTTGGTAGACTACGGCCATGCTGGAGGGAGGATATTAACACTAGATCTTCTGTTTTGCTGTTGGTAGACTACGGCCATGCTGGAGGAAAGACATTAACACTATATCTTCTGTTCTACTGTTGGTAGACTACGGCCATGCTGGAGGGAGGATATTAACACTATATCTTCTGTTTTGCTGTTGGTAGACTACGGCCATGCTGGAGGGAAGACATTAACACTATATCTTCTGTTCTGCTGTTGGTAGACTACGGCCATGCTGGAGGGAGGATATTAAAACTATATCTTCTGTTTTGCTGTTGGTAGACTACGGCCATGCTGCAGGGAAGACATTAACACTATATCTTCTGTTCTGCTGTTGGTAGACTACGGCCATGCTGGAGGGAAGACATTAACACTATATCTTCTGTTCTACTGTTGGTAGACTACGGCCATGCTGGAGGGCAGACGTTAACACTATATCTTCTGTTTTGCTGTTGGTAGACTACGGCCATGCTGGAGGGAAGACATTAACACTATATCTTCTGTTCTGCTGTTGGTAGACTACGGCCATGCTGGAGGGAGGATATTAACACTATATCTTCTGTTTTACTGGTGCTAGACCACGGCCATGCTGGAGGGAAGACATTAACACTATATCTTCTGTTCTACTGTTGGTAGACTACGGCCATGCTGGAGGGAGGATATTAACACTATATCTTCTGTTTTGCTGTTGGTAGACTACGGCCATGCTGGAGGGAAGACATTAACACTATATCTTCTGTTCTGCTGTTGGTAGACTACGGCCATGCTGGAGGGAGGATATTAACACTATATCTTCTGTTTTACTGGTGCAAGACTACGGCCATGCTGGAGGGAAGACATTAACACTATATCTTCTGTTCTGATGTTGGTAGACTACGGCCATGCTGGAGGGAAGACATTAACACTATATCTTCTGTTTTGCTGTTGGTAGACTACGGCCATGCTGGAGGGAAGACATTAACACTATATCTTCTGTTCTGCTGTTGGTAGACTACGGCCATGCTGGAGAGAAGACATTAACACTATATCTTCTGTTCTGCTGTTGCTAGACTACGGCCATGCTGGAGGGAAGACATTAACACTATATCTTCTGTTCTGTTGTTGCTAGACTACGGCCATGCTGGAGGGACGACATTAACACTATATCTTCTGTTCTGCTGTTGTTAGACTACGGCCATGCTGGAGGGAAGACATTAACACTATATCTTCTGTTCTGCTGTTGGTAGACTACGGCCATGCTGGAGGGAAGACATTAACACTATATCTTCTGTTCTGCTGTTGGTAGACTACGGCCATGCTGGAGGGAAGACATTAACACTATATCTTCTGTTCTGCTGTTGGTAGACTACGGCCATGCTGGAGAGAAGACATTAACACTATATCTTCTGTTCTGCTGTTGCTAGACTACGGCCATGCTGGAGGGAAGACATTAACACTATATCTTCTGTTCTGCTGTTGCTAGACTACGGCCATGCTGGAGGGAAGACATTAACACTATATCTTCTGTTCTGCTGTTGCTAGACTACGGCCATGCTGGAGGGCAGACGTTAACACTATATCTTCTGTTCTGCTGTTGCTAGACTACGGCCATGCTGGAGGGCAGACGTTAACACTATATCTTCTGTTCTGCTGTTGCTAGACTACGGCCATGCTGGAGGGCAGACGTCAACACCATATCTTCTGTTTTGCTGGTGCTAGACTACGGCCATGCTGGAGGGCAGACGTTAACACTATATCTTCTGTTCTGCTGTTGCTAGACTACGGCCATGCTGGAGGGAAGACATTAACACTATATCTTCTGTTCTGCCGTTGCTAGACTACGGCCATGCTGGAGGGCAGACGTTAACACTATATCTTCTGTTCTGCTGTTGGTAGACTACGGCCATGCTGGAGGGAGGATATTAACACTATATCTTCTGTTTTGCTGTTGGAAGACTTCGGCCATGCTGGAGGGAAGACATTAACACTATATCTTCTGTTCTGCTGTTGGTAGACTACGGCCATGCTGGAGGGAGGATATTAAAACTATATCTTCTGTTTTACTGGTGCTAGACTACGGCCATGCTGGAGGGAAGACATTAACACTATATCTTCTGTTCTGCTGTTGGTAGACTACGGCCATGCTGGAGGGAAGACATTAACACCATATCTTCTGTTCTGCTGTTGGTAGACTACGGCCATGCTGGAGAGAAGACATTAACACTATATCTTCTGTTCTGCTGTTGCTAGACTATGGCCATGCTGGAGGGAAGACAATAACACTATATCTTCTGTTCTGCTGTTGGTAGACTACAGCCATGCTGGAGGGAGGATATTGACACTATATCTTCTGTTTTGCTGTTGGTAGACTACGGCCATGCTGGAGGGAAGACATTAACACTATATCTTCTGTTCTGCTGTTGCTAGACTACGGCCATGCTGGAGGGAGGATATTAACACTATATCTTCTGTTTTGTTGTTGGTAGACTACGGCCATGCTGGAGGGAAGACATTAAAACTATATCTCCTGTTCTGCTGTTGGTAGACTACGGCCATGGTGGAGGGAGGATATTAACACTATATCTTCTGTTTTACTGGTGCTAGACTACGGCCATGCTGGAGGTAAGACATTAACACTATATCTTCTGTTCTGCTGTTGGTAGACTACGGCCATGCTGGAGGGCAGACATTAACACTATATCTTCTGTTCTGCTGTTGGTAGACTACG
The DNA here is from genome assembly GCA_964016885.1 of Eledone cirrhosa. Classification (NCBI taxonomy): domain Eukaryota; kingdom Metazoa; phylum Mollusca; class Cephalopoda; order Octopoda; family Eledonidae; genus Eledone; species Eledone cirrhosa. Next base: position 150,442,543 of record OZ024741.1, read on the forward strand.
GCCATGCTGGAGGGAAGACATTAACACTATATCTTCTGTTCTGCTGTTGGTAGACTACGGCCATGCTGGAGAGAAGACATTAACACTATATCTTCTGTTCTGCTGTTGCTAGACTACGGCCATGCTGGAGGGAAGACATTAACACTATATCTTCTGTTCTGCTGGTGCTAGACTACGGCCATGCTGGAGGGAAGACATTAACACTATATCTTCTGTTCTGCTGTTGTTAGACTACGGCCATGCTGGAGGGAAGACATTAACACTATATCTTCTGTTCTGCTGTTGGTAGACTACGGCCATGCTGGAGGGAAGACATTAACACTATATTTTCTGTTCTACTGTTGGTAGACTACGGCCATGCTGGAGGGAAGACATTAACACTATATCTTCTGTTCTGCTGTTGGTAGACTACGGCCATGCTGGAGAGAAGACATTAACACTATATCTTCTGTTCTGCTGTTGCTAGACTACGGCCATGCTGGAGGGAAGAAATTAACACTATATCTTCTGTTCTGCTGTTGCTAGACTACGGCCATGCTGGAGGGAAGACATTAACACTATATCTTCTGTTCTGCTGTTGCTAGACTACGGCCATGCTGGAGGGCAGACGTTAACACTATATCTTCTGTTCTGCTGTTGGTAGACTACGGCCATGCTGGAGGGAGGATATTAAAACTATATCTTCTGTTTTACTGGTGCTAGACTACGGCCATGCTGGAGGGAAGACATTAACACTATATCTTCTGTTCTGCTGTTGGTAGACTACGGCCATGCTGGAGGGAAGACATTAACACCATATCTTCTGTTCTGCTGTTGGTAGACTACGGCCATGCTGGAGAGAAGACATTAACACTATATCTTCTGTTCTGCTGTTGCTAGACTATGGCCATGCTGGAGGGAAGACAATAACACTATATCTTCTGTTCTGCTGTTGGTAGACTACAGCCATGCTGGAGGGAGGATATTGACACTATATCTTCTGTTTTGCTGTTGGTAGACTACGGCCATGCTGGAGGGAAGACATTAACACTATATCTTCTGTTCTGCTGTTGCTAGACTACGGCCATGCTGGAGGGAGGATATTAACACTATATCTTCTGTTTTGTTGTTGGTAGACTACGGCCATGCTGGAGGGAAGACATTAAAACTATATCTCCTGTTCTGCTGTTGGTAGACTACGGCCATGGTGGAGGGAGGATATTAACACTATATCTTCTGTTTTACTGGTGCTAGACTACGGCCATGCTGGAGGTAAGACATTAACACTATATCTTCTGTTCTGCTGTTGGTAGACTACGGCCATGCTGGAGGGCAGACATTAACACTATATCTTCTGTTCTGCTGTTGGTAGACTACGGCCATGCTGGAGGGAAGACATTAACACTATATCTTCTGTTCTGCTGTTGGTAGACTATGGCCATGCTGGAGAGAAGACATTAACACTATATCTTCTGTTCTGCTGTTGCTAGACTACGGCCATGCTGGAGGGAAGACATTAACACTATATCTTCTGTTCTGCTGGTTCTAGACTACGGCCATGCTGGAGGGAAGACATTAACACTATATCTTCTGTTCTGCTGTTGTTAGACTACGGCCATGCTGGAGGGAAGACATTAACACTATATCTTCTGTTCTGCTGTTGGTAGACTACGGCCATGCTGGAGGGAAGACATTAACACTATATTTTCTGTTCTGCTGTTGCTAGACTACGGCCATGCTGGAGGGCAGACGTTAACACTATATCTTCTGTTCTGCTGTTGCTAGACTACGGCCATGCTGGAGGGCAGACGTTAACACTATATCTTCTGTTCTGCTGTTGCTAGACTACGGCCATGCTGGAGGGCAGACGTCAACACCATATCTTCTGTTTTGCTGGTGCTAGACTACGGCCATGCTGGAGGGCAGACGTTAACACTATATCTTCTGTTCTGCTGTTGCTAGACTACGGCCATGCTGGAGGGAAGACATTAACACTATATCTTCTGTTCTGCCGTTGCTAGACTACGGCCATGCTGGAGGGCAGACGTTAACACTATATCTTCTGTTCTGCTGTTGGTAGACTACGGCCATGCTGGAGGGAGGATATTAACACTATATCTTCTGTTTTGCTGTTGGAAGACTTCGGCCATGCTGGAGGGAAGACATTAACACTATATCTTCTGTTCTGCTGTTGGTAGACTACGGCCATGCTGGAGGGAGGATATTAAAACTATATCTTCTGTTTTACTGGTGCTAGACTACGGCCATGCTGGAGGGAAGACATTAACACTATATCTTCTGTTCTGCTGTTGGTAGACTACGGCCATGCTGGAGGGAAGACATTAACACCATATCTTCTGTTCTGCTGTTGGTAGACTACGGCCATGCTGGAGAGAAGACATTAACACTATATCTTCTGTTCTGCTGTTGCTAGACTATGGCCATGCTGGAGGGAAGACAATAACACTATATCTTCTGTTCTGCTGTTGGTAGACTACAGCCATGCTGGAGGGAGGATATTGACACTATATCTTCTGTTTTGCTGTTGGTAGACTACGGCCATGCTGGAGGGAAGACATTAACACTATATCTTCTGTTCTGCTGTTGCTAGACTACGGCCATGCTGGAGGGAGGATATTAACACTATATCTTCTGTTTTGTTGTTGGTAGACTACGGCCATGCTGGAGGGAAGACATTAAAACTATATCTCCTGTTCTGCTGTTGGTAGACTACGGCCATGGTGGAGGGAGGATATTAACACTATATCTTCTGTTTTACTGGTGCTAGACTACGGCCATGCTGGAGGTAAGACATTAACACTATATCTTCTGTTCTGCTGTTGGTAGACTACGGCCATGCTGGAGGGCAGACATTAACACTATATCTTCTGTTCTGCTGTTGGTAGACTACGGCCATGCTGGAGGGAAGACATTAACACTATATCTTCTGTTCTGCTGTTGGTAGACTACGGCCATGCTGGAGAGAAGACATTAACACTATATCTTCTGTTCTGCTGTTGCTAGACTACGGCCATGCTGGAGGGAAGACATTAACACTATATCTTCTGTTCTGCTGGTGCTAGACTACGGCCATGCTGGAGGGAAGACATTAACACTATATCTTCTGTTCTGCTGTTGTTAGACTACGGCCATGCTGGAGGGAAGACATTAACACTATATCTTCTGTTCTGCTGTTGGTAGACTACGGCCATGCTGGAGGGAAGACATTAACACTATATTTTCTGTTCTACTGTTGGTAGACTACGGCCATGCTGGAGGGAAGACATTAACACTATATCTTCTGTTCTGCTGTTGGTAGACTACGGCCATGCTGGAGAGAAGACATTAACACTATATCTTCTGTTCTGCTGTTGCTAGACTACGGCCATGCTGGAGGGAAGAAATTAACACTATATCTTCTGTTCTGCTGTTGCTAGACTACGGCCATGCTGGAGGGAAGACATTAACACTATATCTTCTGTTCTGCTGTTGCTAGACTACGGCCATGCTGGAGGGCAGACGTTAACACTATATCTTCTGTTCTGCTGTTGGTAGACTACGGCCATGCTGGAGGGAGGATATTAAAACTATATCTTCTGTTTTACTGGTGCTAGACTACGGCCATGCTGGAGGGAAGACATTAACACTATATCTTCTGTTCTGCTGTTGGTAGACTACGGCCATGCTGGAGGGAAGACATTAACACCATATCTTCTGTTCTGCTGTTGGTAGACTACGGCCATGCTGGAGAGAAGACATTAACACTATATCTTCTGTTCTGCTGTTGCTAGACTATGGCCATGCTGGAGGGAAGACAATAACACTATATCTTCTGTTCTGCTGTTGGTAGACTACAGCCATGCTGGAGGGAGGATATTGACACTATATCTTCTGTTTTGCTGTTGGTAGACTACGGCCATGCTGGAGGGAAGACATTAACACTATATCTTCTGTTCTGCTGTTGCTAGACTACGGCCATGCTGGAGGGAGGATATTAACACTATATCTTCTGTTTTGTTGTTGGTAGACTACGGCCATGCTGGAGGGAAGACATTAAAACTATATCTCCTGTTCTGCTGTTGGTAGACTACGGCCATGGTGGAGGGAGGATATTAACACTATATCTTCTGTTTTACTGGTGCTAGACTACGGCCATGCTGGAGGTAAGACATTAACACTATATCTTCTGTTCTGCTGTTGGTAGACTACGGCCATGCTGGAGGGCAGACATTAACACTATATCTTCTGTTCTGCTGTTGGTAGACTACGGCCATGCTGGAGGGAAGACATTAACACTATATCTTCTGTTCTGCTGTTGGTAGACTATGGCCATGCTGGAGAGAAGACATTAACACTATATCTTCTGTTCTGCTGTTGCTAGACTACGGCCATGCTGGAGGGAAGACATTAACACTATATCTTCTGTTCTGCTGGTTCTAGACTACGGCCATGCTGGAGGGAAGACATTAACACTATATCTTCTGTTCTGCTGTTGTTAGACTACGGCCATGCTGGAGGGAAGACATTAACACTATATCTTCTGTTCTGCTGTTGGTAGACTACGGCCATGCTGGAGGGAAGACATTAACACTATATTTTCTGTTCTGCTGTTGGTAGACTACGGCCATGCTGGAGGGAAGACATTAACACTATATCTTCTGTTCTGCTGTTGGTAGACTACGGCCATGCTGGAGAGAAGACATTAACACCATATCTTCTGTTTTGCTGGTGCTAGACTACGGCCATGCTGGAGGGCAGACGTTAACACTATATCTTTTGTTCTGCTGTTGCTAGACTACGGCCATGCTGTAGGGAAGACGTTAACACCATATCTTCTGTTTTGCTGGTGCTAGACTACGGCCATGCTGGAGGGCAGACGTTAACACTATATCTTCTGTTCTGCTGTTGCTAGACTACGGCCATGCTGGAGGGAAGACATTAACACTATATCTTCTGTTCTGCTGTTGCTAGACTACGGCCATGCTGGAGGGCAGACGTTAACACTATATCTTCTGTTCTGCTGGTGCTAGACTACGGCCATGCTGGAGGGAAGACATTAACACTATATCTTCTGTTCTGCTGTTGCTAGCCTACGGCCATGCTGGAGGGAAGACATTAACACTATATCTTCTGTTCTGCTGTTGCTAGACTACGGCCATGCTGGAGGGAACACATTAACACTATATCTTCTGTTCTGCTGTTGCTAGACTACGGCCATGCTGGAGGGAAGACATTAACACTATATCTTCTGTGCTGCTGTTGGTAGACTACCTCCATGCTGGAGGGAAGACATTAACACTATATCTTCTGTTCTGCTGTTGGTAGACTACGGCCATGCTGGAGGGTAGACATTAACACTATATCTTCTGTTCTGCTGTTGCTAGACTACGGCCATGCTGGAGGGCAGACGTTAACACTATATCGTCTGTTCTGCTGTTGCTAGACTACGGCCATGCTGGAGGGCAGAGGTTAACACTATATCTTCTGTTCTGCTGTTGCTAGACTACGGCCATGCTGGAGGGCAGACGTTAACACTATATCTTCTGTTCTGCTGTTGCTAGACTACGGCCATGCTGGAGGGCAGACGTTAACACTATATCTTCTGTTCTGCTGGTGCTAGACTACGGCCATGCTGGAGGGCAGACATTAACACTATATCTTCTGTTCTGCTGGTGCTAGACTACGGCCATGCTGGAGGGAAGACATTAACACTATATCTTCTGTTCTGCTGTTGGTAGACTACGGCCATGCTGGAGAGAAGACATTAACACTATACCTTCTGTTCTGCTGTTGCTAGACTACGGCCATGCTGGAGGGAAGACATTAACACTATATCTTCTGTTCTGCTGGTGCTAGACTACGGCCATGCTGGAGGGAAGACATTAACACTATATCTTCTGTTCTGCTGTTGTTAGACTACGGCCATGCTGGAGGGAAGACATTAACACTATATCTTCTGTTCTGCTGTTGGTAGACTACGGCCATGCTGGAGGGAAGACATTAACACTATATTTTCTGTTCTGCTGTTGGTAGACTACGGCCATGCTGGAGGGAAGACATTAACACTATATCTTCTGTTCTGCTGTTGGTAGACTACGGCCATGCTGGAGAGAAGACATTAACACTATATCTTCTGTTCTGCTGTTGCTAGACTACGGCCATGCTGGAGGGAAGAAATTAACACTATATCTTCTGTTCTGCTGTTGCTAGACTACGGCCATGCTGGAGGGAAGACATTAACACTATATCTTCTGTTCTGCTGTTGCTAGACTACGGCCATGCTGGAGGGCAGACGTTAACACTATATCTTCTGTTCTGCTGTTGCTAGACTACGGCCATGCTGGAGGGCAGACGTTAACACTATATCTTCTGTTCTGCTGTTGCTAGACTACGGCCATGCTGGAGGGAAGACGTTAACACCATATCTTCTGTTTTGCTGGTGCTAGACTACGGCCATGCTGGAGGGCAGACGTTAACACTATATCTTCTGTTCTGCTGTTGCTAGACTACGGCCATGCTGGAGGGAAGACATTAACACTATATCTTCTGTTCTGCTGTTGCTAGACTACGGCCATGCTGGAGGGCAGACGTTAACACTATATCTTCTGGTCTGCTGGTGCTAGACTACGGCCATGCTGGAGGGAAGACATTAACACTATATCTTCTGTTCTGCTGTTGCTAGCCTACGGCCATGCTGGAGGGAAGACATTAACACTATATCTTCTGTTCTGCTGTTGCTAGACTACGGCCATGCTGGAGGGAACACATTAACACTATATCTTCTGTTCTGCTGTTGCTAGACTACGGCCATGCTGGAGGGAAGACATTAACACTATATCTTCTGTGCTGCTGTTGGTAGACTACCTCCATGCTGGAGGGAAGACATTAACACTATATCTTCTGTTCTGCTGTTGGTAGACTACGGCCATGCTGGAGGGTAGACATTAACACTATATCTTCTGTTCTGCTGTTGCTAGACTACGGCCATGCTGGAGGGCAGACGTTAACACTATATCATCTGTTCTGCTGTTGCTAGACTACGGCCATGCTGGAGGGCAGAGGTTAACACTATATCTTCTGTTCTGCTGTTGCTAGACTACGGCCATGCTGGAGGGCAGACGTTAACACTATATCTTCTGTTCTGCTGTTGCTAGACTACGGCCATGCTGGAAGGCAGACGTTAACACTATATCTTCTGTTCTGCTGGTGCTAGACTACGGCCATGCTGGAGGGCAGACATTAACACTATATCTTCTGTTCTGCTGGTGCTAGACTACGGCCATGCTGGAGGGAAGACATTAACACTATATCTTCTGTTCTGCTGTTGGTAGACTACGGCCATGCTGGAGGGAAGACATTAACACTATATCTTCTGTTCTGCTGTTGCTAGATTACGGCCATGCTGGAGGGAAGACATTAACACTATATCTTCTGTTTTGCTGGTGCTAGACTACGGCCATGCTGGAGGGAAGACATTAACACTATATCTTCTGTTCTGCTGTTGCTAGACTACGGCCATGCTGGAGGGAAGACATTAACACTATATCTTCTGTTCTGCTGTTGATAGACTACGGCCATGCTGGAGGGAAGACATTAACACTATATCTTCTGTTCTGCTGTTGGTAGACTACGGCCATGCTGGAGGGAAGACATTAACACTATATCTTCTGTTCTGCTGTTGATAGACTACGGCCATGCTGGAGGGAAGACATTAACACTATATCTTCTGTTTTGCTGGTGCTAGACTACGGCCATGCTGGAGGGAAGACATTAACACTATATCTTCTGTTTTGCTGGTGCTAGACTACGGCCATGCTGGAGGGAGGATATTAACACTATATCTTCTGTTTTGCTGTTGGTAGACTACGGCCATGCTGGAGGGAAGACATTAACACTATATCTTCTGTTCTGCTGTTGGTAGACTACGGCCATGCTGGAGGGAGGATATTAACACTATATCTTCTGTTTTGCTGTTGGTAGTCTACGGCCATGCTGGAGGGAAGACATTAACACTATATCTTCTGTTCTACTGTTGGTAGACTACGGCCATGCTGGAGGGAGGATATTAACACTATATCTTCTGTTGTGCTGTTGGAAGACTACGGCCATGCTGGAGGGAAGACATTAACACTATATCTTCTGTTCTGCTGTTGGTAGACTACGGCCATGCTGGAGGGAGGATATTAACACTATATCTTCTGTTTTACTGTTGGTAGACTACGGCCATGCTGGAGTGAAGACATTAACACTATATCTTCTGTTCTGCTGTTGGTAGACTACGGCCATTCTGGAGGGAGGATATTAACACTATATCTTCTGTTTTGCTGTTGGTAGACTACGGCCATGCTGGAGGGAAGACATTAACACTATATCTTCTGTTTTGCTGGTGCTAGACTACGGCCATGCTGGAGGGAAGACATTAACACTATATCTTCTGTTCTGCTGTTGCTAGACTACGGCCATGCTGGAGGGAAGACATTAACACTATATCTTCTGTTCTGCTGTTGATAGACTACGGCCATGCTGGAGGGAAGACATTAACACTATATCTTCTGTTCTGCTGTTGGTAGACTACGGCCATGCTGGAGGGAAGACATTAACACTATATCTTCTGTTCTGCTGTTGATAGACTACGGCCATGCTGGAGGGAAGACATTAACACTATATCTTCTGTTCTGCTGTTGGCAGACTACGGCCATGCTGGAGGGAAGACATTAACACTATATCTTCTGTTCTACTGTTGATAGACTACGGCCATGCTGGAGGGAAGACATTAACACTATATCTTCTGTTCTGCTGTTGCTAGATTACGGCCATGCCGGAGGGAAGACATTAACACTATATCTTCTGTTTTGCTGGTGCTAGACTACGGCCATGCTGGAGGGAAGACATTAACACTATATCTTCTGTTTTGCTGGTGCTAGACAACGGCCATGCTGGAGGGAGGATATTAACACTATATCTTCTGTTTTGCTGTTGGTAGACTACGGCCATGCTAGAGGGAAGACATTAACACTATATCTTCTGTTCTGCTGTTGGTAGACTACGGCCATGCTGGAGGGAGGATATTAACACTATATCTTCTGTTTTGCTGTTGGTAGTCTACGGCCATGCTGGAGGGAAGACATTAACACTATATCTTCTGTTCTACTGTTGGTAGACTACGGCCATGCTGGAGGGAGGATATTAACACTATATCTTCTGTTGTGCTGTTGGAAGACTACGGCCATGCTGGAGGGAAGACATTAACACTATATCTTCTGTTCTGCTGTTGGTAGACTACGGCCATGCTGGAGGGAGGATATTAACACTATATCTTCTGTTTTACTGTTGGTAGACTACGGCCATGCTGGAGTGAAGACATTAACACTATATCTTCTGTTCTGCTGTTGCTAGACTACGGCCATGCTGGAGGGAAGACATTAACACTATATCTTCTGTTCTGCTGTTGCTAGACTACGGCCATGCTGGAGGGAAGACATTAACACTATATCTTCTGTGCTGCTGTTGGTAGACTACGTCCATGCTGGAGGGAAGACATTAACACTATATCTTCTGTTCTGCTGTTGGTAGACTACGGCCATGCTGGAGGGCAGACATTAACACTATATCTTCTGTTCTGCTGTTGCTAGACTACGGCCATGCTGGAGGGCAGACGTTAACACTATATCGTCTGTTCTGCTGTTGCTAGACTACGGCCATGCTGGAGGGCAGAGGTTAACACTATATCTTCTGTTCTGCTGTTGCTAGACTACGGCCATGCTGGAGGGCAGACGTTAACACTATATCTTCTGTTCTGCTGTTGCTAGACTACGGCCATGCTGGAGGGAAGACATTAACACTATATCTTCTGTTCTGCTGTTGCTAGATTACGGCCATGCTGGAGGGAAGACATTAACACTATATCTTCTGTTTTGCTGGTGCTAGACTACGGCCATGCTGGAGGGAAGACATTAACACTATATCTTCTGTTCTGCTGTTGCTAGACTACGGCCATGCTGGAGGGAAGACATTAACACTATATCTTCTGTTCTGCTGTTGATAGACTACGGCCATGCTGGAGGGAAGACATTAACACTATATCTTCTGTTCTGCTGTTGGTAGACTACGGCCATGCTGGAGGGAAGACATTAACACTATATCTTCTGTTCTGCTGTTGATAGACTACGGCCATGCTGGAGGGAAGACATTAAAACTATATCTTCTGTTCTGCTGTTGGCAGACTACGGCCATGCTGGAGGGAAGACATTAACACTATATCTTCTGTTCTGCTGTTGATAGACTACGGCCATGCTGGAGGGAAGACATTAACACTATATCTTCTGTTCTGCTGTTGCTAGATTACGGCCATGCCGGAGGGAAGACATTAACACTATATCTTCTGTTTTGCTGGTGCTAGACTACGGCCATGCTGGAGGGAAGACATTAACACTATATCTTCTGTTTTGCTGGTGCTAGACTACGGCCATGCTGGAGGGAGGATATTAACACTATATCTTCTGTTTTGCTGTTGGTAGACTACGGCCATGCTAGAGGGAAGACATTAACACTATATCTTCTGTTCTGCTGTTGGTAGACTACGGCCATGCTGGAGGGAGGATATTAACACTATATCTTCTGTTTTGCTGTTGGTAGTCTACGGCCATGCTGGAGGGAAGACATTAACACTATATCTTCTGTTCTACTGTTGGTAGACTACGGCCATGCTGGAGGGAGGATATTAACATTATATCTTCTGTTGTGCTGTTGGAAGACTACGGCCATGCTGGAGGGAAGACATTAACACTATATCTTCTGTCCTGCTGTTGGTAGACTACGGCCATGCTGGAGGGAGGATATTAACACTATATCTTCTGTTTTACTGTTGGTAGACTACGGCCATGCTGGAGTGAAGACATTAACACTATATCTTCTGTTCTGCTGTTGGTAGACTACGGCCATTCTGGAGGGAGGATATTAACACTATATCTTCTGTTTTGCTGTTGGTAGACTACGGCCATGCTGGAGGGAAGACATTAACACTATATCTTCTGTTCTACTGTTGGTAGACTACGGCCATGCTGGAGGGAGGATATTAACACTATATCTTCTGTTTTGCTGTTGGTAGACTACGGCCATGCTGGAGGGAAGACATTAACACTATATCTTCTGTTCTGCTGTTGGTAGACTACGGCCATGCTGGAGGGAAGACATTAACACTATATCTTCTGTTCTGCTGTTGGTAGACTACGGCCATGCTGGAGGGAGGATATTAACACTATATCTTCTGTTTTACTGGTGCTAGACTACGGCCATGCTGGAGGGAAGACATTAACACTATATCTTCTGTTCTGCTGTTGGTAGACTACGGCCATGCTGGAGGGAAGATATTAACACTATATCTTCTGTTCTGCTGTTGGTAGACTACGGCCATGCTGGAGGGAGGATATTAACACTATATCTTCTGTTTTGCTGTTGGTAGACTACGGCCATGCTGGAGGGAAGACATTAACACTATATCTTCTGTTCTACTGTTGGTAGACTCCGGCCATGCTGGAGGGAGGATATTAACACTATATCTTCTGTTCTACTGTTGGTAGACTACGGCCATGCTGGAGGGAGGATATTAACACTATATCTTTTGTTTTGCTGTTGGTAGACTACGGCCATGCTGGAGGGAAGACATTAACACTATATCTTCTGTTCTGCTGTTGGTAGACTACGGCCATTCTGGAGAGAGGACATTAACACTATATCTTCTGTTTTGCTGTTGGTAGACTACGGCCATGCTGGAGGGAAGACATTAACACTATATCTTCTGTTCTACTGGTGGTAGACTACGGCCATGCTGGAGGGAGGATATTAACATTATATCTTCTGTTTTGCTGTTGGTAGACTACGGCCATGCTGGAGGGAAGACATTAACACTATATCTTCTGTTCTGCTGTTGGTAGACTACGGCCATGCTGGAGGGAGGATATTAACACTATATCTTCTGTTTTACTGGTGCTAGACTACGGCCATGCTGGAGGGAAGACATTAACACTATATCTTCTGTTCTGCTGTTGGTAGACTACGGCCATGCTGGAGGGAAGACATTAACACTATATCTTCTGTTCTGCTGTTGGTAGACTACGGCCATGCTGGAGGGAGGATATTAACACTATATCTTCTGTTTTACTGGTGCTAGACTACAGCCATGCTGGAGGAAAGACATTAACACTATATCTTCTGTTCTGCTGTTGGTAGACTACGGCCATGCTGGAGGGAAGACATTAACACTATATCTTCTGTTCTGCTGTTGGTAGACTACGGCCATGCTGGAGAGAAGACATTAACACTATATCTTCTGTTCTGCTGTTGCTAGACTACGGCCATGCTGGAGGGAAGACACTAACACTATATCTTCTGTTCTGCTGTCGCTAGACTACGGCCATGCTGGAGGGAAGACATTAACACTATATCTTCTGTTCTGCTGTTGGTAGAGTACGGCCATGCTGGAGGGAAGACATTAACACTATATCTTCTGTTCTGCTGTTGCTAGACTACGGCCATGCTGGAGGGCAGCCGTTAACACTATATCTTCTGTTCTGCTGTTGCTAGACTACGGCCATGCTGGAGGGCAGACGTTAACACTATATCTTCTGTTTTGCTGGTGCTAGACTACGACCATGCTGGAGGGAAGACATTAACACTATATCTTCTGTTCTGCTGTTGGTAGACTACGGCCATACTGGCGGGAAGACATTAACACTATATCTTCTGTTTTGCTGTTGCTAGACTACGGCCATGCTGGAGGGAAGACATTAACACTATATCTTCTGTTCTGCTGTTGCTAGACTACGGCCATGCTGGAGGGCAGACATTAACACTATATCTTCTGTTTTGCTGTTGCTAGACTACGGCCATGCTGGAGGGAAGACATTAACACTATATCTTCTGTTCTGCTGTTGCTAGACTACGGCCATGCTGGAGGGAAGACATTAACACTATATCTTCTGTTCTGCTGTTGCTAGACTACGGCCATGCTGGAGGGCAGACATTAACACTATATCTTCTGTTTTGCTGTTGGTAGACTACGGCCATGCTGGAGGGAAGACATTAACACTATATCTTCTGTTCTGCTGTTGGTAGACTACGGCCCTGCTGGAGGGAAGACATTAACACTATATCTTCTGTTCTGCTGTTGCTAGACTACGGCCATGCTGGAGGGAAGACATTAACACTATATCTTCTGTTTTGCTGGTGCTAGACTACGGCCATGCTGGAGGGAAGACATTAACACTATATCTTCTGTCTTGCTGGTGCTAGACTACGGCCATGCTGGAGGGAAGACATTAACACTATATCTTCTGTTCTGCTGTTGGTAGACTACGGCCATTCTGGAGGGAGGATATTAACACTATATCTTCTGTTTTGCTGTTGGTAGACTACGGCCATGCTGGAGGGAAGACATTAACACTATATCTTCTGTTCTACTGTTGGTAGACTACGGCCATGCTGGAGGGAGGATATTAACACTATATCTTCTGTTTTGCTGTTGGTAGACTACGGCCATGCTGGAGGGAAGACATTAACACTATATCTTCCTTTCTGCTGTTGGTAGACTACGGCCATGCTGGAGGGAAGACATTAACACTATATCTTCTGTTCTGCTGTTGGTAGACTACGGCCATGCTGGAGGGAGGATATTAACACTATATCTTCTGTTTTACTGGTGCTAGACTACGGCCATGCTGGAGGGAAGACATTAACACTATATCTTCTGTTCTGCTGTTGGTAGACTACGGCCATGCTGGAGGGAAGACATTAACACTATATCTTCTGTTCTGCTGTTGGTAGACTACGGCCATGCTGGAGGGAGGATATTAACACTATATCTTCTGTTTTGCTGTTGGTAGACTACGGCCATGCTGGAGGGAAGATATTAACACTATATCTTCTGTTCTACTGTTGGTAGACTACGGCCATGCTGGAGGGAGGATATTAACACTATATCTTCTGTTCTACTGTTGGTAGACTACGGCCATGCTGGAGGGAGGATATTAACACTATATCTTTTGTTTTGCTGTTGGTAGACTACGGCCATGCTGGAGGGAAGACATTAACACTATATCTTCTGTTCTGCTGTTGGTAGACTACGGCCATTCTGGAGGGAGGATATTAACACTATATCTTCTGTTTTGCTGTTGGTAGACTACGGCCATGCTGGAGGGAAGACATTAACACTATATCTTCTGTTCTACTGTTGGTAGACTACGGCCATGCTGGAGGGAAGACATTAACACTATATCTTCTGTTCTGCTGTTGGTAGACTACGGCCATGCTGGAGGGAGGATATTAACACTATATCTTCTGTTTTACTGGTGCTAGACTACGGCCATGCTGGAGGGAAGACATTAACACTATATCTTCTGTTCTGCTGTTGGTAGACTACGGCCATGCTGGAGGGAAGACATTAACACTATATCTTCTGTTCTGCTGTTGGTCGACTACGGCCATGCTGGAGGGAGGATATTAACACTATATCTTCTGTTTTACTGGTGCTAGACTACGGCCATGCTGGAGGGAAGACATTAACACTATATCTTCTGTTCTGCTGTTGGTAGACTACGGCCATGCTGGAGGGAAGACATTAACACTATATCTTCTGTTCTGCTGTTGGTAGACTACGGCCATGCTGGAGAGAAGACATTAACACTATATCTTCTGTTCTGCTGTTGCTAGACTACGGCCATGCTGGAGGGAAGACATTAACACTATATCTTCTGTTCTGCTGTTGGTAGACTACGGCCATGCTGGAGGGAAGACATTAACACTATATCTTCTGTTCTGCTGTTGGTAGACTACGGCCATGCTGGAGGGAGGATATTAACACTATATCTTCTGTTTTACTGGTGCTAGACTACGGCCATGCTGGAGGGAAGACATTAACACTATATCTTCTGTTCTGCTGTTGGTAGACTACGGCCATGCTGGAGGGAAGACATTAACACTATATCTTCTATTCTGCTGTTGGTAGACTACGGCCATGCTGGAGAGAAGACATTAACACTATATCTTCTGTTCTGCTGTTGCTAGACTACGGCCATGCTGGAGGGAAGACATTAACACTATATCTTCTGTTCTGCTGTTGCTAGACTAGGGCCATGCTGGAGGGAAGACATTAACACTATATCCCCTGTTCTGCTGTCGCTAGACTACGGCCATGCTGGAGGGCAGACGTTAACACTATATCTTCTGTTCTGCTGTTGCTAGACTACGGCCATGCTGGAGGGCAGACGTTAACACTATATCTTCTGTTCTGCTGTTGCTAGACTACGGCCATGCTGGAGGGCAGACCTTAACACCATATCCTCTGTTTTGCTGGTGCTAGACTACGGCCATGCTGGAGGGCAGACGTTAACACTATATCTTCTGTTCTGCTGTTGCTAGACTACGGCCATGCTGGAGGGAAGACATTAACACTATATCTTCTGTTATGCTGTTGGTAGACTACGGCCATGCTGGAGGGAAGACATTAACACTATATCTTCTGTTCTGCTGTTGCTAGACTACGGCCATGCTGGAGGGCAGACGTTAACACTATATCTCCTGTTCTGCTGTTGCTAGACTACGGCCATGCTGGAGGACAGACGTTAACACTATATCTTCTGTTCTGCTGTTGGTAGACTACGGCCATGCTGGAGGGAAGACATTAACACTATATCTTCTGTTCTGCTGTTGGTAGACTACGGCCATGCTGGAGGGAAGACATTAACACTATATCTTCTGTTCTGCTGTTGCTAGACTACGGCCATGCTGGAGGGAAGACATTAACACTATATCTTCTGTTTTGCTGGTGCTAGACTACGGCCATGCTGGAGGGAAGACATTAACACTATATCTTCTGTTCTGCTGTTGGTAGACTACGGCCATGCTGGAGGGAAGACATTAACACTATATCTTCTGTTCTGCTGTTGGTAGACTACGGCCATGCTGGAGGGAGGATATTAACACTATATCTTCTGTTTTGCTGTTGGTAGACTACGGCCATGCTGGAGGGAAGACATTAACACTATATCTTCTGTTCTACTGTTGGTAGACTACGGCCATGCTGGAGGGAGGATATTAACACTATATCTTCTGTTTTGCTGTTGGTAGACTACGGCCATGCTGGAGGGAAGACATTAACACTATATCTTCTGTTCTGCTGTTGGTAGACTACGGCCATGCTGGAGGGAAGACATTAACACTATATCTTCTGTTCTGCTGTTGGTAGACTACGGCCATGCTGGAGGGAGGATATTAACACTATATCTTCTGTTTTACTGGTGCTAGACTACGGCCATGCTGGAGGGAAGACATTAACACTATATCTTCTGTTCTGCTGTTGGTAGACTACGGCCATGCTGGAGGGAAGACATTAACACTATATCTTCTGTTCTGCTGTTGGTAGACTACGGCCATGCTGGAGGGAGGATATTAACACTATATCTTCTGTTTTGCTGTTGGTAGACTACGGCCATGCTGGAGGGAAGACATTAACACTATATCTTCTGTTCTACTGTTGGTAGACTTCGGCCATGCTGGAGGGAGGATATTAACACTATATCTTCTGTTCTACAGTTGGTAGACTACGGCCATGCTGGAGGGAGGATATTAACACTATATCTTTTGTTTTGCTGTTGGTAGACTACGGCCATGCTGGAGGGAAGACATTAACACTATATCTTCTGTTCTGCTGTTGGTAGACTACGGCCATTCTGGAGGGAGGATATTAACACTATATCTTCTGTTTTGCTGTTGGTAGACTACGGCCATGCTGTAGGGAAGACATTAACACTATATCTTCTGTTCTACTGTTGGTAGACTACGGCCATGCTGGAGGGAAGACATTAACACTATATCTTCTGTTCTGCTGTTGGTAGACTACGGCCATGCTGGAGGGAGGATATTAACACTATATCTTCTGTTTTACTGGTGCTAGACTACGGCCATGCTGGAGGGAAGACATTAACACTATATCTTCTGTTCTGCTGTTGGTAGACTACGGCCATGCTGGAGGGAAGACATTAACACTATATCTTCTGTTCTGCTGTTGGTAGACTACGGCCATGCTGGAGAGAAGACATTAACACTATATCTTCTGTTCTGCTGTTGCTAGACTACGGCCATGCTGGAGGGAAGACATTAACACTATATCTTCTGTTCTGCTGTTGGTAGACTACGGCCATGCTGGAGGGAAGACATTAACACTATAACTTCTGTTCTGCTGTTGGTAGACTACGGCCATGCTGGAGGGAGGATATTAACACTATATCTTCTGTTTTACTGGTGCTAGACTACGGCCATGCTGGAGGGAAGACATTAACACTATATCTTCTGTTCTGCTGTTGGTAGACTACGGCCATTCTGGAGGGAGGATATTAACACTATATCTTCTGTTTTGCTGTTGGTAGACTACGGCCATGCTGGAGGGAAGACATTAACACTATATCTTCTGTTCTACTGTTGGTAGACTACGGCCATGCTGGAGGGAAAACATTAACACTATATCTTCTGTTCTGCTGTTGGTAGACTACGACCATGCTGGAGGGAGGATATTAACACTATATCTTCTGTTTTACTGGTGCTAGACTACGGCCATGCTGGAGGGAAGACATTAACACTATATCTTCTGTTCTGCTGTTGGTAGACTACGGCCATGCTGGAGGTCAGACATTAACACTATATCTTCTGTTCTGCTGTTGGTAGACTACGGCCATGCTGGAGGGAAGACATTAACACTATATCTTCTGTTCTGATGTTGGTAGACTACGGCCATGCTGGAGGGAGGATATTAACACTATATCTTCTGTTTTACTGGTGCTAGACTACGGCCATGCTGGAGGGAAGACATTAACACTATATCTTCTGTTCTGCTGTTGGTAGACTACGGCCATGCTGGAGGGAAGACATTAACACTATATCTTCTGTTCTGCTGTTGGTAGACTACGGCCATGCTGGAGAGAAGACATTAACACTATATCTTCTGTTCTGCTGTTGCTAGACTACGGCCATGCTGGAGGGAAGACATTAACACTATATCTTCTGTTCTGCTGTTGGTAGACTACGGCCATGCTGGAGGGAAGACATTAACACTATATCTTCTGTTCTGCTGTTGGTAGACTACGGCCATGCTGGAGGGAGGATATTAACACTATATCTTCTGTTTTACTGGTGCTAGACTACGGCCATGCTGGAGGGAAGACATTAACACTATATCTTCTGTTCTGCTGTTGGTAGACTACGGCCATGCTGGAGGGAAGACATTAACACTATATCTTCTGTTCTGCTGTTGGTAGAGTACGGCCATGCTGGAGGGAAGACATTAACACTATATCTTCTGTTCTGCTGTTGCTAGACTACGGCCATGCTGGAGGGAAGACATTAACACTATATCTGCTGTTCTGCTGTTGCTAGACTACGGCCATGCTGGAGGGCAGACGTTAACACTATATATTCTGTTCTGCTGTTGCTAGACTACGGCCATGCTGGAGGGCAGACGTTAACACTATATCTTCTGTTCTGCTGTTGCTAGACTACGGCCATGCTGGAGGGCAGACCTTAACACCATATCTTCTGTTTTGCTGGTGCTAGACTACGGCCATGCTGGAGGGCAGACGTTAACACTATATCTTCTGTTCTGCTGTTGCTAGACTACGGCCATGCTGGAGGGAAGACATTAACACTATATCTTCTGTTATGCTGTTGGTAGACTACGGCCATGCTGGAGGGAAGACATTAACACTATATCTTCTGTTCTGCTGTTGCTAGACTACGGCCATGATGGAGGGCAGACGTTAACACTATATCTCCTGTTCTGCTGTTGCTAGACTACGGCCATGCTGGAGGGCAGACGTTAACACTATATCTTCTGTTCTGCTGTTGGTAGACTACGGCCATGCTGGAGGGAAGACATTAACACTATATCTTCTGTTCTGCTGTTGGTAGACTACGGCCATGCTGGAGGGAAGACATTAACACTATATCTTCTGTTCTGCTGTTGCTAGATTACGGCCATGCTGGAGGGAAGACATTAACACTATATCTTCTGTTTTGCTGGTGCTAGACTACGGCCATGCTGGAGGGAAGACATTAACACTATATCTTCTGTTCTGCTGTTGGTAGACTACGGCCATTCTGGAGTGAGGATATTAACACTATATCTTCTGTTTTGCTGTTGGTAGACTACGGCCATGCTGGAGGGAAGACATTAACACTATATCTTCTGTTCTACTGTTGGTAGACTATGGCCATGCTGGAGGGAGGATATTAACACTATATCTTCTGTTTTGCTGTTGGTAGACTACGGCCATGCTGGAGGGAAGACATTAACACTATATCTTCTGTTCTGCTGTTGGTAGACTACGGCCATGCTGGAGGGAAGACATTAACACTATATCTTCTGTTCTGCTGTTGGTAGACTACGGCCATGCTGGAGGGAGGATATTAACACTATATCTTCTGTTTTACTGGTGCTAGACTACGGCCATGCTGGAGGGAAGACATTAACACTATATCTTCTGTTCTGCTGTTGGTAGACTACGGCCATGCTGGAGGGAAGACATTAACACTATATCTTCTGTTCTGCTGTTGGTAGACTACGGCCATGCTGGAGGGAGGATATTAAAACTATATCTTCTGTTTTGCTGTTGGTAGACTACGGCCATGCTGGAGGGAAGACATTAACACTATATCTTCTGTTCTACTGTTGGTAGACTACGGCCATGCTGGAGGGAGGATATTAACACTATATCTTCTGTTCTACTGTTGGTAGACTACGGCCATGCTGGAGGGAGGATATTAACACTATATCTTTTGTTTTGCTGTTGGTAGACTACGGCCATGCTGGAGGGAAGACATTAACACTATATCTTCTGTTCTGCTGTTGGTAGACTACGGCCATTCTGGAGGGAGGATATTAACACTATATCTTCTGTTTTGCTGTTGGTAGACTACGGCCATGCTGGAGGGAAGACATTAACACTATATCTTCTGTTCTACTGTTGGTAGACTACGGCCATGCTGGAGGGAAGACATTAACACTATATCTTCTGTTCTGCTGTTGGTAGACTACGGCCATGCTGGAGGGAGGATATTAACACTATATCTTCTGTTTTACTGGTGCAAGACTACGGCCATGCTGGAGGGAAGACATTAACACTATATCTTCTGTTCTGATGTTGGTAGACTACGGCCATGCTGGAGGGAAGACATTAACACTATATCTTCTGTTCTGCTGTTGGTAGACTACGGCCATGCTGGAGGGAGGATATTAACACTATATCTTCTGTTTTACTGGTGCTAGACTACGGCCATGCTGGAGGGAAGACATTAACACTATATCTTCTGTTCTGCTGTTGGTAGACTACGGCCATGCTGGAGGGAAGACATTAACACTATATCTTCTGTTCTGCTGTTGGTAGACTACGGCCATGCTGGAGAGAAGACATTAACACTATATCTTCTGTTCTGCTGTTGCTAGACTACGGCCATGCTGGAGGGAAGACATTAACACTATATCTTCTGTTCTGCTGTTGGTAGACTACGGCCATGCTGGAGGGAGGATATTAAAACTATATCTTCTGTTTTGCTGTTGGTAGACTACGGCCATGCTGGAGGGAAGACATTAACACTATATCTTCTGTTCTACTGTTGGTAGACTACGGCCATGCTGGAGAGAAGACATTAACACTATATCTTCTGTTCTGCTGTTGCTAGACTACGGCCATGCTGGAGGGAAGACATTAACACTATATCTTCTGTTCTGCTGTTGGTAGACTACGGCCATGCTGGAGGGAAGACATTAACACTATATCTTCTGTTCTGCTGTTGGTAGACTACGGCCATGCTGGAGGGAGGATATTAAAACTATATCTTCTGTTTTGCTGTTGGTAGACTACGGCCATGCTGGAGGGAAGACATTAACACTATATCTTCTGTTCTACTGTTGGTAGACTACGGCCATGCTGGAGGGAGGATATTAACACTATATCTTCTGTTCTACTGTTGGTAGACTACGGCCATGCTGGAGGGAAGACATTAACACTATATCTTCTGTTCTGCTGTTGGTAGACTACGGCCATTCTGGAGGGAGGATATTAACACTATATCTTCTGTTTTGCTGTTGGTAGACTACGGCCATGCTGGAGGGAAGACATTAACACTATATCTTCTGTTCTACTGTTGGTAGACTACGGCCATGCTGGAGGGAAGACATTAACACTATATCTTCTGTTCTGCCGTTGGTAGACTACGGCCATGCTGGAGGGAGGATATTAACACTATATCTTCTGTTTTAATGGTGCAAGACTACGGCCATGCTGGAGGGAAGACATTAACACTATATATTCTGTTCTGATGTTGGTAGACTACGGCCATGCTGGAGGGAAGACATTAACACTATATCTTCTGTTCTGCTGTTGGTAGACTACGGCCATGATGGAGGGAGGATATTAACACTATATCTTCTGTTTTACTGGTGCTAGACTACGGCCATGCTGGAGGGAAGACATTAACGCTATATCTTCTGTTCTGCTGTTGGTAGACTACGGCCATGCTGGAGGGAAGACATTAACACTATATCTTCTGTTCTGCTGTTGGTAGACTACGGCCATGCTGGAGGGAGGATATTAACACTATATCTTCTGTTTTACTGGTGCTAGACTACGGCCATGCTGGAGGGAAGACATTAACACTATATCTTCTGTTCTGCTGTTGGTAGACTACGGCCATGCTGGAGGGAAGACATTAACACTATATCTTCTGTTCTGCTGTTGGTAGACTACGGCCATGCTGGAGAGAAGACATTAACACTATATCTTCTGTTCTGCTGTTGATAGACTACGGCCATGCTGGAGGGAAGACATTAACACTATATCTTCTGTTCTGCTGTTGGTAGACTACGGCCATGCTGGAGGGAAGACATTAACACTATATCTTCTGTTCTGCTGTTGGTAGACTACGGCCATGCTGGAGGGAGGATATTAAAACTATATCTTCTGTTTTGCTGTTGGTAGACTACGGCCATGCTGGAGGGAAGACATTAACACTATATCTTCTGTTCTACTGTTGGTAGACTACGGCCATGCTGGAGGGAGGATATTAACACTATATCTTCTGTTCTACTGTTGGTAGACTACGGCCATGCTGGAGGGAGGATATTAACACTATATCTTTTGTTTTGCTGTTGGTAGACTACGGCCATGCTGGAGGGAAGACATTAACACTATATCTTCTGTTCTGCTGTTGGTAGACTACGGCCATTCTGGAGGGAGGATATTAACACTATATCTTCTGTTTTGCTGTTGGTAGACTACGGCCATGCTGGAGGGAAGACATTAACACTATATCTTCTGTTCTACTGTTGGTAGACTACGGCCATGCTGGAGGGAAGACATTAACACTATATCTTCTGTTCTGCTGTTGGTAGACTACGGCCATGCTGGAGGGAGGATATTAACACTATATCTTCTGTTTTACTGGTGCAAGACTACGGCCATGCTGGAGGGAAGACATTAACACTATATCTTCTGTTCTGATGTTGGTAGACTACGGCCATGCTGGAGGGAAGACATTAACACTATATCTTCTGTTCTGCTGTTGGTAGACTACGGCCATGCTGGAGGGAGGATATTAACACTATATCTTCTGTTTTACTGGTGCTAGACTACGGCCATGCTGGAGGGAAGACATTAACGCTATATCTTCTGTTCTGCTGTTGGTAGACTACGGCCATGCTGGAGGGAAGACATTAACACTATATCTTCTGTTCTGCTGTTGGTAGACTACGGCCATGCTGGAGGGAGGATATTAACACTATATCTTCTGTTTTACTGGTGCTAGACTACGGCCATGCTGGAGGGAAGACATTAACACTATATCTTCTGTTCTGCTGTTGGTAGACTACGGCCATGCTGGAGGGAAGACATTAACACTATATCTTCTGTTCTGCTGTTGGTAGACTACGGCCATGCTGGAGAGAAGACATTAACACTATATCTTCTGTTCTGCTGTTGCTAGACTACGGCCATGCTGGAGGGAAGACATTAACACTATATCTTCTGTTCTGCTGTTGGTAGACTACGGCCATGCTGGAGGGAAGACATTAACACTATATCTTCTGTTCTGCTGTTGGTAGACTACGGCCATGCTGGAGGGAGGATATTAACACTATATCTTCTGTTTTGCTGTTGGTAGACTACGGCCATGCTGGAGGGAAGACATTAACACTATATCTTCTGTTCTGCTGTTGGTAGACTACGGCCATGCTGGAGGGAAGACATTAACACTATATCTTCTGTACTGCTGTTGGTAGACTACGGCCATGCTGGAGGGAGGATATTAACACTATATCTTCTGTTTTACTGGTGCTAGACTACGGCCACGCTGGAGGGAAGACATTAACACTATATCTTCTGTTCTGCTGTTGGTAGACTACGGCCATGCTGGAGGGAAGACATTAACACTATATCTTCTGTTCTGCTGTTGGTAGACTACGGCCATGCTGGAGGGAGGATATTAACACTATATCTTCTGTTTTGCTGTTGGTAGACTACGGCCATGCTGGAGGGAAGACATTAACACTATATCTTCTGTTCTACTGTTGGTAGACTACGGCCATGCTGGAGGGAGGATATTAACACTATATCTTCTGTTCTACTGTTGGTAGACTACGGCCATGCTGGAGGGAGGATATTAACACTATATCTTTTGTTTTGCTGTTGGTAGACTACGGCCATGCTGGAGGGAAGACATTAACACTATATCTTCTGTTCTGCTGTTGGTAGACTACGGCCATTCTGGAGGGAGGATATTAACACTATATCTTCTGTTTTGCTGTTGGTAGACTACGGCCATGCTGGAGGGAAGACATTAACACTATATCTTCTGTTCTACTGTTGGTAGACTACGGCCATGCTGGAGGGAAGACATTAACACTATATCTTCTGTTCTGCTGTTGGTAGACTACGGCCATGCTGGAGGGAGGATATTAACACTATATCTTCTGTTTTACTGGTGCTAGACTACGGCCATGCTGGAGGGAAGACATTAACACTATATCTTCTGTTCTGCTGTTGGTAGACTACGGCCATGCTGGAGGGAAGACATTAACACTATATCTTCTGTTCTGCTGTTGGTAGACTACGGCCATGCTGGAGGGAGGATATTAACACTATATCTTCTGTTTTACTGGTGCTAGACTACGGCCATGCTGGAGGGAAGACATTAACACTATATCTTCTGTTCTGCTGTTGGTAGACTACGGCCATGCTGGAGGGAAGACATTAACACTATATCTTCTGTTCTGCTGTTGGTAGACTACGGCCATGCTGGAGGGAGGATATTAACACTATATCTTCTGTTTTACTGGTGCTAGACTACGGCCATGCTGGAGGGAAGACATTAACACTATATCTTCTGTTCTGCTGTTGGTAGACTACGGCCATGCTGGAGGGAAGACATTAACACTATATCTTCTGTTCTGCTGTTGGTAGACTACGGCCATGCTGGAGAGAAGACATTAACACTATATCTTCTGTTCTGCTGTTGCTAGACTACGGCCATGCTGGAGGGAAGACATTAACACTATATCTTCTGTTCTGCTGTTGGTAGACTACGGCCATGCTGGAGGGAGGATATTAAAACTATATCTTCTGTTTTGCTGTTGGTAGACTACGGCCATGCTGGAGGGAAGACATTAACACTATATCTTCTGTTCTACTGTTGGTAGACTACGGCCATGCTGGAGAGAAGACATTAACACTATATCTTCTGTTCTGCTGTTGCTAGACTACGGCCATGCTGGAGGGAAGACATTAACACTATATCTTCTGTTCTGCTGTTGGTAGACTACGGCCATGCTGGAGGGAAGACATTAACACTATATCTTCTGTTCTGCTGTTGGTAGACTACGGCCATGCTGGAGGGAGGATATTAAAACTATATCTTCTGTTTTGCTGTTGGTAGACTACGGCCATGCTGGAGGGAAGACATTAACACTATATCTTCTGTTCTACTGTTGGTAGACTACGGCCATGCTGGAGGGAGGATATTAACACTATATCTTCTGTTCTACTGTTGGTAGACTACGGCCATGCTGGAGGGAGGATATTAACACTATATCTTTTGTTTTGCTGTTGGTAGACTACGGCCATGCTGGAGGGAAGACATTAACACTATATCTTCTGTTCTGCTGTTGGTAGACTACGGCCATTCTGGAGGGAGGATATTAACACTATATCTTCTGTTTTGCTGTTGGTAGACTACGGCCATGCTGGAGGGAAGACATTAACACTATATCTTCTGTTCTACTGTTGGTAGACTACGGCCATGCTGGAGGGAAGACATTAACACTATATCTTCTGTTCTGCTGTTGGTAGACTACGGCCATGCTGGAGGGAGGATATTAACACTATATCTTCTGTTTTAATGGTGCAAGACTACGGCCATGCTGGAGGGAAGACATTAACACTATATCTTCTGTTCTGATGTTGGTAGACTACGGCCATGCTGGAGGGAAGACATTAACACTATATCTTCTGTTCTGCTGTTGGTAGACTACGGCCATGCTGGAGGGAGGATATTAACACTATATCTTCTGTTTTACTGGTGCTAGACTACGGCCATGCTGGAGGGAAGACATTAACGCTATATCTTCTGTTCTGCTGTTGGTAGACTACGGCCATGCTGGAGGGAAGACATTAACACTATATCTTCTGTTCTGCTGTTGGTAGACTACGGCCATGCTGGAGGGAAGATATTAACACTATATCTTCTGTTTTACTGGTGCTAGACTACGGCCATGCTGGAGGGAAGACATTAACACTATATCTTCTGTTCTGCTGTTGGTAGACTACGGCCATGCTGGAGGGAAGACATTAACACTATATCTTCTGTTCTGCTGTTGGTAGACTACGGCCATGCTGGAGAGAAGACATTAACACTATATCTTCTGTTCTGCTGTTGCTAGACTACGGCCATGCTGGAGGGAAGACATTAACACTATATCTTCTGTTCTGCTGTTGGTAGACTACGGCCATGCTGGAGGGAAGACATTAACACTATATCTTCTGTTCTGCTGTTGGTAGACTACGGCCATGCTGGAGGGAGGATATTAACACTATATCTTCTGTTTTGCTGTTGGTAGACTACGGCCATGCTGGAGGGAAGACATTAACACTATATCTTCTGTTCTGCTGTTGGTAGACTACGGCCATGCTGGAGGGAAGACATTAACACTATATCTTCTGTACTGCTGTTGGTAGACTACGGCCATGCTGGAGGGAGGATATTAACACTATATCTTCTGTTTTACTGGTGCTAGACTACGGCCACGCTGGAGGGAAGACATTAACACTATATCTTCTGTTCTGCTGTTGGTAGACTACGGCCATGCTGGAGGGAAGACATTAACACTATATCTTCTGTTCTGCTGTTGGTAGACTACGGCCATGCTGGAGGGAGGATATTAAAACTATATCTTCTGTTTTGCTGTTGGTAGACTACGGCCATGCTGGAGGGAAGACATTAACACTATATCTTCTGTTCTACTGTTGGTAGACTACGGCCATGCTGGAGGGAAGACATTAACACTATATCTTCTGTTCTGCTGTTGGTAGACTACGGCCATGCTGGAGGGAGGATATTAACACTATATCTTCTGTTTTACTGGTGCTAGACTACGGCCATGCTGGAGGGAAGACATTAACACTATATCTTCTGTTCTGCTGTTGGTAGACTACGGCCATGCTGGAGGGAAGACATTAACACTATATCTTCTGTTCTGCTGTTGGTAGACTACGGCCATGCTGGAGGGAGGATATTAACACTATATCTTCTGTTTTACTGGTGCTAGACTACGGCCATGCTGGAGGGAAGACATTAACACTATATCTTCTGTTCTGCTGTTGGTAGACTACGGCCATGCTGGAGGGAAGACATTAACTCTATATCTTCTGTTCTGCTGTTGGTAGACTACGGCCATGCTGGAGGGAGGATATTAACACTATATCTTCTGTTTTACTGGTGCTAGACTACGGCCATGCTGGAGGGAAGACATTAACACTATATCTTCTGTTCTGCTGTTGGTAGACTACGGCCATGCTGGAGGGAAGACATTAACACTATATCTTCTGTTCTGCTGTTGGTAGACTACGGCCATGCTGGAGAGAAGACATTAACACTATATCTTCTGTTCTGCTGTTGCTAGACTACGGCCATGCTGGAGGGAAGACATTAACACTATATCTTCTGTTCTGCTGTTGGTAGACTACGGCCATGCTGGAGGGAAGACATTAACACTATATCTTCTGTTCTGCTGTTGGTAGACTACGGCCATGCTAGAGGGAGGATATTAACACTATATCTTCTGTTTTACTGGTGCTAGACTACGGCCATGCTGGAGGGAAGACATTAACACTATATCTTCTGTTCTGCTGTTGATAGACTACGGCCATGCTGGAGGGAAGACATTAACACTATATCTTCTGTTCTGCTGTTGGTAGACTACGGCCATGCTGGAGAGAAGACATTAACACTATATCTTCTGTTCTGCTGTTGCTAGACTACGGCCATGCTGGAGGGAAGACATTAACACTATATCTTCTGTTCTGCTGTTGCTAGACTACGGCCATGCTGGAGGGAAGACATTAACACTATATGTCCTGTTCTGCTGTCGCTAGACTACGGCCATGCTGGAGGGAAGACATTAACACTATATCTTTTGTTCTGCTGTTGGTAGACTACGGCCATGCTGGAGGGAAGACATTAACACTATATCTTCTGTTCTGCTGTTGGTAGAGTACGGCCATGCTGGAGGGAAGACATTAACACTATATCTTCTGTTCTGCTGTTGCTAGACTACGGCCATGCTGGAGGGAAGACATTAACACTATATCTGCTGTTCTGCTGTTGCTAGACTACGGCCATTCTGGAGGGCAGACGTTAACACTATATCTTCTGTTCTGCTGTTGCTAGACTACGGCCATGCTGGAGGGCAGACGTTAACACTATATCTTCTGTTCTGCTGTTGCTAGACTACGGCCATGCTGGAGGGCAGACCTTAACACCATATCTTCTGTTTTGCTGGTGCTAGACTACGGCCATGCTGGAGGGCAGACGTTAACACTATATCTTCTGTTCTGCTGTTGCTAGACTACGGCCATGCTGGAGGGAAGACATTAACACTATATCTTCTGTTATGCTGTTGGTAGACTACGGCCATGCTGGAGGGAAGACATTAACACTATATCTTCTGTTCTGCTGTTGCTAGACTACGGCCATGCTGGAGGGCAGACGTTAACACTATATCTTCTGTTCTGCTGTTGCTAGACTACGGCCATGCTGGAGGGCAGACGTTAACACTATATCTTCTGTTCTGCTGTTGGTAGACTACGGCCATGCTGGAGGGAAGACATTAACACTATATCTTCTGTTCTGCTGTTGGTAGACTACGGCCATGCTGGAGGGAAGACATTAACACTATATCTTCTGTTCTGCTGTTGCTAGATTACGGCCATGCTGGAGGGAAGACATTAACACTATATCTTCTGTTTTGCTGGTGCTAGACTACGGCCATGCTGGAGGGAAGACATTAACACTATATCTTCTGTTCTGCTGTTGCTAGACTACGGCCATGCTGGAGGGAAGACATTAACACTATATCTTCTGTTCTGCTGTTGATAGACTACGGCCATGCTGGAGGGAAGACATTAACACTATATCTTCTGTTCTGCTGTTGGTAGACTACGGCCATGCTGGAGGGAAGACATTAACACTATATCTTCTGTTCTGCTGTTGGTATACTACGGCCATTCTGGAGGGAGGATATTAACACTATATCTTCTGTTTTGCTGTTGGTAGACTACGGCCATGCTGGAGGGAAGACATTAACACTATATCTTCTGTTCTACTGTTGGTAGACTACGGCCATGCTGGAGGGAGGATATTAACACTATATCTTCTGTTTTGCTGTTGGTAGACTACGGCCATGCTGGAGGGAAGACATTAACACTATATCTTCTGTTCTGCTGTTGGTAGACTACGGCCATGCTGGAGGGAGGATATTAACACTATATCTTCTGTTTTACTGGTGCTAGACTACGGCCATGCTGGAGGGAAGACATTAACACTATATCTTCTGTTCTGCTGTTGGTAGACTACGACCATGCTGGAGGGAAGACATTAACACTATATCTTCTGTTTTGCTGGTGCTAGACTACGACCATGCTGGAGGGAAGACATTAACACTATATCTTCTGTTCTGCTGTTGCTAGACTACGACCATGCTGGAGGGAAGACATTAACACTATATCTTCTGTTCTGCTGTTGCTAGACTACGGCCATGCTGGAGGGAAGACATTAACACTATATCTTCTGTTCTGCTGTTGCTAGACTACGGCCATGCTGGAGGGAAGACATTAACACTATATCTTCTGTTTTGCTGGTGCTAGACTACGACCATGCTGGAGGGAAGACATTAACACTATATCTTCTGTTCTGCTGTTGGTAGACTAAGGCCATGCTGGAGGGAAGACATTAACACTATATCTTCTGTTCTGCTGTTGGTAGACTACGGCCATACTGGAGGGAAGACATTAACACTATATCTTCTGTTCTGCTGGTGCGAGACTACGGCCATGCTGGAGGGAAGACATTAACACTATATCTTCTGTTTTGCTGGTGCTAGACTACGGCAATGCTGGAGGGAAGACATTAACACTATATCTTCTGTTCTGCTGTTGGTAGACTACGGCCATGCTGGAGGGAAGACATTAACACTATATCTTCTGTTCTGCTGTTGCTAGACTACGGCCATGCTGGAGGGAAGACATTAACACTATATCTTCTGTTCTGCTGTTGCTAGACTACGGCCATGCTGGAGGGAAGACATTAACACTATATCTTCTGTTTTGCTGGTGCTAGACTACGACCATGCTGGAGGGAAGACATTAACACTATATCTTCTGTTCTGCTGTTGGTAGACTAAGGCCATGCTGGAGGGAAGACATTAACACTATATCTTCTGTTCTGCTGTTGGTAGACTACGGCCATGCTGGAGGGAAGACATTAACACTATATCTTCTGTTCTGCTGTTGCTAGACTACGGCCATGCTGGAGGGAAGACATTAACACTATATCTTCTGTTTTGCTGTTGCTAGACTACGGCCATGCTAGAGGGAAGACATTAACACTATATCTTCTGTTCTGCTGTTGCTAGACTACGGCCATGCTGGAGGTCAGACATTAACACTATATCTTCTGTTTTGCTGTTGCTAGACTACGGCCATGCTGGAGGGAAGACATTAACACTATATCTTCTGTTCTGCTGTTGCTAGACTACGGCCATGCTGGAGGGAAGACATTAACACTATATCTTCTGTTCTGCTGTTGCTAGACTACGGCCACGCTGGAGGGCAGACATTAACACTATATCTTCTGTTTTGCTGTTGGTAGACTACGGCCATGCTGGAGGGAAGACATTAACACTATATCTTCTGTTCTTCTGTTGGTAGACTACGGCCATGCTGGAGGGAAGACATTAACACTATATCTTCTGTTCTGCTGTTGCTAGACTACGGCCATGCTGGAGGGAAGACATTAACACTATATCTTCTGTTCTGCTGTTGCTAGACTACGGCCATGCTGGAGGGAAGACATTAACACTATATCTTCTGTTCTGCTGTTGCTAGACTACGGCCATGCTGGAGGGAAGACATTAACACTATATCTTCTGTTTTGCTGGTGCTAGACTACGGCCATGCTGGAGGGCAGACATTAACACTATATCTTCTGTTTTGCTGTTGGTAGACTACGGCCATGCTGGAGGGAAGACATTAACACTATATCTTCTGTTTTGCTGGTGCTAGACTACGGCCATGCTGGAGGGAAAACATTAACACTATATCTTCTGTTTTGCTGGTGCTAGACTACGGCCATGCTGGAGGGAAGACATTAACACTATATCTTCTGTTTTGCTGGTGCTAGACTACGGCCATGCTGGAGGGAAGACATTAACGCTATATC
This sequence comes from Eledone cirrhosa, assembly GCA_964016885.1. Taxonomy (NCBI): domain Eukaryota; kingdom Metazoa; phylum Mollusca; class Cephalopoda; order Octopoda; family Eledonidae; genus Eledone; species Eledone cirrhosa. The sequence continues at coordinate 150,473,551 of OZ024741.1, forward strand.
TTCTGTTCTGCCATATGTATGTATGTATGTATGTATGTATGTATGTATGTATGTATGTATGTATGTATGTATGTATGTATGTATGAATGTATGTATGTATGTATGTATGAATGTATGTATGTATGTATGTATGTATGTATGTATGTATGTATGTATGTATGTATGTATGTATGAATGTATGTATGTATGTATGTATGTATGTATGCGTGTATGTATGTGTGCGTGTGTATTTTTATGTATTTATGTATGTATGTATGTACTTATGTATGTATCTATGTATGTATGCATGTATGTATGCGTGTGCGTGTATATGCGTGTATGTATACATAACGGTGTACAAACGACAGAAAAAGTGCACTGGATACAGGTGATAGTGCATTAAATATATATATTACCAGATTGACGTAGAATTGCATGACTTAGAATGCAATACTGAAATAAGCTGTTAATAAATAAGAAAACACACACACACAGACAGACACAGACAGACACAGACAGACACACACACACACGCATACACACACACACACACGAACACACATACACATACACACTAACACACACAAACACACACACACACACACACACACAAGCAGACACACACACACATACACACACACACACATATACACACACTAACGCACAAACACACACACACACACACACACATACACACACGAACACACACACACGAACACACACATACATACACACTAACACACACAAACATACACACACACACACACAGACAGACACACACACACATACACACACATACACATACACACACACTAACACACACAAACACACACACACACAAACAGACGGACACACACACACACATACACATACACACACACTAACACACACATACACACACATACACCCCCCCCACACACACATACACACTTTCTCTCAGCAATAGTATAATACTGCAAACTTACTTAAAATGTTTCTAATAAATGTCTTTAAACTTTGAATCCATCTTGTATTCACGGCTACTGCTGCTTCTTCCCCAAACTCAATACTTCTCTTTATCTCTCACTTCTGCTACTACTGCTACTGCACTCACACATTTCTCCACGACCAGTAAAATCGTTATATATATATAAAATCGTTGCGAATAGAAATATATAGGTGGCACTGGAGTAAAAGGCTGACCAAACAAAACAAAATGTTTTCATCCAATATATATATTCATGATATTTCATGTAAACTATACAATCTTATAAATATACCCCCCACACATCTACACACATACCCCCACCCCATATATATAAGCGATGGCATAAGTTGCGACCATCATTAATATATATATATATATATATATATATATATATATATATATATATATATATATATATATATATATATATATATATATTAGAAAGTGAGGTTTTTTTTACAAAATGAAAAATAACCGAGGTGTCCTACACGAGTGGAAGTATAAAGAAAAAGGGATGAAATCGAAAATGCAACTGAAGTCTTATTTTTTTTTTTTTTATTAAAAATATATATTTATTTGGTTCCTTTACCGGTTTCGCAGTTCTTCTGCTTTTCAAAAGGTGAGTTGAGATGGAGGGTCTGTGGTTTTTCTCACAGACCCTCCATCTCAACTCACCTTTTGAAAAGCAGAAGAACTGCGAAACCGGTAAAGGAACCAAATAAATATATATTTTTAATAAAAAAAAAAAAAAAAAAAAAAAATAAGACTTCAGTTGCATTTTCAGATTTCATCCCTTTTTCTTTATATATATATATATATATATATATATATATATATATATATATATATAAAAACAAATAACGAAACGAAATTAAATTTCGTTTCATTTGTAACTCACTTTTGTATGACTGACGCTTAAACAATTAAGTTAAAGATGTACATCCATATATGTATACTGAAATACTAGTATGTATATGAATACACACACGTATACATATGTAGATGTACCAAGTTTTTTCACTGGTCACTTTACTGTGAGTGGCCAGCTATTCTGTATGTAAACACACAGACAAACCGGTTTTTAGAGTCATACTGGTTTTTGAGGAAACACCTTTCCTCTATTCTTCAGAAAGCCAGACAAGGAATATTGAACTAGTTTCGTTGTTGTTACAACTCATCAGCAATATTTACCTATCTTCCGGCCTCTCTAGAGAATCGTAAAAGCACATATCGTTATATGCTTTTTCTATGAAAATTAGTAGTGGGCAGACCAATTTGCATAGAGTGTGAGTAAGTACCGGTTCAACGGAGACGATAAAAACAAATAACGAAACGAAATTAAATTTCGTTTCATTTGTAACTCACTTTTGTATGACTGACGCTTAAACAATTAAGTTAAAGATGTACATATAACGATATGTGCTTTTACGATTCTCTAGAGAGGCCGGAAGATAACATATAACAATTAAGTTAAAGATGTACATATAACGATATGTGCTTTTACGATTCTCTAGAGAGGCCGGAAGATAGGTAAATATTGCTGATGAGTTGTAACAACAACGAAACTAGTTCAATATTCCTTGTCTGGCTTTCTGAAGAATAGAGGAAAGGTGTTTCCTCAAAAACCAGTATGACTCTAAAAACCGGTTTGTCTGTGTGTTTACATACAGAATAGCTGGCCACTCACAGTAAAGTGACCAGTGAAAAAACTTGGTACATCTACATATGTATACGTGTGTGTATTCATATACATACTAGTATTTCAGTATACATATATGGATGTACATCTTTAACTTAATTGTTTAAGCGTCAGTCATACAAAAGTGAGTTACAAATGAAACGAAATTTAATTTCGTTTCGTTATTTGTTTTTATCGTCTCCGTTGAACCGGTACTTACTCACACTCTATGCAAATTGGTCTGCCCACTACTAATTTTCATAGAAAAAGCATATAACGATATGTGCTTTTACGATTCTCTAGAGAGGCCGGAAGATAGGTAAATATTGCTGATGAGTTGTAACAACAACGAAACTAGTTCAATATTCCTTGTCTGGCTTTCTGAAGAATAGAGGAAAGGTGTTTCCTCAAAAACCAGTATGACTCTAAAAACCGGTTTGTCTGTGTGTTTACATACAGAATAGCTGGCCACTCACAGTAAAGTGACCAGTGAAAAAACTTGGTACATCTACATATGTATACGTGTGTGTATTCATATACATACTAGTATTTCAGTATACATATATGGATGTACATCTTTAACTTAATTGTTTAAGCGTCAGTCATACAAAAGTGAGTTACAAATGAAACGAAATTTAATTTCGTTTCGTTATTTGTTTTTATCGTCTCCGTTGAACCGGTACTTACTCACACTCTATGCAAATTGGTCTGCCCACTACTAATTTTCATAGAAAAAGCATATAACGATATGTGCTTTTACGATTCTCTAGAGAGGCCGGAAGATAGGTAAATATTGCTGATGAGTTGTAACAACAACGAAACTAGTTCAATATTCCTTGTCTGGCTTTCTGAAGAATAGAGGAAAGGTGTTTCCTCAAAAACCAGTATGACTCTAAAAACCGGTTTGTCTGTGTGTTTACATACAGAATAGCTGGCCACTCACAGTAAAGTGACCAGTGAAAAAACTTGGTACATCTACATATGTATACGTGTGTGTATTCATATACATACTAGTATTTCAGTATACATATATGGATGTACATCTTTAACTTAATTGTTTAAGCGTCAGTCATACAAAAGTGAGTTACAAATGAAACGAAATTTAATTTCGTTTCGTTATTTGTTTTTATCGTCTCCGTTGAACCGGTACTTACTCACACTCTATGCAAATTGGTCTGCCCACTACTAATTTTCATAGAAAAAGCATATAACGATATGTGCTTTTACGATTCTCTAGAGAGGCCGGAAGATCGGTAAATATTGCTGATGAGTTGTAACAACAACGAAACTAGTTCAATATTCCTTGTCTGGCTTTCTGAAGAATAGAGGAAAGGTGTTTCCTCAAAAACCAGTATGACTCTAAAAACCGGTTTGTCTGTGTGTTTACATACAGAATAGCTGGCCACTCACAGTAAAGTGACCAGTGAAAAAACTTGGTACATCTACATATGTATACGTGTGTGTATTCATATACATACTAGTATTTCAGTATACATATATGGATGTACATCTTTAACTTAATTGTTTATATATATATATATATAATTATACTTGGGGAGGGTCATATTGTTGTAATAATATTGCCAGAAATAATAACAGAACACATACTGTTTGCTAGGTTTTCGCTTCTGTATCTTTTATATCTCCACAGTTAATTCATTCGGTCCTCAATGTTTACCATTGACTGACCAACGGTCAAAAATACAGATATAATATAGATATAAACACATATATATAGTCTAACAAAGTTCTTTCGTTGCACATCTGCAACATCATCAGTGGTACTATTATGTTCCTCCTATTGTATTGTATATCTACGCCATTTTTATTTTATCTGTTTATTTATTTATTTATTTTTGTTTTCTTCTCTGCGCATGCGTTTGCGTGTGTGTATAGTGTTTGGTGTGTGTTCGCGTTTGGGTGACTGTGTTTTGGTTATTGTATTCTATCTTAGTTTACTAGTGTGTGTTTACATTGGTTTGTTGTTATTGTGCTTGTGTATATATGTATTTATTTATTTATATATATTTCTCTTAAGTCAGTATTGTTTGTTTGGGTGTTGTTATTCCATTCATTTTTACTGTTTAGCCATTTTTTCTGTTTAGCCTTCTAAGCTCTATTTCGCTTGCCTCTCTGATTTTCCTACCTGCTGGGTCATTTCTATGTTTAGATATTATTTTAATTTCTATGTTGTCTATGTTACCGTCATGTTATCTGGCGTGTTCGTATAGTACTGAACCGTTTTTTCGTCCTTTTAATTCCCCCCAGTGTTGGTCTATTCTTTCTCCTATGCTACGAGCTGTCTCTCCTATGTATGTTGTTGTCATGTTTCTGCAAGTACCCTCTGTACATCTTATGCTATAGACTACGTTTGTAGTTTTACAGTTTATCCGGGGGTTTACTTTACATATAGCACATTTCCTATTAGTACAGTGTTTTGCTGATCAGGGATTTTATGGTAGTTCCTGGCTTTTCTAGCACTTTAATCTTTAAGTGGGTCTTTTTCATGGTCTTTCTACACTGGTTAGCTAATTTCCCTCCAGGGGTAGCGTCCACGAACATGACACTCTGGTATCTCTGGTTGTCGTACCATGAAGTGGCTTTCCCTATCTTATGTTTAGTCCTATCTAAGCTGTTCCATGATTTGCTCCTGTATAATGGGCAAATTCCTTTCATGTCCAGTTCTATGAGCGTCTTATACTTCTCCGTGGTTCCTTTGTATACTCTGACTCTGTCTCTTTTGTTGTAGCCAGAGAACTGCATGCGGTTGATGAAGTGTTGGATGTGTCTTTCCATTTCTGTTGAGTCGCACATGCGTACCAAGTCTGCGATCAGAATATTAAACTTAGCAGTACTGGACATTGCTGAGTTTTTTGAGTATCAAGTATTTGGAGGCCATGGGTTTAGCGTAGTGTGAGTGGAGAATTTGGGCCCCCTCGTCTATAGTGTTGATCCAGAGTTCCGTGTCTAATACAGGTAGTATATTATTAGGGTGTTTATACATACATACATACATACATACATACATACATACATACATACATACATACATACATACATACATACATACATATTCCATCAGTCAACGCGATCAGTCGCATATTTTGGCGTGGGAAACTATTTATTAAATTTAAGATGAATACTATCTCCGACAGTAATGCCACAACTACAGCCAGGTTGCATAACTGGTTATTCTTCTAACTATCCCTTCTGAAGACACCTTTTATTCGAATTCGTAGAGAAATCCGACTAAATACATAATTCATTTTACAAGGATTTGCTACAAACAGCATGGCTGAACACAACATCAACAACAAAATTAAGGAAGTATCGAAGACAAATAACAAAGAAGGTAATCAAACTTTATTCAGTTGTAGCTACAGAAGAAACCGAAATTATAAATCGCATTTCTCTTGGATTTGTGAACTTAATAATGATTTATTTAATTGTTATAAAATGGCAAAAAACAATCCCTCCATTGGCTATATGAATAGAATGAAGCTACACTGGGACGAAATGCACCCAGAGCTAAATTATTTCCCAGCGAAACAATTACGCCAACAAGCGACGTTTGTTGAACGTAAAAATAAGATAAATATTATTAATTGTAAGTCCCCCACAACAAACATGGAATCAACAACACGTGCTACAGATCGCCATGCTACTAGACTTCCAGGTCGAACAATGCCTTGAAACAACTATGCCTGTAAGAAACTTGACACCACCTGTACCATCTAAGTCTACCTCGAATGCTGGGGAAAACACTATCGATAATAATAATAATCGAAGAAATAATAATAATAATCGAATAAATGTGACACCACGTATACCATCCGAGTCTACCTCGACTGTTGTGGAAAATACTATCGATAATGATAATCAAAAGTATAAACAATTGAAAATTTCCCTCAACGAAATCTTCCAGAGAGAAATTAACTCATGTATAAATATCTCTCTTGCTGAACGTGTTAAAATGACAATGGTGAATAAAAAACCAAATAATGAAATACTACGTGTTATTGAGGAAATAGGGGATGAATATTTACGACGGATAAAAACCCCAACATTTTGGCAAATTAACGCCTGTTTATATGCCTTAGCAATGACAGTGAAGCATTATCTTGGTGATAACAGAGATATATAACTAAAATAGAAAAAAAAGAGTGCTGACCTACGAAAAAACATAGGACATGTGATAATGCTCCTTACATGCAAACAAACACAAAAAAACCTCACTCCTCACCAACAAAGAGTGAAAAATAAAATAGAGACGATGTTTGGTAACAGTAGAACCAGAACTCTCCAATATAAGCTGATCACCCTCAAACAAGAATTGAGAGCTGTTAGCGAAAAACGCCGATACCCGAAGAAGGTAGATGAGAGAAAAATGCTTAATAAAAGATTCAGACGAAACCAAACATCAGTCTATAGAGATATGAAGGGCAAAATAATAAGTGTCACTGAGGCCACATCCCAGAAAGACATAGATTCCTTTTGGAGAAAAATATGGGGTGAAAAGAAGAATTTCAACCAAGATGCAGTGTGGCTAAGAGAAATCCGAAAGAACTATTGCTCCTACACTACAACAAAAACATATGAAATAAGTGAGGGTACCCTTGAGACTGTGATAGGAAAACTCCAAGATAAGAAAACACCAGGAAGAGACATGATTGTCGGCTACTGGTACAAAAAACTAATATTCTATCGGAGGTATCTTACTGACCTCTACCAAAAAGTTCTTAAGGAAGATACACTTATACCAGAATGGTTGACATTAGCACAAACGTTACTGGTCCCCAAGAACAAAGACACCCACTTGGAAAAAAAACTACCGACCCATTGCATGCCAGAACCTGATGTATAAGATGTATACAGCCTACCTCAACCTATTCCTCCAAGATCACTGTGAAAATAATAACATCATCACAGATGAACAAGCAGCTGGAAAGAAAAGGGTTTGGGGATGTGCTGAACAACTCCTAATCAACAAAACTGCGATGTCGGAGGTGCAACAACTTAGGAGGAATATGACTACAGTCTGGCTGGACTACAAGAAAGCTTTCGATTCTGTTCCCCACTCTTGGATGATAGAGGCCCTCCAACTGGCTAAAGTCCCAGACATTATTGTCAGAGCCATAGAGAGGCTGTCTTCTTCTTGGGCTACTATCCTAAGGTTAAAGACAGAGAGGGAGGACTCTATTTTCACTGATAAAATAAAATATTGCAGGGGTATATTTCAGGGGGACAGTCTCTCTGTGATATTGTTCATCTTGTCATTAAACCCCTTGTCCTTTCTGCTCAAGAAATGTGAGGGATACATCATTGGCTCACAGGAGGACAGAAATACGAACCTAACCCATAACTTCTTTGTGGACGATCTGAAACTCTATGCCAAGAACATGGATGGGATGAAGAAAAATCTTGACCTGGTTACAACGTTCTCAAAGGATATAGGAATGGAGTTTGGCCAAGATAAATGCTCATACATGACTGTAAAGCGGGGAAAAACAACAACCCAATCTAGCAACATTGTCATCAATGGTCTAACTGTTTCACCGATATCTGATGAGGACTGCTACAGATATCTGGGGATAGATGAGAACATATCCTATAATGGTATCTGTAATAAAGAACGCGTAACTAGGGAATACTACACCCGATTAAGAAAGATCTGGTCATCGGAACTCTCTGCGCAAAACAAAACAGTGGCTCACAATGTGTTTGCTGTGCCTGTCCTAACACCAACGTTTGGAATACTCAATTGGACGATAGACGAAATCCGAGCAGTTGATGTTGGAACTCGAAAAATACTGAACAACACCGCCTTTACTTGAAACGTAAGCAGGGAGGCAGAGGCCTAACATCAGTCCAGCCAACATTTGAATGTCGCATCATATCTCTCCGACATCTTCGAACCTCGAAGCGTAGGAGCCCGCTTCTCGAGCAAGTCTATCTGCATGAAACAGATAAGATCATGAGAGTTGGGAAGGAACTCCTTGAGAGATATTCCCTGTGTGATAATCAAAAACTCACACCCAGGGATGTCGCTCAGCAGTATCGCAGTGAATCCATGGATGAAAAGCTGCATGCCTATCAGCAAAAAATCATGCATGGATATGTTGCCAGGAAGCTCCAGAGTGAGAGCCATATAGATAAGGAAAGTAGTCTATCTTGGACCAAGAACCGCTATATTGGCTCCCACTTTGAAGGATACGCTTTTGCAATCCAAGAACAGGAGATTAGCACAAAATACCTGATTCACAAAAGAGATAGGGATGCAGGCAAAACACCTAGATGTGATAACAAGTGCAGACTCTGCAGAACTAACATCGAGGATATCACCCATGTCATCAGCAGCTGCCCAAAGATGTCATTGCGGTACTATCTACCTATGAGGCATGATGTAGTGGCCAAAACACTGTACAATGCAGTTTGTAAAAAAGATAGCTCCGATAATAAACACATTAAAAGCTACAACAATGTGGAAGACATCCATGTACATAATATGAAAGAGTACTGGTGGAATGTTCCAGTAAAAACCCCAATAAAATGCCGGCATAACAGACCAGATATTATGATATAGGACAGGGAGAAGAAAACATGCACAGTAGTGGAAATTAGCTGCCCAGCAGATGCCAATATAATATCAAAGTTTAGTGAAAAGGAGAATATTTATGCAGAACTGATGAGAAATCTGCAGATACTCCACCCTGATTACACCTTCAGATTTATGCCTGTGATTATTGGGGCACTGGGATATGTTAGTAACTGCCTCAATACAAATCTTGAGAAGCTAGGCTTCACAGGAACAGAAAGAACACAACTAGTTAGGAAATTACAAGTACAATCCATTAATGGAACAGTAAAAATATGTAAAACATTCCAAAAATGTTGCATCTAATAACTGCATATACACATGTACAGATACAAAGCATATACACATGCACACATACAACTCAAAACATACACATCCACACATACAATAACATCCATATCTACACATGCATGCATGCAGACATACATACATATCTACCTAGTTGATGTTGTGTAAATTCCAATGAGAGAGTCTTGTGTCTATGTTAGAAACCGACTCTCTCTCTATTGGTAAAACTTTGTGAAATTATAAAACCAGAAGAACATACATACATACATACATACATACATACACACACACACATATATATATATTAATTTAAAGTATCATAACATATATATATATTGATGTAAAGTATCATAACATATATAATATGTATGATGAATATGTTTATCAGTAGAAAAACTCAATGTACGTTTGTCCAGATCAACAGTAATTCAAATTATAAGATATATGTATATATATATATATATATATATATATATATATATATATATATATATATATATATATGGAAATAAAAAGCCATATATCATTAGACAACGCATGGAATTTTCTACATACATATATATATAAATCATATAATATTGGGGAAAAAGTACATACTTTAAGGTAGAAAAGTTATTATTTTCCTTAAGGCCACTGTTTCATAGTTCGTAAACAGAAGCGAAAACCAATTATCGATTACCAACTATCGATTTTGGTTGAGTTACGGAAGACTCGAAACTAATCGTCAGCGGAAATCGTCTTTGGATAAGTTTCAATAAAGTACAAAATACCTCTATATCTGTCGTGTTCCGAGAAGTAGTCAAATCATATCTCGTGGTGTGGAGTACGTTTTAACTATGGCGACAGATATAACACACACACACACACACACACATATATATATATATATATATATATATCATAACATATGTGCACGTGTCAGCATGGCTTCTGACATCGGCATAACTAATGTATTACAGTAAATGAAACGCAAAATCAAATATGTCATTGCAAATTCATATCGTTCACGCATCACGAAATAAATTTTTACTTTTAATGATAAACGGTTTGGTACACTATATGATTCTTCAATAGAGGCTCTGAAGTATCCGAGAATCAATAACTAAATTGCTTTATTCTGAAATCGGGTACGGGTTTGAATCTCAACAAAGATGTTCTGTTAGTCTGATTCAATCATATCTCTGCTTATTACTGGTTCATACTCCATCTTTGGTTAATTATTTTGTAGAGAATAAACTTTGCTATATCAAATTAAATAAACTACAAGACGAAATATATCGGTACGGGTTCGTATCATTTGCATCTCAAAAATGTAGTTTTCCCTTTCCGCATAGTTGTATATATTGATAGACTTATTACGAAAATCACGCACATACACACATACTTACACTTGTAAAAACCACCCTGAATGCGGTATTTCTGCTAGTATATATATATATATTTATATATATATATATATATATACACACACAAATGTATGATTTGTAGTTGTCTTATGTTGGCTTCTTGCCAATGATCTGTTTATTGTAATAATACACTATGCTTAAATATATGTGACGTAGTGGTTTATTTATTATTGTTTTTCAACTCTACACAACTAAATATATCTTGCATATATGTTTGATGTAGGCATACATTTACAGACATACATAAAAGCGGATGATATATACATATATACAAAAAAGTGTAAAATACATACATCACATAACAATATCTATTTATCTATCTACACACACGCACAAACACACAAAGACAAACATACGCACATTATATTTTTGGACGGTCCCCTTTACGGTCTGAGTTCAAGTCCTGCCGAGGTTAACTTTGCCTTTCATCCTCACGGGGTCAATAAAATAAAGTACAAGTGACATGCTGGTACTATTTAATCGCCTTCCCCCTCCCCCAAATTACTGGCCTTGTGCCTATATAAGAAATCCTTATTAATCGAGAAACTAACCTTTAGAGTCTCGGACAAAATGTTTTGTTCTGGGTTCAATTCCCGCCGTAAACTATGCCGTTTCCCCTTCTGGGTCAATAAAATAAAGTACTTGTCAAGTACTGGAGCGGATTTAATCGATTTTCGAAAAAGTTAAGTGTTTTTATTGGCAGCATGACCCTCCCAAATTATTATATATATAAAACTCGCATCTCATAACAACATTACGGCACAATTATTTTAACTCAACTGGTCCTGCCCTCTTTAACCAAAATACATTAAATCAAAAACAGATCCCATAAAATTCAAAAATGTCTTTGGACAAATCCCTCCAAGTGAGAGTTAAAAAGGATTTGTATCAGGTTATATTTAATATCTCTCTTTTCGGGTAGTGGCTACACCAACAATTTTATTATTTTTATACACATACACCTGGGCGAGATGGCTATTGACTTTTTTTTCTATTGAATATGTTGCTTTAGTGTTTATGATGTTAGTATGGATTTTAGGCCCCTACCACCCGTTTTGCGCGAGAAAATTACAATTGCTGTTAACATTTCCAGTAACACTGAGCAGCTTGCGATTCCTTACATTTATCTCGCTCAGTTCTTTCAATGATCAGTTCATCAAACCAAATGTTGGTGTTAGTATGAGCACAGCAAAAGTATTATGGGTTATGTGCTTGTATGAGTTCTGATGACAATATCTTCCTTACTCTCCTGAAGTATTCATTCCTGTTTTTCCCTTATTGATGGCTCCATCATATCTGACATTCTCATCTTGACCAAAGTACCTATAACTGTCAGTTGGTTGTAAATGTTGTATCGTTAATCCGTTACTTTTTGGGGTTTCTGTATGTATGTATGTTCTGGTTTTATAATTTCACAAATTTTTGCCAATAGAGAGAGAGAGAGTCGGTTTCTAACAAGACTCTCTCATTGGAATTTACACAACATCAACTAGGTAGATATGTCTGCATGTCTGCATGCATGCATGTGTATGCAGGTATCGATGTTATTGTATGTATGGATGTGTATGTTTTGAGTTGTATGTGTGCATGTGCATACGCTTTGTATCTGTACATGTGCATATGCAGTTATTAGATGCAAAATATTTGGAATGTTATACATATTTTTACTGTTCCATTAATGGATTGTGCTTGTAATTTCCTAACTAGTTGTGTTCTTTCTGTTTCTGTGAAGCCTAGCTTCTCAAGATTTGTATTGAAGCAGTTACTAACATATCCCAGTGCCCCAATAATCACAGGCATAAATCTGAAGGTATCTGTAGATTTCTCATTATATATATTCTCCTTTTCGCTAATCTTTGATATTATATGTGCATCTGCTGGGCAGCTAACTTCCACTACTGTGCATGCCTTCTTTCCCCTGCCCCATATCATTATATCTGGTCTGTTGTATGTATGTATGTATGTATGTATGTATGTATGTATGTATGTATGTATGTATGTATGTATGTATGTATGTATGCATGCATGTATGTATGTATATCTCTTTCTCTTAATTTCGAGTATATTTTTTTTGACCGGCCACCTTCCTAGTGGCAAGGTTGTAAAAGAAAAGAAATTGTCATCCCTTGAATCGCAAGAATGTTTTGCAAATTTTGAAGGTGCCAGCTATCGCAGCCATTTGTAGACCATGAATTAGGGAGCTGCGCTTTTTGTCCGCAAATCCAAGTTCAGTCATACTTTGGTCCAAGCGAGTTGGTATATAACCCGTAGCTCCAATAATGATGGGTATGAAGCTAAAGGTGTATCTTGGATACTGGATTTGTAAACTCCTCATCAATGGTCCGTAGATGTCCTCCTTCTCCTGTATTTTTCTGACAACGTTTACATCAAGTGGACAGCTGATCTCCACAACAGAACACGTTTTCAATGTGTGGTCCCAAACAACAATATCAGGCCGGTTGTGCTTTAATTTGGTGGCAGTTTTTATTTTCAGGTTCCACCAGTATTCCTTAGTGCCATCTGTCTCAATATATTCTTCCTCGTTTGTTGTTAATTTTGTTTTCCGAAGAACGTTCCAGATGGTTCTAGCTATCCCATCGAGTCTCATGGGGAGGTAGTAGCGAGATGACATTCTTTCGCAGCTGGCAACAATGTGGCTTACATACTCGATCTTTGTTTTACATAGCCTACATTTATTGTCAGCTGCTGGCCCTCCTCTTTTGTGCAGCAGATATTTAGTAGGGAGTTCTTGTTCCTGTATTGCATAGAGATATCCCCCAAGGTGTGATGTCATAAACTTGTCGGAACTCCATGCCAGGCTTTTTGAGTGGTTTATCCCCTCTATGGTCTGTGTTTTACGCCTCAAGTATCCATGCACAACTTTTTCTGTAAATTGGTCAATTTTTTTTATCTTGTTTGAACATTGAATAGGATCTTCCGATTTCTCTGGGTGAGAGATTTATATCAGGCTTTATTCCATATCTCTCCTCCAGATAAGTCGCTATTCTAATGATATTTTTTTTCCATGCTCATAAACCTGGGCAAGATGGTTGCCAACCCTTTTCCTCTGTTGAAGGTGTTGCTTCAGTGTTACTATCCGGGTCTCATATGTTGTTAATATTGATTTTAGACCCCGGCCACCTTCCTTGCGTGAGAAGTATAGCCTATCCACATCACCATTGATGTTAAAGTTCCCAGTAACACTGAGAAGTTTTCGAGTTCTAACATCCATCTCACTTAGATCTTGTAATGACCAGTTCAACAGGCCAAATGTTGGCGTTAGAATTGGCACAGCATAAGTATTGTGGGCAATGTATTTGTTGTATGCTAACAGTTCTGATGACCATGTTTTCTTTACTCTTCTGAGGTATTCAGTTCTGGTTCTCTCCTTATTTATGGGTCCATCATATCTGACATTCTCATCCTGTCCAAGATATCTGTAGTTGTCACTTGACTGCAGAGGTTGTATTGTCAGGCCGTTCATCTCTAGATTTTTAGACGAGGGCACAGCTCTTCCACGTTTTACTGCCAAATATGCACACTTGAACTCACCAAATTTCATTTTGATGTCGGTTGAAAATTGTGTAATGAGGTCTAATTGTTTCTTGATGTCATTGATATTTGGCCCATACAACTTCAGGTCATCAACAAAGAAAAGATGGGAGATACTTCTGGGCCCACTTCTTTGTCCACCTTGTTTCCTGAGTAGGTAAGATAATGGATTCAGTGAGAGAACGAAGAGTAGCACTGACAAGCTATCACCCTGAAATATGCCCTTCTGGTAATGTATCTTATCAGTCTTAACTTGCTCCTTCTCATCTCTAAGGATCAAATTGGTGTACTAGTTCTTGGTCAGGCGTTCAACAGCAGCTACCAATGGTTGTGGGACTTTAGCTAACTGTAAAGCCTTAATAATCCACCCATGAGGTACACTATCACATGCTTTTTGATAGTCCAGCCACACGACAGTCATGTTTCTGCGATTCTTTGTTGTTTTTTCCTGAATCATTTTGTTAGTTAGTAGGTGATCTATGCAACCCCACACCTCCCTCTTTCCACCAGCTTGCTCAGGTGTTATGATGTTGTTGGTAGCACAGTGATCCTGTAAGAACAGGTTAAGGCACCCAGTATATAATTTATACATGATGTTTTGGCAGGCAATTGGGCGGTAATTTTTAGCAAGGGCGGTTTGGCTATTTTGGGGAATGAGGAGAGTAGTGGCAGTTAATAACCATCTGGGCAGTTCTTATGTGCCTTTAATGGTTTCTGTAAACAGCCGTATGAGATCTTGCCGATAGAAAGTGAAATTCTTCAACCAGTATCCTGTAATGAGGTCTGGGCCTGGCGATTTCCTATTCGATATTTTCTGTAGAGCTGTTTCCAGTATTGACCCATCTATGTCATATTGTTTTATCTGGACATGTTGGCAGTAGTCCTGTTCCAGTTATTTTAGCCAATTAGCTTGTCTGTTGAATCCGTCATCCGTTTCCCATACAGATCTCCAGTAGCTCTCAACCTGTTCTTTTGAAGGGGTGTCGTTTACAGGGATTGAGCTTTTGCCACCGAAGCTGCGATAAACTGATTTAGGATCTATGGCAAACAATCTATTTAGCACTTGTCGTTTATGTGCTGTTGACTTATATTTTAGTCTTTCTGTTGTAGCTGTGAGTTGTTGTTTCAACTGGTGTAATTTGGAGTTCAAAGTTTTAAATTTTGTATCTCCAAATCGTCTCTCTAACTTTTTCTTTAGGTCTTCCTGGTGTCGTGTGAAGTTGCTCTCTATGTTGCATTTCATAACGACTGCGATGTGTGAGATACTTCGTCTCAGGGACAAAATTTTGGTTTTTCAATTTCGCATCCACGCTGGTTCAGGCTTTCTTTTTGTATCTTGATTGCGTGGTTTTAGATGTGTGTTATATGATAGCAATGTGACAGCTGAAACATATAACAAAACATTAAGCGTTTCAAATGTCGTTTCTACACCTTTAGATCGTATAGCCTTCAGATAATTGCCAGCTATTTCGTTCACCGCTTTCAATTCCAATTTAGTGGGTTCTTTACTGATTCTGGTGTTGTATGGTCTGTCACTCACATTAAGGCTGTGTATCTCTTGAAACATATCGTTCCATATCACTTGTAGGGTGCCCACAAGTTTTTGGTGCTCTGTTTGTTCAGTAGAGTCATGAATTTCAGCTTCGTTGTTGATGTGGTGACAATTACTACTAGAGTTAGCTGACCTTTCTCGCTGTTTTTCAGTGGAAATGGGATGGATTTCAGCAAAATTGTTGGTGAGCTGTTCACTGTTAGATTTAGCTGGCCATTCTCTTTGTCTGTCAGTGGAGGTGGGGTGGTTGTCTACAAGGGATGTATTTGTAGTATCACTCAATTCCGTTAGATGTATCAATTTACATATAATGATACGTTTTACCTGTTCATTTAAATGCTTTGGAGAAAAGTCTAATTCTGGGTGTTTGGAGTTCCATAAAGTTTTTAGCCTTTGCATAAAACCGAACTTTTGGGGTTCAGATTGTTTGTATGCTTCATATAATACTTTGTTAAGCTCGTAGCTCCACTGTATACAACGGTTGTAGTTGCGATTTGGTCGAAGGAGACTTGTACTTTTTGCCACGATGAGTTCGTCTATTCACTAATATTTCGTATTTATTTTTCAAAATAGTCGATGATCTTCTTTAAAAGTTTCGACAAAGTTCTGTCAGAATCAAATTTAAAGTTATTCACAGCTTGGGTAATATTTCTTTTCAGTTAGTTTTTAATTCTACAACTGTGTTTTAAACGTTGTTCTTGAATCGTTTGGATCGAGAACAAAAAGAACCGTTACTTTGTATATTTCTTTATGAATGTAATATAATATAACAACGCTGTATTTATATGTTAAAGTTTATGTATCATTCATATAACTGTTCTACAACTTATTCACAACATATTCACAGTTCAAACACTTATGTTTTTGTTTCTGAATCGAAAACGTTACTTGTATATTTCTTTATAAATGTAATATAACAACGTTGCATTTATATGTTAAAGTGTATGTATCGTTCATATATCATAAGTGTATGTATCGTTCATATAAATAGGTGTTTTACAACACACTTCCAGTTCAAACACTTATGTAGAATTATTGTATGTAATCTTACCGCGTAATGTAGCTCAACTTTTTCCAATATATGATATGTTGCCTTCATGTAAGCCGTAATTACACACGTCCGATTATCGGACACTGACCACAACGGTCGCCATTTGTATGTATGTATGTATGTATGTATGTATGTATGTATGTATGTATGTATGTATGTATGTATGTATGTATGTATGTATGTATGTATGTATGTTATCTCTTTCTCTTAATTTCGAGTATATTCTTTTGACCGGCCACCTTCCTGGTGGCAAGGTTGTAAAAGAAAAGAAATTGTCATCCCTTGAATCGCAAGAATGTTTTGCAAATTTTGAAGGTGCCAGCTATCGCAGCCATTTGTAGACTATGAATTAGGGAGCTGCGCTCATTGTCCGCAAATCCAAGTTCTGTCATTCTTTGGTCCAAGCGGGTTGGTATATAACCCGTAGCTCCAATAATGATGGGTATGAAGCTAAAGGTGTATCTTGGATACTGGATTTGTAAACTCCTCATCAATGGTCCGTAGATGTCCTCCTTCTCCTGTATTTTTCTGACAACGTTTACATCAAGTGGGCAGCTGATCTCCACAACAGAACACGTTTTCAATGTGTGGTCCCAAACAACAATTATGTATGTATGTATGTATGTATGTATGTATGTATGTATGTATGTATGTATGTATGTATGTATGTATGTATGCAGCTATTGCACATTTCCTGGTATCCTGGTGCCAGTACTTGGAATGTGGACATGCTGGGACTCATACTTCTAGGCTATATTTGATTACCACGTTGACTGAAATTTTGCTTATCGATCTGGGAAAGATGAAAAAGAAAGTGGACAACCGGATGCATTTGAACTCACAACTTAATATTGACCTGTTTCTAATACCACAAGGAATTTTATCTGACGAAATATTGATTCTGATGTACATTTAACATCCAACCAATGTTTTTCACACACATACACACACACTAACGCACTCACATACGTATATATACACACATACACACACTGACATATATCGCTCTCGCTCTCTCTCTCTCTCTCTCTCTCTCTCTCTCTCTCTCTCTCTCTATATATATATATATATATATATATATATATATATATATATATATATATATATATATATATATATATATACATACATACATATGTCTCTCTCTCTCGCTTTCTCTCTCACTCTCTATATATATACACCACACACACTCACACGTACACAAACGCATACACACACGCACACACACACACACAAACACACACACACATATATATATACATACTTATATACATTTGTGTGTGTGTGTTGTGTGTGTGATTGTGAGTGCATGTGTAAATATATATATATATACATAGTCATGCGTATATTTATATATATATGTATGAATATTCTTATATATACGTATATTTGTGCATGAATGCGTGTGATTATGTATGAATGCGTGTATATTCTGAGGAGTGTACATGTGCGTATAGGTTTCACTCCGTATATTGTCTATGTATAGCGTGTATATTATGTATATTGTGTATAACATGAAAAGTGACATCCACAATGCCAAGAGATTTATATCATTAATCAAATTGTCTGATCTTTGTTTAAAATTAATTATTAGAATGGCGTAGTAAAGATTTTGGCTTCTGTTTCCACTATTGAACATGTATGTATGTATGTATGTATGTATGTATGTATGTATGTATGTATGTATGTATGTATGTATGTATGTATGTATGTATGTATGTATGCATGTATGCATGTATGTATGTATGTATGTATGTATGTATGTATGTATGTATGTATGTATGTATGTATGTATGTATGAATGCATGTATGTATTTTCTCTTTCTTTTAATTTCGAGTATATTTTTGACCGGCCACCTTCCTGGTGTCAATGTTGTAAAAGAAAAGAAATTGACATCCCTTGAATCGCAAGACTGTTTTGCAAATTTTGAAGGTGCCAGATATCATGGCCATTTGTAGTCTATGAATTAGGGAGCTGCGCTCTTTGTCCACAAATCCAAGTTCAGTTATACTTTGGTTCAAGCGGGTTGGTATATAACCTGTAGCTCCAATAATAACGGGAATGAAGCTGAATGTGTATTTTGGATACTTGATTTGCAAACTCCTCATCAATGGTCCATAGATGTCCTCCTCTTGTATTTTTCTTACAACGATTGACACCAAGTGGGCAGCTGATCTCTACTACAGAGCACGTTTTCAATGTGTGGTCCCAAACAACATTAGCAGGCCACTTATGCTTTAATTATGTGGTAGTTTTTATTTTCAGGCTCCACCAGTATTCCTTAGTGCCATTTATCTCAGCATATTCCTCCTCTTCTGTTTTTAATTTTCTTTTCTTTAGTGCGTTACAGATGGTTCCAGATGGTTCTTTCACAGTTCGCAACAATGTGGCTAACATCTTCATTTTACATAGCCTACATTTATTGTCGGCTGATGCCCCCCCCCTCTTTTGTGTAGTATATATTTGGTAGGGATTTCTTGTTCCTGTATTGCATACATATATCCTTCAAGATAGGATGTTATAAATTCTTCTTCTTCTTCTTCTTCTTCTTCTTCTTCTTCTTCTTCTTCTTCTTCTTCTTCTTCTTCTTCTTCTTCTTCTTCTTCTTCTTCTTCTTCTTCTTCTTCTTCTTCTTCTTCTTCTTCTTCACACACTTATTCCTGAGAGGGTCGTGGGGGCAGAGTCCACTAAGACTCCTTCGAAGTTCATGAATATTATCCAACCATCATGCTCGATGTTTACACCTGGGTGTCCATTGGTTTTGTCCGTAAAATTAATCCTGAGACATTCTAACCACATACCCACACTATCGGAGCAGTGATCTCTCAATTCGGAAAAGTAGCGGCTCTACCCGGAGTGACTCTCTAATCTCCGAGCCATTGACTCTATCGAGTAACGTTACTCCAAAGACCCTTCGAAGAAACCCGATTTCGGCTGCTTGTATTCGCGATCGTATTCTTTCGGTCATTACCAAAGATTCATGACCATAGGTAAGGGTTACCACAAATACCGAATTGAAGATATTAAGTTTGGCTTTTACATCTACCTCCATCCTTTTGATGACCGAATGCTGAAGCTGGTGCATTACTGCATCAACTCCCGCAATTATTGCATTTGATTCAGCCTCCTGTCTTCTATCAATTGTGAACACGGCCCCATAAAGTGCAAGTAGGAGATCACCTTCTGTCGAGTTAAGTAACACCATATCATCTGCGAATTCCAGTCGACAGATTTTACACCCTCCAGTCGTGATACCACTTACAAACCGGCTGCGCCTGTCGATGCTGTTCATGAAAGTAATGAACAGGAGACGTGACCATTGAATGGTTTCGATTTAGCACAATTTATCCGAACATAGCAAGATGCTGACCATAGATCCCATACTCCCGAAGAACCTTCCACAGTAGGACACGAGGAACGCCCTTTCGAGGTCTATAAAACAAGAATATGCCTCTTGGCAATACTCCCACGATTTCTCGAAGACCTACTCAACTATGAGTATTTGGTTGGCTGTGGTGCGTCAGGGACGCAAACCACACTGTTCATCAGCTAACCTGGACTCGACAGTCTTCCTGCATCTCTTTGCTAGGAATTTAGCATAGACTTTACAGGGGAGGCTTAACAAGATCCCTCTGTAATTGAAACAATCTTTCTTGTCTCCTTTTTTGAAAATGGGGATTCGCACTCCCGATTGCCATTGCTTAGGTGCCTTTCCAGAGATCCAAGCTATCCGGCACACACGAGCCAACCAGAGAATACATTCTCTTTTAAAGGCTTTTAACATCTCGTCGGGTCGGATTTCATCTTCCCCAGCGGCCATGCCACATTTGTGACCTCAGTCTTTGAGAGATTAGTCACCGCTTCTAGACGCACCTCGTGTTCATCAGAAGATGCCGTTGCGATCGGGTTTATGAGAGCAGCAAAGTAGAGAGACGCGTTTCTGACAGCAGAAGTGGAAGAGGACTTCCTATTACGAAGTAAGCAGACGGTCTGCCAGAATACTTTAGTTGCTGACCTGAAGTATTCCCATGTCTTGACATTGGACACGATTACTGTCTTTGCTGCGATTCTTCGTGCCTGCTTGTACTGATTTACTAAACTTTTCCCCAAAATAAGTTTTCCCGAAAATTTCATCATGAATTTTCCACAAAATTTTATTAAAGATTTCAACAAAAATTTTCCCAAGATTGCTGCAAATGTTCCGTAAAAATTTTCGTAAAGATTTTCGTAAATATTGAAGACCAAAAAAGGAAATAAGGTTAATTAATCACGTTTCTGTCGGGTGCATTATATTTAAAATAGTACTAGTTCCAAATTTTCAGTAAAACTTTCCATAAAAATAAAAATAAAAATTTCCGAATATTTTCCCTAAATTTTCATAAAAACTTTCATCAAAACATTTTCTCCAATTTTCTTAAAATTTTCTCAAACTACTTCCAAAACGTTCGCTGAAAATCTACCAAAGAGCTTCGCAAAATCTTTAAATATTTCGCCAAAATTTAATTTAACTTACCAAAAAATTCCATCAAAATTTTTCCCCAAAATTCGCCAGAATTTTCATTACAGTTTTATCGAAGCATTTTAAAATATTTCTTCTAAAACTTCAAATATTTTTCATAAAACCTCTTACAAATTTCATTAAATGTTTTACCTCAAATTTCATTAAATATTCTGACAAATAATTTATCAAAAATTTTCCCGAAAATTTCATCATAAATTTTCCCAAAAGTTTCATTAAAGATTTCAACAAAAATTTTCCTAAGATTACTGCAATGTTTTTTTTAAATATATTTTTCCAAAAGATTCGTAATGACATTCGTAAATATTGAAAAACAGAAGGAAATAAGTTTAATTATTTATGCTTCTGTTAGGTGCTCATATTCAAATTAGAACTACTAGCTTCAAATTTCCAGTAAAACTTTGCATAAACATTTCTAAAACGATTTCCGAATATTTTCCCCAAATTTTCATGTAAACTTTCACCAAAATATTTTCTCAAATTTTCTCGAAATTTTATTTAACACAATCCAAAACATTCGTCGAAAATCTACCAAAGAACTTCACAATATCTTTAAATATTTCGCCAAAATTTCCTTTAACTTTCCAAAAAATTCCATCAAACGTTTCCACCAAAAGTCTTCAGAATTTTCATTAGAGTTTCATCAAAGGTTTTTAAAATGTTTCTTCGAAAATTTCATCAAATATTTTCCATAAAATCTCTTACAAAATTCATTAAAAGTTTTACCTCTAGTTTCATTAAACATTCCCCCAAATATTTTATGAAAAATTTTCCCGAAAATTTTATCATAAATTTTCCTCAAAGTTTCATTAAAGATTTCAACAAAAGTTTCTCCCAAAATTACTACAAAGTTTTTTTAAATATTCTACCAAATGTTTCGTATAGATTTTAGTAAATATTGAAATCCAGAAGAAAATAAGTTTAATTAATCATGTTTCTGTCGGGTGCTCATAATTAAATAAGTACGAGTAACTCTAAATTTTCTCGGAATTTTCTCAAACACATTCCAAAACGTTCGTAGAAAATCTATCAAAGAACTTTGGAAAATCTTTACATATTTCGCCAAAATTTAATTCAAATTTTCAAAGGTTTCCTGCAAGATTCTTAAGAATTTTCATTAAAGTATCATCAAAGCCTTTTAAAGTGTTTCTCGTAAAATTTCATCAAATATTTTCCATGAAATCTCTTACTAAATTAATAAAAGTTACAAAATTCATTAAAAGTTTAACCTCAAATTTCATTAAACATACCCCCAAATATTTTATGAAAAATTTTCTCGAAAATTTTCTCATAAATTTTCCTCAAAGTTTC